>CM036544.1:13712103-14239603 GCA_020745685.1 Tautogolabrus adspersus
ATCCATCCACAAGAGACATTTCCTAACAATAAAACTTCATACAAAAATCCAGAAACCACTACCACTACAGCACTGCCATCTTCACCTCCATGTTTGCATTTATCCTTTTTCACAGAATCATCATTTAAAATTCAATAAAATACTATCATAAGAAGTCATACTATATGCAGGTAAAGCAGCTAAATCCAAGGCAAAGGATTAAAGAGCACTGAAAGTCACAGTTTATAAATATTACAAGTGTTTTTTTCTCTTCAGGTTGTCCATTAGTGTTAAGTAAGATGTCCTTTCTCTGGTTAACCTCTACTATTTCAGACCACTTTCTATTTATAGTTTATGAGAGTCTCTGCACAAGTGATTTGTAGTGGTGAGTAACTCATCACGTATTCTCTTTGACTGCTCTACAAGCTTTCTCCATGCTTCTTTTAAAGATCCAAGTAAAGGAGCAAATAGGATCCCTGCTTTCTTCAATTAATCTGTGTTCGTGTGTGGGATAGAATGAGAGGAAATTAATAAAACAGAGAGAGAGAGAGAGACTGCGAAGAAGTGAGAATGAATCAAAGCTGAGTCTTTGGGTTGTTTGCTAAGAAAACTCAGCAGTCTGCTTCTTGGCTGGCCCTTCTTTTTGTCACATCTGTCCCTGTGAGCCTCCAGAGATAAGAACACTAGGCTGAGAAAAACTTTGAATCTCCCTTTGACCTAGAAAAACAGCCACCTGGTTAGAAGGTACACACCCAACAGGGCAGAGAGATTGCAAAGACAGCACACAGTGTGCACACAGAAACTTAAGCCTTTTGTTTGATTTAAGTTGCAAAAAGTAAAAAAAACCTGAAAAAAAAAAAAAAAAAGCAATTTTCAGAAAAGTCCCACATGATACATCTTGGCACTCTCACATGAAAAGACACAAATAAAAACCTGCTTAGTGAGCACACATTTGTGAGAGCGTGCTCTAATTATGAAGCATTTTCTAATAATTTTAGAATGAGGTGGATATATTCTGTGTCCCAAGGGTAAATGATTAGATTACATTTACATCTACCATCCATTACAATTAAGCAGGGCAGTGTGTGGAAAAGGAAACTTCCCGTGCAAAGGGAGTTTATTGGCTTATCATAAAAATCATTTTGACTCAATGGAATTTTTTTTTTCACAGAAGGATTTTCTCTGCTCAGTGACGGCCTGCTGAGCTGGAGCGACTACTCACTGTTCAGATTATACTCATTCAAGAGTCGGAATTACTGACATGTCCTTGAGTTAGATCTTAATCCTTCCCACTCCACAGCCGCTTGTCTGCCTTTGCATTTTTTTAAAGGTAGGGGGTAAAATCCGATGTCACTTTGTTTACTTAAACTTGGGTATCTACTTTTAGATATAAAAAAATGTGTGGGCATATTTACTGGATATTTACAGGGTCATTGGATACATCTTTAAAGGGATCCAAATACTAGCACATTTTTCACAAAAGTTAATAAACTAATGACAACATTGATGCTTCCAATTCCAATGCATGGATTCTGGGAGACAGTAACCAGTGTGCAAAAGCTGAAGCGTTGGAGAGTGTCGTCGGTCTATTGTTTGCTTAAATCACCTGAATGCAGTGTGACTTTAACTTTTAATGTTACATCCTCTGCTGTCGTCTTGTTGTGTTACATGACTCTGGGTCAAGTCTCTTTCTTCTTGTTAGCTGATGAGGGAAATCGGACTAATGCTACAAATTGTTGTAACTTTTTTGCTGCTGTAGGGAGCAGACACTTTCACTGTATGTTTGTTGTGTCCATCTTCTGACTTATAGCCTTTTCACACATGCACAATTTGTTTTTAGAGATTTATTTGGGGGCTTTTTACGCCTTTTGTAGAGACAGGACAGAGGATGGAGTCGGAAATCGAGGAAAGAGAGAGTGGGGAATGACATGCGGTGAAAAAACACTGGTCGGATTTGAACCCAAGCCGACAGCTTCGAGGACTGTAGCTTCCTTATCGGGCAAATTTACAAATATTTTGCGTGAGCTGCATGTGTGAATGTAGTAGGTATTCAGAATTAGTTTAAATGCCTTATGTATTGAAAATAAGCCTTAAAGAAGTAATAATAACTAGGATATTTTTATTCTAACACTTGTAACAAAAAGTACTGCAGGCCAACATCTCAGGATAATTCCAGTAAGGAACGCACTTTGTCACATACTGTCAGAACAGAATTCATATCATATGCATGTTTCAAGCTGAGTAGATATTTCCTTTTAGAGGTTTTCTGCGGGACTGAACACAAAACCTCTCTGCAAATTAGTTCAACAACTCTCAAGAAGCAGGAAAGATAATAGAGATCTGCTGCAGGTGAGCTATTACCCATGACTAAACAGACTTGCCACTTTGGGGCTGTGCTTGTGTGTGAATGTATGTGTGTGCGTGTGTGTTAGTGTGTGTCTGAGGGTGTAGGATAACAGGGTCTTCTGCCCTCTTATCTCCTCCAGCGTGCAGAAAGTGATGGAAGGCCTCTGGTAATTAGAATGGAGAGCCTCTCCCCTTGCTACACAAATAATGATAGCCCTTCACCTGCTGCAGAAAATCAGCTTAAATCAATGCTTGGACACACACGCACACGCACACGCACACGCACACGCACACACACACACACACACACACACACACACACACACACACACACACACACACACACGCACACACACACACACACACACACACACACACACACACACACACACACACACACTTCTCACCTGCTCCAGTTTCCAGTGGAACTCTGCAGGTCTGAAAGTGTCGATCTGAGTGAAATCTCTCCTTAGCAGGAACACCAGGCGACAGTTGTGAACATACAGAGAGTAATGGTGGCGATTCATTTCTGCAACAGGAAGAAAAAGACAAAGACAAAGACACACACACACACACACACACACACACACACACACACACACACATTTAGACATAATTCTACATTGCACGGTAAAACAGCAATTCTTTCCTCTTTTCTTGTGGTTCTACAGGATATGTGTTTTTTTTTTGAGGCACCCAAGCGACTAACCACTTCTTTTCATTTTTATTCACACATCAAACAAAAGGATCTGCCTTACCGGAGAGGAGGAAGAGTCTGTGTGCGATCGGACTCAATCAACACTTACTTTTTGGTGCTTTCGTAACGGTCTAAAACTGTATGGCTACATACCTGTAAAACATCGCCAGCTCAAATGGCTCACCTAATAAATCACAGGTGCTGCAGTCACCTTTCTATTTAGGGGCGGTGATGTTAATGCCCACCTTCCTCCCTCTCCAACCAGCCGGCATTCATTAATAATCGCTCAAAATATTAGGTAAATGGTTATAGCTACTTTTTGGCTTCAGCACACAGTGTAACATTCAACATGACATTAGCCTGAACTTGAAGAACAGTTCACTGACGGACCTGCTGCTCAAGGTTTTGTATAGAAGCATCCAAACACTGTGATACTCTGTGTGAAACTCTTTTAAGAGAATGCAAACGGCTTCTCCTCATCAGTACACATCTGCCAGCGTGACACAAAGAGTCCAGTGAGTGACAGAGTACATGCTGCTGGTGTTTGTGTTTTTTAAATTAGCCACCAAAGTCTGCATAAAAAGGCAGTGAAAGGCGAGTCCCACTTGCTCTGCTTTGATAAATGAGCTTGAATAAATACACATTTCAAAGGGACAAAGCTGTCATTTGGATACTTGAGGTATTTATTTTCATTTTCCAATAAAAGTTAGAAAGTAATTAAGTAAGTAATTAACTGTCTATACTATTGAGATGTGTAAAGTGTCTCACAATGATCAGCTTGGCTTCCAGGAGAGTTTCCAGGGGTGGCATGGGCCCCACTTGAAATCTGATTGGCCACCACTGGTGGCATCCTCAAATCCTTAACAAAGATTGGCTATTTTCCTTGTCAGAGGCAAGACTTGTGTTAAAACCTGCTATTTGTGCTATTTGTGCTATGCTGCAACAGGCTGCTAGTATTATTATTATGTCTTGCGTTTCAATGCAGCAGATTTCCTTTTGTTTGTACTTTTAATTGTGACTAACACACATACTCTTATTGAATCCTTAAAGATTAAGATTAAAAGGTATATGTAGCGGGGCGCCGGTTTAGCTCTGTTAGTAGCACAGGCGCCCCATGAAGCTTCAGAAGCTTTAGGCCTCATTGCACTGGTCACAGGTTTGACTGGATCGTGATGGTGTCTATCTTAAGTTCTCCTGACCAATTAAAAGCAAAAGCTCAAAATATAATCTTAAAAATGAAGATATATGTTGCAGCTCTGTACTGTTATTTCAAAAAGCTGAAAAACTTAACATAATATTGAAATGATGTAGAGGAATATATCATCTGTAATATATCATGTGTATTACAACTTCATTTTAGTAGTTACAATTCATAATAGTAGATACAATCAGTGGAGATAGAAAGGCTAAATGACTTCAATTCATTTGTGTGTGTGTGCCAACCCTGCATCAGTCAGTGACGCTGTGGGCCACACCAGTGAAAACAGTCTGGACAAGCCTCTGATAACAATATGAAGATTCACCATGCTGATATCTACACGATAACAAATCTAACCAACATCTGTTAAACTGTGAGTTTGCAGAACTCAAATGTAGAAAGTTTTATTTTATGTCAAATACTTCAAATTCTTACCCGTAGTGAGATCATAGTTATTACACATTTCTAACACAGGATTGTCAATATTTAATATAATAATATAATATGGTTATTATTCTATGACGCTTTAAAGCTGTAATGTTTTAGAAACCATTATGATGTTGTTCAAGCTGCCATCCTCTCTGCACCAGGCTCACTCTGAGGAATGATGGGATACAATACATGGCCCAGTGTTGTTGATCTGGCCCTTCCACTGAGCCTTCTGGTGTCATTTACATTCTACTACAAGCAGCTTCAAGTACAAGAAAAGAGTTGATAAGATTCTGAAGGTCCAACACAGACAACTCTGCAGTTTTGCATCACAAGATCAGGCAACTCATTTCCTGAGCTAATAAGCCATCTGTGAGAGCACTGTGAGAACATGCAATGTGCAGATGGCTTCTTTAATTACACAGTTCAGAAGGCTCAGTTCAGAAATGTAATGGGAAATGAGTTGTACATTTCAAAGGGCTTTTGCCATTCTGGGCTTCAGTCCATGTTTCATTATATTTGAAAGAATGTTTTAGATCATGTTATGTCCATAGTATGTTTCTAATGGACACCTTGAATTAACTGTCAGTACTGTCTGTACTTGTTAAGTGGGAGAAAAACGTTGCTAATATGCAGGAAATTTGAAGGTCAAATGTAAACTCCATGACAACAAGGAGCATGTGTGAAACAGTGTCCTCACCTGTCTTGTCGGAGTTACACAGTAAAGTTTCTTTCTCAGCTCTGAGTCCAGGACTGGGCCCGTGTTTCATCCACGTAGCTACAGTGAACTGGTCTGTCAGGTTTTGGGGCACCACGTGATCTGGAACATTAGCAGCCTGATGCCCGTCGAATCGATAGATGAGGTCGCTCTCTCGGCCGCTATCAGTCAGCAGAGACGCCGTCCAGTTTGTGGATGGGCCGGGGGCAGGAAGGAGATCAGTGCTGCCTGATGCTGCACCTGGATGTGTCAGTCAGAAAAGGCGACACTGTCAAGACGGCTGGACAGCAAATCAATCTCCAGAGAAACAGTTTCTGTTTATTTCCTTGTGATTCTTCTAAGTACCAATGAGGAAGTACACATTTAACTCTGTAAATCAGTGAGTCTTTAGAAATAGATTTGCTGTGATTAAATAGTGCTGGCCATGGGTGAAGGCTTTTGATAGGTTACTTACTGCTCTACTTAAAAGAAACTGGTAATATTTGCTTCACCAACATGTCCATTGTGATGGGGTAAAGAGAATATTATGAGCACTTTACTGAAGATTTGGACAACATAGCCCTCACTCATTAAAAAAATAGGCAGCCATCATATCATCTTTTTTATGCTTTTGTCAAGACACACTATTCAATAAATTACAAGATTGTAGATGTGACTGTAAATCATATCAAATCAAGTCCTTTTTAAGATGATGTGAAATATAGATGGGATGTAAGATGGTCTGAAAATGTCAAAAAGGAAAAAAAAAATCAAAAATCAAACATTTTGCAGCTGGAGTTTTAACTAAAACCAAAATATTAAAACACATCACTCGTATTTTTACTTCTATTCTGGTGCTTCTGATAAATCAAAGAATGTGTGTAAGATCATCCTGAGCTTCCTGTTGTGTTATTCATAAAAACCTGACCAATGGGTGATATTATTATAATTTACATTCAGACTCGTAAATGAATGAAATTGGAAGCGATAGTAAAATGCTGTCTGATGTTGACCCTCTAATGATGGTTACAGCATCAGCCACAAAATCCCAATTTCAGTCAGCTCTTGTCATTAACCTGCTCTTTAAACTCACATCAGAAAGAGCACTTAGATAATAGAGTCAAACTGTCCTCAATGAAACCAGAATGAATTCTAGGACAGTTTAAGGAGGCTTCAGAAATTACAGTCCTATTCTCTGGCATTTTTCTCCTACATGAAGTATAATGTGTTACCATAGTGACTTACTTCAAAAGAAGCGTTGGGTTTTTGGTATGTGTGGTATTAACAGATAAAATGTTTTAAAATCAATATTATTATCATTCCACTTTCAACAATAATAACTAAAAAACATTCTGAAGTTTCGCCTTTTATTCTAACATGTACAGTCTTATCTTAGATGTTTTCATCGCATATGATCTTTGCCTTTTTTTCTACATATCTAAAAAAAAAACAGAGGGAATACTGAGAAGTTAGAATGATTCATATTGCACATTTTATCTGAATATGTTTGCTAAGATTAAAAAGTGAACAGTACACTGTATATAACAGTAAAGAGCCGTGTACCGGGGGTAAATATAGAAGAATATAATGAACACATTTCACAGGTCTGAGCAGAGTTCAGAAATTCAATTAAAGAAGAAAACATTTCCAAATAGTCTCCCGGATTAAATCTGCATGGAAACTTTCGTATTAATAGACTTCAGAGGCAAAGATGTCAAGAGGTAATTTCTCCTTTGAATTATATGTTCCTTGTCGTTCATTAGTGTTACTAGCCTTTGCTCCCTGAAAGTCCTCTACTTGATAATAGCACCTTTCTTTTTCATTCCAGCTGACTTTTTTTCTCTCCATCTCTTCTACTTCAGATCCCTTTTCTTCCCTTTTTTCTCCCTTTCTCTACTTACCGCAGAGTTTTTGCAGAGACTTCTCTGAGTATGTTTCCCGGTCGCAGCCCTTCCCGATGTGATTCGTCTGCAGCTCCACCATCGCTTTCACGCCAGACAGGGGACCTCCACACGTCTCCAAGTGCATCTTGGGAAACAGCTGTTTGCTCCCAGTACCTGGCTCATAGTCCACCCTCTTGCTCCAACCTATAAGGGTTGGTTTCATAGTTAGTATATAGCAATTACTTTTTTTCACACTATATAACTGCAACTTCATGTTAAATGATAGATTTGATGACCTGAAATCTCATATCCCCCTTTAGTCCTCTTGGACATTTCACTAAAAATGAACTTGTGAATGTGTAAGATAACAAAATTGAGTCAGTTATTTTCGACCTTGAGTGCTTTGCATGTCTTAATAGTTTTTGTTTTCTAGAAAAAATATGTATTTGATGGTTAGTAGGGCCATTTTCAAACAACTTTTGATGTTCATCTTGTGTTAAAAATGGCAGCCACTAACATCTCCCTTTTATAAAAGTACATCCATTGAAATCGGCGTCTCTGTCTGTGAGGATGGAGCTAGCTTTCATCTTTGTGTGATATACTTCATTGAGACATTATGTTCGATCGGGTACCATTTTGGGAAAGGTTAAGTATATGACTTGTGTTTTGCAGACTCTCTGAAGAGATTTCTGTATTAAGGGATCGAGTGAAGGCAGCATAAACTGAAAACTTGATCGAATCAGATATCCAAAACATGATAAGTAGATACTTTTGAGTGCATGTGAATCATTCAAGACAAATCCATTTAAGCCTATTTAAATGATTAATCTTTGCTAACTGTAGGACCCACTTGCCCTCATAAATTTAGTGTCATTTCTTCCAGGTATAAAACATTATTTGATCAGCTCAGATAAGTTATGGAAATTGAACTATATGCTGTTCTGCAGGTGTTTTTATAATGAGGATGTGTGGCCTTTGCAGCATGGGATTTTCTCCCTGTAAGTTTTGTGTGAATTTAAAATGAGACTAAAGGAAACAGACATAACAGGTCGGGTATGAAGGGCAGCTGCCCTCTTTGTAACAGTCAGTACTGTTTCCAGGTGTTATATTTTAGTTACACAGGTATATTTATCCTCAATGGACAAGAATGTCAGAATCACAGTAGTTATAGGGGTTCACAAGCATGATTGTGTACAAGGATGTGTGTGTGTGTGTGTGTGTGTGTGTGTGTGTGTGTGTGTGTGTGTGTGTGTGTGTGTGTGTGTGTGTGTGTGTGTGTGTGTGTGTGTGTGTGTGTGGGTGGACATCTGGCACGTCTTGCCGAGCCTACAGAAAATGGTATCAAATCCACTGAGACCAACATTGAGAAAGAGAGAAACAAATTGTGATCAGGTGGGCGAGCAGGAGCGAGAGGTGAGGTGGAGCAGGACACATTTAGCCTCTATTTATGCCAGGGGGCCTTCTTCAAAAAGAACGGCAGAAACACAGCTGACCTTTATCCACAGAAGATAAATAAGGTTACATTTACAAAAGACTTGCTGTTTGAATGCATCACTGCTTTATGTTTTATTCATGGATTAAAGCCACTGTGTGTTAATGTTTTTACAGCAGGATTATGCAGCACTGCCTGTTTTATGAGCCAAATCTCAAAGAATTATGCAACATTGATGAGGATGTTAGCAAGGTTTGAAAGCAATTGTGTTCTTTTGTGACTCGACTGCAGGAAGTCAATAAAGCTGTGAAATCACAGGGATCTCTAAATGAGGCTCGTTGACTGTGAGCAGGGAAAACCAGCTGGTACATTTTAACTGGCTATATTGTTCTTTAAATCAGCCTGATTTTGGATATATTATACGTCTTATTCTGCTTAAATCAATGGCCCCTTAGAGCTCTACAGTACTACACTACCTAAAAATGACATTTACATAAACTTCTAATGCCATTTCAGACTTTCACAAAGCTGTAGTGACTCTCTCCTTTTCAATCTCCACCTCTCTGTGATGTGCACTGACATTTCCCTCAGTGACCCCTAAATCCCCAAATACTGGCATTCACAGTGTTTTCAGCATGTGCTCAATTTGCTCTTAAGGCTCTTGTCTGTAACAATAGGTTTCATTGTTCCAGCTAAATTATCTTTTTTGCCCTTTATCTTAGAACAAAATGGAACAATGCCAATACACATGGGACAGGATGTCCAGCAGGTGAGTAAGTTGGTAGATTTACCGTTTATATCTACGTATATACCAATCTATATACAACAGACATGGAAAGTCAATGAGTTGGCTTATCAACAGTCAGATCTACATTAACCAAAAATACCCTATAGTTTATCCAGAGATCTGCAGTGTTTAATGTCATGTGCTCATATTTGTTTTTAGATATTCATGGAGCGAATACCCTGCAGATGATGACCGTAGATTTCCCTTGAAATCAGTAACATCCCTGTAAGGCTCTGAAGAACTTTTGAAGATATTATTTCATGTGGACTGTATGTTCGTTGAATTAAGTATACTCAAATCTGGGCTCTAAAGGTTAAGATATAATTTTCTCAAACATTAGCAGTCTATCTATTCTGTTATACATACTGTAGAGCAGTATTGCTCTGTCCCATGTCACAGCTAGCAGTGCATTCTTTGTTGTGCCTATTTATTTCAGCTATAAGTATTTCTTACATCCTAAGGCAGCCTCTGGTAATAATATAGCCTGGCATCATAAGTAGTAGCAGATAATGCTGCAGTGTGTTTCTCACGCCCCCTTTAGTGAAATTAATAAGTACCCACTTACTTACTAGACTGTCTGTCTGTCTAGATTTTTATCATGCTGGGGGAAAAGTTAGGGAAACAGACTTCAGGAAATTCAAAAGTTTGAGGAAACATTGGGTGCTAACTTGCTAGCTATTTTATAGTAATGTACTCCAGGGTAACAAGCTGAATTGTGAAACGACATTTATAGAATAAAAACTTTTGACATGCCCTTGAGTTTAGGATAGTTAATCACAATTTTTGGACAAACCCTTGAACAACATCAACATTACCTACGAAACAACTATTTTTGTAACTGACTGTTGGGCTACATGCTGGCTTAGGTCACAATAAATTCAAGATTTATGTGGTAAGACAACTTGAAAATCTGTTATTTCATGAAAATTTCAAAATCACGTGGCACAGCCAGATTTGAAAATTGAACAACTTTAGATTAGGGTGAAACTTTCATTTAATAAAAGCCACAGCTCTGCTGTAGATCAGAGCTGTATTTACTAAACAGCATACAGTACGATATATTCTGGTCTGACCTTTTATCAACTCTGTGATTTCTTATAAAAACTATAGAAATAACCTCCCTCCTTTACTGTAACTTTGTTTGTCTCTTTCTTTCCTTAAGTTACCTCTTCATCCTGCCTCCTTCTTTAACTCTGTCTTCCTTCCTTTCCTTCCTCTCCCCTCTTGTCTCTGTCTGTCTTCCTCTTTCATTCCTGTGTGAACTTGACTCCTAAGATGCTGTCAGCTCTGACAGGTGAAGCAGCAGGGGAGACGGACTTGCTCAAACTGCTAGAGTGTTTAAGGAAGGAGGGGGTGGGGGTGGGGGGGGGTCTACTTTCCCTCTGGAGGTTTTTGTCAGGTCCTCTGATTTCCTGGAGAGACGTTTGTGCTAAAACAAGATAGAAATTCCCTCGAGGGAAAGGATGTGCTCAAAAATTGCACTGCACCACCTGTTCCAATTTTGATGCCAATGCTTTGCATTTAAGTACGTTAAAACAACATGTCAGGGCGCTGTATGACGCCATATTAATAGGTACACCTTTTTCTTTTACTACAAGGGAAATTAAGATTTTTTGAAAGCATTCTGTGTGTCCTTTTTTATTTCTGACCTTGCCATCCGGGTTTACAAACAGGCTTGACATCAATATGCACCGCCACATCCTCCTTTGCTTTCTTCTGACCGCAGTCAAAGGCCGTCACCATGATCTTGTAGCTCTGCTGCTTGTCATAGCTCAGCCGCTCTGTGTTTCTGATGTTACCTAAAGGAAACAAATACAAAAAGAAAACATACTCTTACAAATATTCAGTTTCATGCTCATTTTTGCAATTAAAAAGAATGGAACACTTTCCACTGAGCAACAACTGAGACTGACTGTGAATAAAAGAAACGGATCACTGAAAACAAATATATCTCTTTGTGCTTATTGAAGCCTTTAAGTGAAAACTCAGGGTCCAGCAATCCTGTGCTGCTTTTAAATGTCTAAGCATCTCTGCAAACAGCTGGTGTTACATTTCAACGATGGATTATCTTAACATGTCAACCAGGTAACAGTGTGAAAACAGTGTGACGGAGAGGAGATGCTCCAGGCCTGTGGTATTCAGGCACTAGACAAGGTCCACTACAGACAGCACTACTGTTCATGAGTGCTGCCACTCAATGCTGGCCCACTCAATGGACTAATGATCCAACCTTAAAAACAGAAACTACCTTGAAATGATTGTTAGAGTATGTTCTCATATCACTGGAGTGAAACAAGATATCTGAATTCATTTTGTAACAAATATCCTCAATAAAGCAGCGAGTACTTTGGCTTCTTCTGGACTTTGTCTCAGTCTATTGTGAAATTGACCAACTAAAAAGTTCTATTCAGAACAGTTGATTCCCCCCCTGGTATTCCTCTACTAAATGACCCATTGATTGTTTACCTGATTTAATTGCACATAAAGCCCAAATGCTTGATTGATTTTTTTCTTTTTACAACAAGCACCTCAAAACAAAATGCACCTCGTGGGATGAATTAAGCTGTTTGCACTGAACTGGATGTTTAATAGTGTCGAGGCTTGAGATCGTGAGTTGTAAGGTAATAACTTTAATGTTGAGAATGTGGCTTTTTGACATAATGTGCCCTCATTGTGTTGAATAATGTTGGTCAGTGTCATTAAGACCATTCCCATTATGCCTTGTGTGTGTGTGTGTGTGTGTGTGTGTGTGTGTGTGTGTGTGTGTGTGTGTGTGTGTGTGTGTGTGTGTGTGTGTGTCATGTATTACTGTATGAATTCATGTATCATATATTGCCTGCCTTAAATTGCCAGTAAAAGGACTAATAAATTATATAGAATTAAATTGAGTTCCTTTCTTACTGAGGTATGACAGACTCTTCATCTAAGTGCTGTGTTATTGTGTAAAGCAGTCAAGCATACTTAACAGCAATAAAATGTGACAATGAATAGAGTCAATATGAGCAATCCAGAGTTTATAGCTGTTAATGGTTTTTCTGGTGCTAGAAATGTTATAAGTGCGTAAAGAAGCCCTCAGAAACCGATGTGTGATACATGTATTAAACACTGAATGCCGTTTGTAAGTGAACTTGCTGTCATATAACTTTTGGTGAGATGTTTCCTAAACATGTTTACAAACTGGTAGAATCTGGGATTTCAATTTCAATCGGTAGACAAAAAGCAAATGTTTTTACACATTTGAACAAATCCCCAGTGGGTTGCTAAGTTACTTTGCAGTCTGTCTACATATTGACTTAAAATATAAACTTGGTGGAACAGGAGAGTTTTGCAGGATTGAATACTGCGGGAATGAAAGATACATGAGCGGACAAATCTTGTATTGTGGGAGCAGCCCCAGGTGTATTAAGATGTACTCAACTGTAGCAAACTGAGCTTATGGCTGGATATTTATCAAAGCAGACAACAAGCGCAAACACAGTCAGACAGAACCAAAAAGAAAAGAAGAAGGCCTGGAAAGAGAGGGAGAGAGAGAGAGAGAGAGAGAGAGAGAGAGAGAGAGAGAGAGAGAGAGAGAGAGAGAGAGAGAGAATCTGATGTATTCCATTGATTACTGGACATTTTGTGACTTGATGCCATGTAAACAACCTTCATTTAAAAATAAATATTTATGCATTGAGCTGCAACAAATTCAGCAGATTTGAATTGATTTGAGCCCCGGTACAATGCATCAGAATTGTCTCATCAGTGTGCGTACTCTATATTTTATGTTGTAAAGTCAATGGAAGTTGAATTCCTTTCATTGATGAATTCCGGCTAAGTTTCACAAAGTCTGACCTGAGAGAAACTGCAGTCTGATTATAGTCACGCTAAAGAAGTGGTTGTTAAAAGTGTAAAAGATGTTTTCAGGAGGCCGGCAAGTATGAAAATATAAGAGCTAAATTGAGTCGCTAGGGAATACATCCAAGGAAGACTGGTGTAACAATCCTAAACTCTGCAGCACTGACTGATCTCAATGTTAACAATGCAGCGGAGAGGATGCTGTATATAGCTAGTAAACTTCAAAGTGGAAAGAAAAATCCTTTCAAGATGATGATTAAACACATTATTTATACATGAGGCTTTAATACAGATGTTCCTGGAGATAAACAACAGGCTTCAAATAATGCCATATTCCTATTTCCTCTAATATTTTTCTGCATCAGTCATCGTCGTCACAGTCTGTCTTCGGACCTGACAGGCCAGCTGAAGCTATTTCTGTTGTTTGCATCTGAAGGCTTAGCTGTATGAAAGGCTGTCACTTTGATGGCTGTCAGAGAAAGAGCGAACAAGGAGAGAAAAGAGGAAGAAAAGATGGGAGACCAGTGTAGAGGAAGAGCAGCAAGTACAGAAGGAATCAGTTCAGAGCACAGAGTCAAAGTCTCCTACAGTTACTATTTGATCCACAGCTGGTGTGAAGCAGAGTAACAGTAGAACCACTAGAGCCCCTGTTAGAGGTGACTGCGAGGTTCTCGATCCACGTTTGATCAAAATGTTTTGTCGTTCAAAGGGAACACATTATGGAACAGCTTACCACTCTCAGTCAGGGAATGCTCAAGCTCTGCCACTTTCAAGGGGTCATCTGAAGCTGTGGCTCAGAACAAACCAGATCAGTGACAATGTCTAAAGATCTATTTTTTATTATGCTTACATACACACATACATCTATGTATCTAACCCCAGTCCAATAATGAGTACATAAACACAGCTATGCATGCTAACCCTGTGCAATACTATGTTCTAAGACAGGGTCCTAAGGCGCTAACTAGACTTTTCTCCTCCGTTGTCCCTCGTTGGTGGAATGAACTTCCAAACTCCATTCGATCTGCAGAGTCCCATTGAACTTTGAAGAAAAAAAAAGATCCAGCTAAAGATATCCGTATGCATGTATACCACCAATCTGCCAAGGGACTACAGATGGAAATTAGTTTATGGCTACAATCTGGTATATTTACATGTTTATGTTCATTAATGTGCTCTGTCCCTATTTTTAATGAATACAGCTTCTTCATATCAGTGGTTTGACACATTTATTAAATTACTCAAAGAGTGACAAATTGATTTTCACTCATGAAGTTTAGAAGACTTAAGAGCTGTAATGATTAGTCAGTTAATCATCAATATTTTAATTTTCAAGCCAAAGGGTCAAATTACAAGTCACACAACAGATCTCTGTTGTCATTGTTTAACATTTATCTAAAAATGATTCTGAGTATAGAAACCTTTCGTATTCAGTGTTTGGGAAATGCTTAGTCTACAAAAACAGAAAAACATATGGTTGAGGTTTGTTAAACTTGGTGATAAGACAACTGGGGAAAATTGTACAATACTACTTACATGACGGATCATTACAATTGTGAATGTAGCTTCTGAAGAAATGTCCCTCTTGTGTTGTACTTTGATCTCCAGAGTGAAAGCAATCAAAGCCTTTATTACATCCTAAAAAAGCATTTAGCTGCTTCACAAGCTGTGAGTTCCAGGCCGGAATCTCTCGAACCGGGCCTTCAATATCTCTGGGAAGTTTTAATGACATATTTTTTGCTGTTTTTTTTATCCTTTAACCTTCATATTTCGGTTTGTATGTTACTATATTTCTACTGTTATATTGTGTGTAAGAGCAACTGTATCAACCGAATTTTCCCCCTGGGGATTAATAAAGTATTTCTGATTGTGATACCAATAATAAGCATCAGAGGATACATTAATAGAGACTTTCTGGTATTAGCAGAGTCTTAAACAAGGGGTTAATTAAATAATGTTCCAAAAATGTGAGCTGCTCACATTACCTTCCTTGAGCTGAAAATTAGAGATTATATGTGTGAGGAGGAATTACACTTTGCAGGTGTTTTTACACAAGTGACCAGCCCTGCTTGGAGAAAGGAAAACTATTCTGTATAAAGCAGATTTTAGACTGAACTATATTGAATGTAGGAATTTAAACACCGTAAGTCAGTAAGAAATCAAGTTAAGCAGAGAGATGTAATAACATAGCAGTTCTAACAACAATCATCTCATCTCTACTGTTCAAAATTCAACAATGGCTCTAAGAGTTGGATCTAAAAGAATGTGCTGTGTCTTCAGTTTCTCATAAAAATATGATTGTGCCCCAGAGGAGATCAAATCAAACGTAACGTAAAGTACAGTGAGTTAAAGAGCAGGAGGTTAAACTCCAAAAGCAATGAGACAAACTAATAAATATGACCCCCAGAGAGATAAAGAATCAGTGTGTTCCACCGCCTGATCTATTGGCAGAATTCAACACACAGAGCCTTGCAGCCTGCCTTCAGTTTGGATTACACAGCTGCTCTCAGATCAGGAGAGCAGTGTAATCCAAACTGAAGGATGTGGAAGCTCAGGGAGAAGGCAGCACAAATCCCAACGCTGAAAGTGTACATAGGCAGATGTGCTCAGAATAGCTCTCAATCACAAATACATAACTGCTCTCCACCAGGCAGCTAGAACAGGTTAAAGCTACAAACACAAGAAAACAGAAACCCAAAATAAAAGAAGAGGCTGCCAAAGAAAGGTGGGTCTGTGTCAAGTTATATTTGAAGACTAAGCTGGAAAATAGCTGCTATGTAGATCACAACATTATTGGAAGAAAAATACTGATTTTCTTCAGGTCTTTTTGTTGTTATTTGTTTGTTGTACGTCTTTAAAAAAGATTGTGTGTACAATGTTTACCCCACATACAGAAAAATAACGTTTACAGCAGTTTTCTGCTGTAAAAATATATGAATTTCTTATAGTAAAATGATCCTTGTTTCTTTAAAGTGTTTACTGTCTGCTTCACTGTTCATCTCCAGGTTAAGGCGTCTCTCTCTCAAGTCTATCTTTAGTAGAGACTTGTTCATGCTCACATGTAATTCAGATGGCTCTGATCATACACAGGAGGTATGAACATTTGGCTTTTGTTGTCTTTATCAGTTCATTAACCATTCTGTTTGTGTTTAAGTGTGATGAAAGCAGCACTGCTTTAATACATATCTCAAGTAAGGTCCAAAACAAGGTTGAACCCAAATGATTATTAAAATTACAACCTTTTTACGACCTTTTTTGTCTCAGTAGAGAAGAAAATCTCACCGCAAGCTCCATTAAGTATCTGTAGATGTCGGACAATGTCGGATTAAACGGTTCACATTTTATTCAAGAGTAAAACAGAATAGGGACTTGCATTGCCCTCAGAAAATGTTAATTAAACATGTAAGTCAAATTAAACATAGGGAAAAAAATGTTACAATTTATTTCAATGTGATTCCTAAAAAGATGACAATTTTCATTGTCATTAAAAAGTGACGATTCTTTGGCCAAAGAGTACAGTTTCCGTTTCTTTGGTTCGATTCGGGCACGGGTTATGATGTTATGGTCACTTGATGTTAAAGTTTCTGAGTTGGTATTATATTATTACTAAAAAACTAAAACAGGCACCTTCAAGTTCTCATGACCTACATTACAGTTTTAATAAGTGTCACACCAATAATGGCCCTTCAGTGTAAGAAATTGGAATAAAATACTTCCAGCCGGCAGGAAATCAAACTGTGCCTTCCTAGTTTCTCTCTCGGAGACTCAGAGTACGTCTCTCCTAATCACATCAGCAATTATAACTACAGTCCAGTCTCTGATTCAGTCAAGACACATTCAAACACATTAACCCACACACTCACCATTGCGGTCTATGGCAAATGGCGTCCCTGCAGTGACAATCTCATAGTTGCAGATCTGGCTGTACTGTGGTGAACAGTCTTGGTCCCAAGCTTCCACCTGAAACAGCAAAACAAACTGTGTCATTCCCAGTTTAAACACACTGAAAGGACTACTGAAAATAATTCACATTTTTAACTGGGTGTTTTTTTGCAGTGTTGTTAAACTATCTTGACTTAAACATTTATGAGTGAGGTTGATTTTAACATTTGAATAATGATATGAAATAAAAAAGTTAAGTTCAAACTTAAGATCCATGTACCTGTAAAATGCTGTCGTAGATCTTTCCTTCTGTTACTGATGCCTTGTAGAGCAGCTCTCGAAACACAGGGCTGAACTCGTTGACGTCATCCACCTGGATGTGAACCACCGCCCTGTATGGAGGTACACGAGAGAAAGAAAGAGGGAGCAGAGAGAAAGAGATGGAGCACATTAGGCAAAAAGAAGAAGAGAAGGATGCAAACAAAGAGAGGGGGAAATGATTGATGGGGATTAGGAAAAGTTAAGACACAAGGGAGTAAGAGATGGATGGAGGAAGGTAGAGAAGAGAAGAGAAGAGAAGAGAAGAGAAGAGAAGAGAGAGAAGAGAAGAGAAGAGAAGAGAAGAGAAGAGAAGAGAAGAGAAGAGAAGAGAGAGAAGAGAAGAGAAGAGAAGAGAAGAGAAGAGAAGAGAAGAGAGAAGAATCTCTTTAAGCAATTAGAGATGGTTTAAATTAATTAGGAACTGAAGTTTTTTGTTGTTGCTGTTTTTCCTAAAGACAGTGTTTAGCTAAAGGCAGAAGGGTGAGAGAGGAAAACTGTTTGCTTGAGGAGAGGCATGGATTGAACAGAGCTGTTTAAAAACGGAACCACATAAAACAGCTTGTTTATCAGTTTTATTCTGTGAAATGGATTAACATTAGTAAGTTCAGTTTGATTCAAATAAGCGTTTGTATTGGCTCAGGCTCAGCCACAGCCACAGCAAAGATCATCTGAAAATATTACAATTTTTCTATCTGCTCTCCTTTCAGTTTCTCCTTCCCTCAAAGTCTGAAACAAATAAACACCATCAAATCAGCTGGAATCGGCTGCAGAAGATATTAATAAGGCTATTGGATAACATTTGTGCAGCAAAGTGTCTAAATGAAGCAATAATTTAGATGCATCGTGAAGTTTTCCTTCACCGATGACCTTCTCTGACTACAACTCACGGTGTATCTGAAGAAGCACATCTGGCTAATTAATGACATTATCTTAATGAGGCCTATTTAGAATGTCATGCAGTGATAATGTCTCACACGCACACACGCATGCACGCACGCACGCACACACACAGTGTGGTGAAATTCATCACAGATCCCTGAGATGATACATTTCTCTCCCTTTAGTGCCGAGCCTGAAGCATCTTATTTCAGCAACTCCTCGTCTGACTGAAGCAGCACTGAGTTTGATTTGCTGCTGTCTATGTAAGTCTTTCTGTCAATCTTATCTACACAGACCTGTCATACACACACACACACACACACACACACACACACACACACACACATAAAGAAACATGTGATGTTGATGGGCCATTAGGGGGACAGAACTGCAAGTCTCAGCTGTCATGGTCCCTCTACAGAAAATATCACGTGAAATAAAAGTAAGAAAAATGAGAAAAAAGAAACTGCAAAGAAAAACATATATAAAACTAAAAGCAATTTTTCTTTATATCTGATGTAAGTTTAAAATATACTTTTTTTTTCAATCTTTGTAGGAAAACTCCTTAGAATGCATAAGCATGCTAAAATGGTATAAATGGAGTTCTTATAGTTTACTATATGATCATTTTCTAATCTTTGCACAAAATACAGAATACTTATAGTTGTCATGTATCAGGCTTTGTCTTATTCTATAGACACCCAGAAATGAGAGTAAATTGCAACAAAGGGATTCAGAAATGAGGATCTTTACTCACAAACAAGAATGTATACAAACAAACACAAACAAGCAACTCCAAACGCACGCTTTCATGTAAATTGTCCTTTTCGCAGAGTTTTATAACCGCTACTTTAACTGGACAAATCCCTTTTTAACCTGCTTGCAGTTGAGTAAGCAGAGAATTCAAATTGTGTGTAAAAAATCAACAAAAAGTATGAGTAACCTTAAAGGAAGAATGTGTTAATTTTTGATCCAGTAGATGTTGCCCTTGAGCACCATCGTTAAACCAAAACAAACTGCTGTTTGGTGACAACTCTGCCATACTGTAGCCTCCGCTCTCTTCCAGCGGCACACCTCCAACCCCCCTTCACTCACGTTCGCACGAGGGAGTTTTGCGTAAGCGGCGGACATACTTGTCCTTGGCCTGAGCTGCAATTGACTGTGGCCTGCATTGTTGCGACAGCAGGCTAATGTTAGCACACTTTAGTTAGCTTGTAGATTCACATTGCACATGCATTTTCAAGAAATGACCGAGATCTAAAAACGCTTACGTGACATCCATATAAGCAGTGAGTATGTTATTCTTCTTTTCTCCAGTCCTTGACTAAAACAGCTTCAAAGAGAGGACTCGGCTGTCCCTTCCATGTCAACCTGATATACCGATATAAACATTGCTCCGACAACAACACAACAGGCAAGACTTGTGCTTCTCACTCATTGTCAACAGTCATGACTCAGAGAGTCACTTACATAGGATATGATTGATTCCTGCTGTATTTAGGTGTAAAATGTTACACGTTCTTCCTTTAACTTTGCATTATGTTTCACTAGATTTCAGTCATTCCAACTTTTACAAGTGTAAAGTGGTTTGAAAACAGCAGTAATGTCAGTTTACAATGATGCAGGTTAGCAGAGTAGGGTGCCACTTTATAATTCTGATGTATAATGTTTCTAATAGCAACGTCAGCCAGATGTTTCTTAGTAGTACTGTTGAGGAAACACTTGGTTGTCTTTCTAAAGCTGGACTTATGACTGTTGCTCTTTCCTGATGAAGTTTTCCTGATTGATAACTTAATCAGGGTCATTTGTGCAGCAGCCTCTTGACCATCATTCTTTCAAACTTTAAAGTGTATTTTTTTCGTATCCACGTTTTCCGTTAATGTCCGCCCACTTTGAATGTGAATGACTGTGACAGCTGAACAAGTGAGGCACGATTAGATCATAATGAGCACTATGTGACAACTTTAATACACGATGTGACAGTCACTCTTTACATGAGTCTGTAGGCAGCTTAAAGAAAGTTTGACAAAAGAGACCAGAACAGACAGAAAGTGTATGAAGAGTTGGTGGAGTGACAATAAAAGTGACAGGCTTTTACTTAAAAACAATGCAACAAAGTTAGAAAAAAAGCCTTCCCTTCTATTATCTAAACACAAACACATCTCAAGTGTTAGACAGGAAGAATTTGTTATTACTCAGTGAAATACTCGTGTGATTTTGTAAACCCACAGATACACAGTCTTGTTTTATTTAAGTTCAGATTTAGAAGTTACTGTAGGAGGTTTCTGCAGTCAGGATCCCAAGTGGTTTGTTGGGAAAAAAATATTGCAAACCTTTTCACACTGCTATGGAAAAGCAAATATTGCTCCGATGCATGTGGACATCTTTCTCATGTTTTTTTTTGTGTTTGCATGACTTCAGGAAGTTCTCTATAATATTAACCATTTAGTTCTCTTTGGCGGCCTCGACTCTGATGAACATTAATTGCATGCAGATTTTTTTAGAACTAAACTTTATGATATCAGTCTGTTTTTAGTCACCATATTGATGTTATGTTTTCTTTGTTTGTTTGGTCCTGGTTACCTGGTTTCTATGTGTACTGGATAGAGACTCATAACAGCTAGTAGAGACAAGAGCCAACAAAACGCTGCTCACACATCAAGAAAGTTCAAGAGATACTTTGTCAGGTTTTCTCCATTTATCCGCTCCGGACCAACCACTGCTGAGTGATGGAAAATGTTGTGATTTTTTAACAAAAGACTCATCTTCTGGGGGAAAAAATCTTTGGCATAACAAGAAATACCAGCACCTGCATCAGTGGGCCATAGGTTAAATACCAATTATTATATCAGTGTGTTAAACACATGCTTCCGCTATCTGTTATTTCTCTATTTTAAATATCTATTACATCGAAGAACAGACCAGCGTAGGGATGCAGCTCTAATCACAGATTCAGGAGGACTTACTATAATCGTTTTAGTCCGTAGAAAGAAAAGGTGGAAACAAAAACAGCGGAGAGAATGCAAGAGATGTTAAAAGGGTTATGATTCTTCTAATGTGGAAGCCAAAAGCAAATTGTTTTGGCATAAACCACACAGAAATACAAACACACACATGTCTGAAAAACGTCTTTTTCAATCAACTAAAGCTTCAACACATCAGCAGACATCGGCTGACTCACTTGTGAGATTTCTTCCAGTCAGCCCCATTGGCTCCGGCCCCACAGTCGTAGGCCTGGATAATGAAGGTGTACTCCTTCTGGCTCTCACAGTCCACAGGGCTGCTGGCCCTCACCACTCCTTCTCCTGATGTGCGATTCAACACCACAGCCTCAAACGGAGCATCTTGGCCATACACCTTAAAGGCACAAATCTCTCCTAGAAAACAACAGAAGAGACGTATAAATACATGATGGTTGACCTTAAAGAAACACTGACGTTGTATATTGAAATTTGTGAAGAGGAGCATTAAACTTTATTTTTCTCCTTTTATGACAAAAAGAAGTTCCCACTTTGAATCGACTTTATACACCAATGTCATTTAGTGAGTCAGGGGCAAACATAAACCAAGAGAGACAAACAAAAACAGCATGAAGACAGTCGTGGAGAGGGGAAGAGATAAACATCGAGTGAAAAATAGAAGCAGCACTTTGGAACGACTACTGTGTTTATCAGTGGGACATCTTGAATATCCCTAATCTTTGGCCCAGACAATTTCTAAAGAGCAAAAAGGGACAAAATGAGAGACCACAGAGACGTAATGTTCTTCAATGCGCAAATGGTGAAAATGTAGCTCTGCATGCGGCTCACTAGCGGAGAGACGCATAGGACACTCTGAGCTTAATATGGAGGAAATCAACAGCCTGGAAGTGCACTCAATTAAATGCAGACACTTTGCACAAACAAACTCTGAAAAACACAGGCAAAAGAAAGCATTTCCAAAAGCTGGACTTTTTATATTCAGTCATTTTTCTAGAACACTGCTGCTAAAACCTTTCCATTTGTTTCTTTCATTTTCCTCCCCCTGTCATTTTGTCAAACCCTGCAGCAGCTAACAAACAGCTCAGATAGATACTGGTAAATCAAACTGTGTAATGAGGTAAAAACAAACAATACACTGTACACTTCAAATGTCCTATTTCAAAAACACAGTATACAGTACAACTCTGTATCTATCCAACTCTGTATCTTTTGACGCTGTGGGCAGGGCCACGTAGATGTTCATCAGAAAGTCTTTGGAAAGTCTTAAGTAACCAATCAAACTAAATAAATTGGGTTTTCTAATAGTCATGAACTCTTTAACTTATTTTTGCATGCTCATTAAGGCTCCATGTTTTTGCTTTTTTTCTATTTCAGGCTACATTTCTAGAGGCTTTGAGACAAAAAATAATTTCTGACGTGCCAAACTTTGCCAGCTCAACAAAAGTGTTCCACCATATACACTGAGTGAACTACGTTTGCTGTTTGTGTTAGTGTGTGTGTTTTTTGTGTAGATCTGTTTGTGAGTCTTGCATCATCTGCTGAGTTCATTCTCTGCACAAGTGTTCATTTCAGGGATTTAGGAAATCTCCTTGCAGAGAGAACAAATGCTACAGCGTTCCGACCCTGTGCTGGCTGATATCTTGGAGAATACAGCGGGACACACACAGGAAACAGAAAGCTACCTTTGCTTTGGGATTTTGCCCTGCGTTCTCAAAACCTTGCTGACAAATACAAATTTCTCTCTCATGCTGGCTTCGTTTCACATCTGCTCCCTTCTCCTTCGTATCACACCGTCATGCACAAAGTCTCTCCCCTTATTTTCTCTCTCTGACTTCCTTTTAACCCGATTCAACTTTTCAAATCCCCTTCTTAGTGAAATAATGACGCTGCCAAACACAGTGGGCCTTAAGGTTTGATCCCCAACCAATTTTAAAAGAAATCTGGCCCCTGTATCGGTCCCTTTGAGGTGCTATGGAAATGAAATGGTGCCCACAGCGCCTGAGGGACGTGGTTTGTACATATATAAACATACTGTAGTAATAATACACAGCGGGTGGTGTGGAAGGATGCCGATAAGCACCGCCTTGATCCTGGCTGCTTAAACACATGCATACACACAAACTGAGCAAATATGCTCTTAGATAGGACCAAAGAGAAAGAGGAACTGTTCTGAGAATACCAGAGACTATAGTATACAGCTGCATCCCCTATGCATAAACATTGATTTAGTGGTTTGGAGCAGGTAAGGTACCACCGCATAACAGTTTGAGGTTGAATGCTAACCCATTTTCCGCTCCATCTGTTGCGGCAAATTTATTTTTCTGGATTACAATTTTAACAGGAAAACGCAACAGAGTCATAGAAGGATGGAAAGATAGAGAGAACAGCTGAAGATGAAGAAGTGTGAGAAAGAGAGGAAGAGATTAGAAGAAGTTTTATGTGCCAATGTATATGTAAATGGTAATGACAGAAAATTCACACCGATTCCTCCCGTGTCAGCAAATGTGTACTTGACGCACACACTTGTACACTTACTTTCTTGCCACCTAGTTTTCTTCTCGGCAGCCCCACCAGAGGGAACGCTGTAATTTCACCCCGCTGTGGCGCGCGGATGAAATGAAGTCTAATCTTTTGGCCTATACGTCACGAGGGAATGGGGGTCGCTTTTCAAAGTAAATATCATAGATTTTGCCTCCAGGGAGTTGGCCTGTTGCCATGGCAGATTGAGAGTGAAGTGGAGGAGTCAGCAAAATGGTTGGATAATAATATTCATCTAAAATAGATGGCACTCCATAGAAAGGCTGAGCAGCACATACTGCATCAACAGAAAATATCAAGCTGTCAGGGAATGGGTAGTTCACGGGGTGTTAAATTGCCAATATAATAGAGACTGACACGATGGATAAAATTAATGAGAAAATGATTCCTCTCAAAGTAACACACTGTCACAAGGAGGCCAAACAATTCAGACCATAAATAACTGTACTTGACAGAGAATCTAAACTCTGGAAAGTTTACATTTCTGTTTTTCAGAATTTCTCAGACTTCATTTTAATATTCATAGCTGTGGTTATTAAAGGGCAGAGAAACTGCGTTGTAAAAAAATGTTTACTGGAAATCTAATCACAAAATGTTTCCCTACCTGCTTGTACACTTGTACCACTTTGTAATTGTATTGACTGTTGTGTACTGTACTGTTTAAAGCCTTTAGTAGTGATCCATAAGTCATTTACTTTTTTAAACATGTGGCTTTAATTCACATCTCTAAACATGTCATGAAATGACAAAGGTGACCTTAAAAGAAAACAATATAAGAAAAGCACGAACTATAACGACACTCAGTGTACTTAAAAAAGACAAACTGGGGTCACGACCTGGGATTGTAGTTTTTCTCTTTGATTTTAACTGCAGTGTTTTTTGTATGATTCATCCCCTGATGTCAAGAAGACATTAACGTTAAATAGACAGACTACCTGACTTCTTTGTGAGAAAGAAGAGGTATACATGTTTATCATCGGCATAAAAATTAACAAAGGTTTATGCTTTCCAATAATACACCCGAGGGGTAATGTGAGTGGAAAAAGTAATAGGGATAAACTTTGAATTTATATCTGGAATGACTAGTGCTACGCCGTTTAGGGCCCTACAAACAGAAACAACTTTTTGTTTAGATGGATGCAGGTCACAAAGTGATGTGTCAGCGTGCATCATGGTATTGACCCCGAGTTGTAATGCTACAGTGAATTTGAGTCTCTCAGTGAAGCCTGAACAGAGAAACAGAAACTTCAATCATGTTAATTCCTCCTCTTCTTAATGAAGTACTGGTGTGAGTCCATCTGCTGTGTCGGCGCCTGTTTGTCTGTCTCCACGTAGAGCCCTAGATGTGAAAGCTTCAGTGTGGAGATTTGACTGTGCATGTGCGTGTGCGTGTGTGTGCAAGTGTATGTAAGACCTTGATTAAAGTGAGTCTCTAAGTAGACGGACTATGAGGCGGCTGAAAGCCTCAATTCCTTCATTCTCCTGCTCTCAGTGCTGAGCTCACAGCCAGCATGTTCTGCTTTTCTAATTAATGACAGGATTACACTTCATCCCACTACTGACCCACAGATACACCCCAACTACACTCACACACTTCATGAAAACAAACACATACATTACATTAAGGACAGTGAACGCACACTACCAATCAAGTCGAGAGTTATTTCAGTGTAGAGGGCTTCATTACAGTGCTTTAGATTTAATAAGACTTTATTGACTCCGCTTTTGTTTTTCTCTCTGCTTCTTTATGCAAAAAAGGCCACAGCTCTCCTCATACAAAGACTCCTGCATGGCAGCAAGAATTATAATAAAAACAATAGAAATAATGTAAATGAGCGCTTGTTTCCTGAAAAGTTTATTAAAAAAGTTCTCTTAAATATATCACCAGATCCTTGGTGAGGGATGTGTTCTTCTGTTTTATTCATTTTTGCATTTTGTTGTAGGCAAAAGCTATTTTCCCCATGAACAAGCACCTCGCTCTAAGTATCCTCATGGCATACGGAGCACATGGCTGTATATGACTGAGCAAACAAGGGCATGTGTTATAATTCATCTCTTGCTCTGGAGTTTTATTTGCTCCAGCTGTCCTGCTAACTTCTTTGTCAGATGGAAGTTTAGACTGCAGAACTTTTTAGCATTGTTCCAGACTGAACACGTTTCTATAGTCAAACAACCTCATATTACTTTGACTTCAGTCTGTTTCTGTCTTAACACTGATATGAATTGGTCGTCATTATCCCGAACACTACATTTTGTGGCGGTATTACAAATAATGAAAAAAGTATGCTGCCTTACATAACGTTACGTACATTTACTTTACATTGTGTTGCGTTATGTTGTAATAAATTTGATTGAATTGCATTAAGTAGCATAAGGTTGCATCAGCTGCATCACATAGTGTTGCTTTGCGTTATTTTACCTTGTTGTCAATCAATTAATCAATCATTATTTGTATAGCACCAATTCATAACAAGTGCTACCTCGAGGCGCTTTACAAAAGAGCAGGTAAAAGACCATACTCAGAAAAATGGGATAGCGGGACATGGGATAAGTGGCAGTGAAGGATTTCTCCTTTGTACGCCTTGTGTTCCTGTTGTCCTCACTTCCTTGCCGCTGAGCTGGGGGTCAGAGCAGGCCGTCTATGAATGAGGATGGCAGTGGTTGTGGGGTTGACACAGTTTGATGGTGGTGGCTGGGTGTCAGGGACGTCAGGTAGTAGTAGTGGTCATATTTTGTATGTGACAAATAGTAAATAAGTCCACACAGACTTTAGTGGAACATGGGATTTACACTCTGGTTTCCTTAGTAAAACTCCTGTGTTTGTGTTACCCATCTAAAACCTTTGACTGCCAACCTATGCAAACTTAATGACTCTTTATTATATGAAATTCTAAAGCCATTTCATACACCACAAAAAAGGACACTAATGGACTTTCCAATGGCATTGTGTTGCATTAAGCAATCATAATATATTTACTGTGCGACCACAATGTGTTGATCTGTGTACAGCAACACACCAGTTTTATTAATAAAGCAGCCTTCAAACTCTTTTGCAATCTATAAATACACATTAGGAACATGTTTTTTTATCTTTTGTATATCGCAGTCCATTATCACTTCAAAAAGCACAAACTACCTGGGAGTTGCATCAATACTTCTTTTAAAGAGTAACTAAACCCACAGACCATTTTATGGAGCTGAAAACCTCTGCATATCCAAATCATGCAACTGTTCAAAGAATTAAAATTCTACATTTTATGTTCGAAATGTGCATAATGACTGCCCCCTACAGGTTCAAACCTGGCTACTGCAATTTACATTTCTATTGGTTGATCTGGTGTTTGGTGACTTACGTACTGCTAGCTTTCATCACCAAACCTTTTAAATGCTACCTCAGCCAACTCTGCAAACTGTTGGGGACAAGTGGATTGAGAGAATTGCGATGGTTGATTTGAACTGAAATGTAAGTGGCTTGCTGTGAAATATGGCGATAGTAAAGTGCTAAAATGGGGCTATTTGTTTAAAAATGTTAAAGTTGTTAGGCTGCACCTACCAACCACAGAGGTCCCTGCCCCTCCCTGTCCTCTACATCGGCTTTTCTCAGCACTCGCTGCCTGTGCGAGTTCAAACTGATCAGTCTCTGGACCGCCGTGGCTGTGGCCTACAGGAGACAGTGCTGCTTCTTGAATCATTGCTCATGGTTAAATTAGCTAGCTAAACATGCTAATCAGTTTAGGGGCGGCTGTGACTCAGAGTCGGTTGTCTCTCAACTGAAAGGTCGGGGGTTCGATCCCCAGCACCTGCAGCCACTAACCGATGTGTCCTTGCGCAAGACACTTTATCACACTTGATCACTTTACTTAGCAGCCTCAGCCATCCTCTGCCATCAGTGTGTGAATTGGTAGGTGTGCCCTGCGGTGTGAAAGTGCTTTGAGTAGTCAGAAGACTAGAAAAGCACTGTACAAGCTCAATAGTGATAGACTGTGTAATGTTGCGGTGATGGTAACAGAACGAGTGGGCGTGTCTTATCCCCCTCCCTCTAGCCCTGTCCATGTTGATAGATTGACGCCAGAAGGGCTTCTTTTTTATCCCAGGGTAGATGCACTTTAGCTGAAACTCTGAGGTTAAGTTACCCTTTAAACATTCTCAATGTGAACTTTAAACTTCAAAGAGGTAGAAGAGGCTATTAAAAAGGTGTTTTAGGGGCACCACATAGCCTAGTGATTATGTTGTGCGCCCCATGTCCTGTATAGAGGCTTCTGTCCTTGTCACATCAGTCACGGGTTAGAATCGGACCTCGGCCCTCTGCTGCATGTCAAAACCCCTTCTCTCACCTCCTCATGTTACCTGTCTTTCTCCAGTTGTCCTAACCAATGACAGATAAAAAGGCCCAAAAATATAACATAAAAAGAAAAATAAGTTTTAGTCCTCACTAAGTAAAACTTAAATCTTACCTAGTCATGTCTTTTTAAAGTTAAATGTGTTTTTTGTTTAATGAAGAAATTGTTCATGGATTCTTTCTAGAACAATGAGTAAAATCTGACATGAATATTTGGGAAAATCCTGTTCTCATTTGATACTTTTCATTACTTTATGTGACAATTTAAATACGCTATTAGCAATTCCTGTTTGCAAAGTACCCTTAAATGTAGACAACCTCATCTTGATTACTTTAATACCAAATAAAACTGTTGATGAAAGGAGGATAATAATGATAGACATTAAATATGAAGATAACCCAGTAAAAAGGTGTATGGTCCTTGAAAATGGAAGAGAGTTCAAATCCTCAAGGGCTTATAAACTGGCTGAATTTATAAACCAGCTCAGTGTCTTAACCAATCCATAAAGCAGGTACATGAACAAATAAAAAGGACAAGGGAATAAAGTGGAGGCACATCTGGAGGAATTTACTCAGTTATGTATCTTGGTTATTTGTATCAAGAGATGGGGGTATAATTAACAGTACATCTACTTCATAATTCATCTGCTCTTATTAACAATATTAAAACGCATTAAACTGGCTGAACATGAAAAATGACTCCTTCTCTTAGTGCTGCAGTATTAGAATTAGAATTAGGGGTGTAAGAGAAGGCTGGAGATAAAAACAAATGAGCTATCACAACTTTCTACTTCCATTTTTTATAGTGGCTTAATGTTTTATATACTCTCTTTTGTCTCCAATGTTTTAGTGAGGACATGATAACAACATCGAGCTGTGGGTAGGGAACTAGAGGTGAAATCTTCCGAAATGATGGTTTTCTGGATTTGTCAGTCTCTGACATTTTGTCGGACTTTTTATACCAAAATTTCAAGCTTGAGTTGAGTACTGTTTCACTTATTAAAATCATAATAATAAGGGGGCATATTGTTAGAAGCAAAGCTTATTGATCAGAAAGTCTTGACACAATAGATGTCATTATTGAGTAACATTCAAAAGTACCTATTACATAAAAAAATCTACAAGTGCACCTACATAGTCACCCACACATTGAGTACTAACAAAGACTTACAGTATTGACCAAAAGTTCTGCTTTACAAATAAACTCCCACATGAATGCCTAAAACTGGACCACACGCAGCCTATAGGCACATTTCAAATCAGTTAGGGTTGCTACAAACTGAGATAGAGAAAATAAAATAACTGGAACATCTATATTTGTATTGTTAAAAAAAATACTATCTCAATCAATTTCTCTTTAGCCTGTTTTATTCTGAAATTCAATGTGATGTGTGTCTGTGTGCCCAGTGCCCACTGTGCAGCCACAGTGGGCTCCCAGTCAGTTAAAGAGAGACATGCAGGAGCAATTTATCAGAACCCTACTGGGCTCCTTCAGTTAGCCCACCACTTCCTAATTGCATTTGGGAGATTGTTGCACCATCCACTTGACCTCAAGGTGATGAATCAACTGCTTGCTCAGAGGGGAGAGAGCATACGCACACATGCAAAAAAAAAAACACACCCACACAAACTTTCAGGCTTTCTACTCACCCAGGACTGTGCATGCATTGGACAACACAATAATGGGAATGTGGAGAATTCAATATTGGAGAAACTACACACTCATTCTGCTGGGAGCTTTGGTGGGCTGCAATGCAATTAGTGTTAATTGCAGCCTCTGAAGTTGTGTGATTAGAATTCATCAGATGAACTGTGACTGTCGGTGTTGCCTGTTAATTGAACTGTGTGAAGATGCAGCTGTGTGACTTAAATGCTGAAGAGGACAGCGCAGAGAAACATTTGGGTTTTAAGTGTTTTAAGCTGATAGTGAGTGGAGTGTCGACCGCTGAAGTCAGACACAACTATGAATAGTTTAAGTTGCTGCTTTTAAAGAGGCCACTTGTGGCTCAAGGATCATGAGTTTGAGTGTCACGAGTGACTGGGATATAACTCCACTTTAGCCTGGTGCTTAACCTCAAATCTCTCCAGTGAAAATATGTAAACAGAAAACAGGTATATTAGGTACGAGCAGGATTTTACGCAGATTGTGTGTATGGATGTGGCAGAGTGAAATGAAAGAAGGAACACAAAGCAAGCATGTTTATGCACCTCAGCTGTTTAAAGTGGTGGAAAGACTTTAAGAGTCAGGGCATGAGAACAACGATGGAAAAGGAAATCCCATCAAAGTGAAAAAAACACCAGAGAGACACACACATGAGCACTGAGGAGAATACCAGGGGCATCAGAGAGTGAGATGTTCCAGTGGCATTTTTTCCTTACTGATACTGATTCCAATACCTGAATTTTAGAATCACCCAATACAGAGTAAGGATCTGATAACAAGTGCAAGATTTTAAAATAGCAGCTGTACTTTAGTAACCCATTATGGATGTGATATGACTGTACTGTACTAGCATCTATATTGCCTATCTGTTGCCTGAAAAAAAAAATTGAGAAATGTATTTTATTATGGTGACATGACAGTCAGTCCCGTCTGAGAAAGAACATAAATAAATACATCTTGAAAAAACCCTAAAATATGTATGTTTGGACAAGATTTATTTGAAACATCTAATTTGTGTCTCCTGAGAATTGCAAAAATAATGACTAACTAACATACTTGCTTTATTCAGTGTCAGTGTCTTTATTTTGCAGAAGAGGAGGCCTCTATGTAAATCTGTCTCTTGCTCAACAAGCAGAGTGGCTACAAACAAGCTAAGCTAAAGTGAGTGACAGCCTAGCTTGCATTCTCTTGGACCGGCAGTGTCAGCAGAAGCATTGAAGAGAAATGTGAGATTGCCTTATTCAGAATAACTTATTACATTCTCTGCAAGCTCCTAGTTTTTGTTGTTTGCTATTGTACTGACCAGAAATCTGTCCTTCTTTGCTGCTCTAAAGCAGCACCATCTGCAGCCATATAACATCCATGGTGGAAGAACAATGCAGCTTGCTGTGGAGGCTGCTGATTTGAAGCTACGAAGAAGAAATTATATCTGGTGTAACAATGGATTTTGTTAAGGGCTATTATGTAAAGTGATATTATTATCACTTATAGTACATTATAGTTCTATTAGTTATATTGTAGTTATAGTTACATTAGTTATACAGTTATATTATTAGTCATTTTAAAGTGGTCCATCCTGCATTTATGGCAGTATTGGAGGCATTTCAGATACTGTTATCTGTTTCAAAACAACTTAAAATTCTAATGCCCTTCTCTCACTTTGTTTGGTCCTGGTTCAAAACACGCAGTACAAAAGATGTCTAAGAGATACAAAGAGATGGAATACAAAAGTGATTGAGAGGAAAGGAAGCTGCAGGGGTGGTGGAAAGAAGTAAAAGAAAAGGATAAAGTGAGATATATTATTGAGTGAGATAACGTATTTAGGTTTAAATAGCACGATCATCATTTTGAGTATCTGTGTGATCCCCTCCTCCTCCTCCTCCTCATCTTCATCACCTTCTCCTCCCCAAGTTACGTCTGCCTCTCGCTGCTGCAGATTCATTGAGGTTAGCAATTATTCAGCCCTTAACATCAGTACTCAGGTGCGTTGCTCAACCTTGTCCTGCCTTACCCCCTGACATGCCTCAACCACTTTCGTCTCTCCCGTCTCTCTCACCTCCCTCTCCTCCTCCTCTGTCACCTGCTGCTCACTGTGGCTGACACATCAGTGCTCCTCGAGGGTCACCGGTTGACAGGTAAATGGCTTCTTGAACAAGAAGGAATTCAATTCAATTCAAACAACTGTATTCATCTTGGGGAAAATGGTTTGCAGCAGCTTGGACATAAAAAAACATAAACACAGTGACGTACATTTCTATTTGTATTTAATTTGTTGTAGAAATTGTATTGGCCAATTATGGCTATGGCTTTATGCAGGGATACTGTAATGCAATGCAAACCTGACACTGATTTAGCATAAAGTAATGTCTAAAAACAAATATCTGCAAGTGCAGCAAAAAAATCTGCTTTTGGACAGTCAACAATGGTAATAAATTCAAATGTAAAGTCTGGAAAGTCCTTTATCTCTAAGCTCATAAGGTTGGGCTTCATTTTCAGAGACTATATCCTTGTCAGATAATAGCTAATGCATTCCAAGATTGATTTCTTGCCAATGCATGTAACTAACACTAGAAGTGTAACAGATGTATCCTCTGCAGACCATGCATGTCTTTAGAAAGCGTTTGAGCCATGCACATAATGCTGGGATCAGAAAATGTTATCCTCTGGGAAGCATGAATGTCTGTACAGACTTTAAACCATCCACTAGTTTGTTAAGATGAAATCCTGGACCGACCAACAACCAAACAATCAGCATTGCTATCCCAGAGACCAAGCAAGTGCCTTAGCTTTAAACAGGCCTTATCTTCTCCACACATTGAAGGTACAAGATTTGGCGATGTTCACGGTAGAGTGAGGTTTTTCTATTTGAGTTCTCATTTGGAGTTTTGCTTGGTGCTTGCGTCATCTTTTGTCACTTTAAATGCTGTTTTGACAAACAAGCTCTGCCTCTCTATGACACAACCTCACTTAGACGACCTATACCTAACAACATCCGTCAGTTATCTTTGCAACCAAATCTTCTCCAACCCTCCTTGGAGACATTCATAATATGACTTTAATTCTTGTCTGTTTATTTTCCTACCCTTCTGGTGGACTGAAGGCTTCTAAGATAATCACAAACTGTCGGGTGCAGCAGGAAGCCTCCATGAGCCTTTGAGCTGAAAATGTCACAGTGTCTCTGACTACGACCTCCGTCAGCTCAGCAGCTCACTGAGAGGATGTTGGCGGGGGATTAGAAGTATACTAGAGAATGACACAGCCCATTGGTTTACAAGACAAATACTCACATGCACATGCTATTAAAGTTCTAGTTTATTTTTCAGTGATGTTTTTAATCGTGACCTGCAGAGGGGCTGCAGATGTAAATGAGCTCGTAGCTAACTCTGGTACAATGCATCAAATGAGAACATTTGTTTAATATTTTACATAGTCCCTTTACAAATAAAATAAATAAATACACACAATTTATCTCATGCACACATACAACAATGAATGCACATATTCACATGCACAATAACAAACAAACACATTTGTACATGATCAGACCAAAGCAGTGATTGTATAGGATGAAGGAATTGTAGCTTCTTTTTTTGCTGAATCAAGCATTTGTATGTGACATTTTATTTGCTATGAAAAGTATTTAAAATCAAAACATCATTAATTAAATGATTTAGATAGTTGAAGAAGAAAAAAAAAATGTAACTGCATTAAAAAAAGGTTTTGTTATCACACATGAGAACACAACACCAGGGTACAGTTTATTCTGCTGATTAAACTCATGCAAACACAATGTTCTTGCTGCTGCAGCTCCACCCACCATCTCAACACTCTTCTTCTGTGGTATTTCCTCTTGTGGGATAACTGAGATTTAATGTTCATGGATGCCTTAATTAAGAGGAATTAGCTCCTTCAGCAGAATCCTTGTTGCTGCCTGGATTCATTGAGAGACTCCCTAAACAGCAGAGGGTTTTCTCTCTAACCACCATGTGCTATAGATAGTGCTTTCCTTTTTTTAAATGTTTTTACTAACAATATTTACGGTACCAGTCAATTTGTATGAAATCAAGGAAGTCTCATGAATAATGTCTTAAACCTGAGGACGTCACACAAAGCAGAAGCAACGATTTAAGGCACACAGCATCCCTGACTTCAGACCGTTGAAGTGGAATGGCTCCTTCAGTCTATGTCTGTTTCTTACATTCACTGTGACTACAGTAGTCTGCATTTCTAAACTCAACTACAGGACATTTATGTATGATATAGGGACAGAGGATGTTATATTAGGAATTTGGGTCTTTGGAGGTGTTAGTGACTTAACTTGACTGTTTAAGTGTTCATTTTGACCAATGAATGACAGACTCACATGTGCCTGCATAATGTGGATGCATCTAACTTTAAGCAATGACAGACACCAACACTACATTCGCTAATCTCAAACATTAGCTCTGAAGAGTGCTGGGTCTCTGTTTCATGTTTATTGACTAATTAGTAAAGCCAAAAAGCTGTTGAACGACATGAGTCTGTCCAAAGCAGCAGCTGTTTAATAAATTCTCTCTGAGACTGTTGCCAAATGGTTACTAAAAAGGGAAGAAAAATACATGACTGCCAATTTTTATTTGAAGACTTGGGTAGCTCCACAACATTATAATCATGTGAACAACATTCCACATTAAAAACTACAGAATACCTGAGCTGTTGTTTGTTATTCAGCCATGACGGCTAACATATTTAGTCGGTAGAACTACCCTATAATTATAAATATAAAGAGTCAAAAGCAGGAGTCCAGTCAGCTCATCCATTAATAAAAGGAAGGATAGTTTATCTGCATCTTTTTCCCTTGTAGCTATAAGGCAGAAGGTGAGTCATTTATGTAACTAAAAAGTAAACACTTTCAATATGACCTTATTTAACCATCCTACTCCCATCGACTATAATACTATAGTTTGTTCTTCCACTGTCTGCCTGAATCCATGTCACTGTAGTAGAGCTTTACAAATGTGGTGTAAGCGGACCAATGCTGTTGAAATTCTGTTAATCAGTGGGATTTCAAAAGGATTTCCTCAAAAAAATTCTCCAATTGCAATTTGCAGTAATAGTTCAATACTTTTATATACACTGATCATGTTGTATGACTAACAATGACAAAAAAGGGATCTTTTGAAAGACTCAGCAGACACAGAGGTACAGGCTGTTCTTCAGGCAAGTGCTTCATCTTACCTCCTGCCATATGCAGCTTTAATGGTAACTTGCCATCCAGTTTGGTCCAAGTTTTCGGGGGGTGGGGGGTTGTACTTGTTTGCAGAGAACAACTGTGAGGGACTTATAGGTGTTTCTGGTACTGGCAACACATACTTGTCTGCTTTAAGTCTGCTGAAAAGTGCAGGCTGGTATGTCAGTTCACAAAACCTTGAGAAAATCTTCACTTGACAAGGATTCATTTTATTATTTTAGAGAACACTGTGTAACAAGAGTTGGGTTACGATGCAGTTTTTTTTACATACAAAAAGACATGTCCTGAAATCAAAAAAGAGACAGCACCAAACAAAGCTGAGCTGATGGAATTGTTTATGTCTCCCCGTTTCACTTTCCCCTTATTCTCTTCTGTTTCTACAACAGCTTGTTGGGAACTCTTTGGTACACAACCATTGTCACATTATATCTTACAGAAAAGCAAGGCTCAACAAAAGGCTCATACTCACCAGTATAATATTTATATTTCATTATGATGATACCATTTTTCTGCTTTCACCAAATTCTTCAAGTGAGACTTATAGTAAACACAACATCAAAGAAAACTAATGGGTGTTATTTGAGACCTTTTGCTTTTTTCTGCACGATTATTAAAATGACACGACTGAACAGTGAGTCACGCGGGAAGCAGCAGCAGCCGTGTGTGCTGTGGGATGAGACACACGCAGCATTCATCAGGAAGTCAATTCAGAGAAAACGTCTTGAGAGGAGGTAATGAGCGGTGTAGTTTTGATATGCTGCGGAGGTTAAGATAACCTAATCTGTCATCTTCCATTTATCTCTGCATGCTAGTAATGTTTGTCATTTTAAAACATATGGCAGGAAATGTCTCTGTGGTGTGTTGCCGTCTTGTCTGATCATTTGTCATTTCTTCAGGTGAGGTAAATGTGAAAGTGTGGTGTTGTTTTGTTTTCACAGGGAACAGGGCCATTCATTTATATTCATTTGCTGCCAGGACTCAGTGTGAACGTAGAAAAGAGGAAATGTTGTGTTTACAATGAATTTCAGGCCTGATGTACAGTAATAATAATAATAATAATAACTTTATTTATATAGCACCTTTAAAAACACAGGTTTACAAAGTGCTTGACAACCAGCAAACAAGAACAAAGCAAACAGTACATGAATCTACCACACACTAAAAAGAAATGATCTCTCATTTGAGAGTGTAATGCTTTATGCTATTTGTTTTTTTAATGTATCCACAATATATACCCTAACCTCTTTTCAAGTCTATCCAAAGACAGGACAGTAACAGACTAAAGGCCTTTGTACACTGAGTCCATTTTTCAGATGTGTTTTTTGGATCTGTAATCTGGGAAAAAAAAAAAAAAAAAACATTTTCGCACAGACGCCTTGCACACTGAGTCTGATGTGTTTATTTTTCTCTATTAATTGCTTTAATTGGCAGTATAAGACAAAATGTCTTCTACTCCTCACGCAGAGTGATCAAGCAGTGACGTTTATTTTGTGGTTCTTTCACTCGTTGAAAAACAACAACATGAAAACAAGACAAGAGCGAGGGAAGTTACACCTGTGAATAAAGGCGAGTTTCTTCTGTTGATAAGTAGATGCAGAATTATCCCGATAGCTTCCAGGTGTATTTCAGGACGTTAGTGGTGCAGTCTACACTAACTACACACTAAAGGAAGACCAGCCATTTCCGCTAAGCAATTGATCCAGAAAAGGGTCTGACAGTATGGTAGGGACACACAGACACACGCAGGGATGGATGCGAATGTAACCTGTTCTGAAAAAAATGATGACGAACAAAAGTTTTGGAGTCAGTGTGCAAACACGATGGACATAACATGAGATCGTATTTATTTTTTAAATTGCGTCAAAAAAAAAGGTTTCAGTGTTCAAAGGCTTTCACTAAAGGAAGGTGAATGGTAACTGTAACATACATACAGTCAAATATCCTGTTGGTATATGTTCTGCAGTTTGTAGACATTTACTCTTTATTTCCTCCTGTCTAGATCCTTGCTTGTGTTGTACTTACTCTCACATGTATGGTTTTTTGGACAAAAGCCTCTGCTAAGTGAAATTGTAACACTGTTACATTGTAAAATAAACGTTATTTACATATCTATCTGCTGTCACTTTATTCTGCAATAAAACTTACCCAGGTGGAATAGGAACAGTAAATCTTAAAAATATACATGTCAAAGAAATACTGTGACACAATCCCCCGTAAATGTTGTAAACACTACGCATCAATGTCATGTAATCCTAGTCCTGTCTCTCTTCACTGTCCTATCTAATAAATAACTTTAAAAAAAACAACTGTATTTTAAATCTTTGTTAAAGACCGTTATTCTTTCACCGTAATAATGTTGGCAACAGATGGAAAAAACAATTAAAATATACAACATCATCAAAAGTGGATATATCTTTTTCCCCCCTCCGTACTCCATCACACCAGACTCTGTCGCTGTAATCTCTCACCCATATGGACTATGAGCTGACAAAACCCTCACCTCGTAGCGACAGCCCCGTGTGTGATCGAGTTAAAGGACACAAAAAGGTCAACAAAAGGTCTTAAAAGGGCAGGAAGGGTTTGGTATTAGACTGTCTTTATTTGTTTCTATCATGGGAGCTAGGAGAGCACGGATGGGATAATTATTCATATTCCCCAACTCGTCTTTTTCCCACTCTGCCTTTATGGTCTCTTACTCTCTCATAATTAGCAGACACAAAGACATGCTGGGTTGGCACTTGTTAAAAACTGTTAAATCACACTAAAAACACAATAATGAAATCACATACAAGGGCAGCAGCTGCAGCGCTGTAGATCCTGAGCACTAGAGCATAGTATTTTTCTTTTTATTAATGTTGTTATTGAGGGTTAGAGAATAAATTTGACTTTTATGCGTTTGTCTTACTGGAAGCGAGGCACTCAGAGGACATTGGATCCATATTTCCCCTCAAAATAACGCAATGACCAGCATAGATTTGTGATGTAAAAAGCAGAAAAAAGACACTTGTTTTTTACTTTTTCTGTTGTTTAGATTCACTATCCATTGCTGATGCATGCATACACAAGTTCAATCTTCATTTTGCCAATTTCCTTTTTAATTTGATGGTGACGTGAGCTTTGAGAAATGACTTCAGCATCGGGCAGACACTAACAGCCTTGTCAAAATACCTAACTGACATCTTCTTCAGACAATCTGTGTGTATTGTGAACTTTTCAAAGTAATTTCCTGCTGCATTGTTCTGTCTGAAGGGGGAGAGTGAGTCATTCGAAGTCGTTGCAGCGGCGGCAGGAGAGTGGCTGTAAGTACATGTTAGCTAAAACTCTGACTTAGCTCTGTTCAGCACTTGACTGATGGCCCTCGCTGCCCTCATCCATTACTCTGTCACTCGTTTGAAATTGCCTTTCACACGTTCTGGCACTTTTGGGAAAGTGAGCGCTCCTCCTTTTTTGTCCGGATTGCTGAGAGAGGACAGAGTGGCAGGTAAAAAGCATAAAAATCGTATTTCACTTGCAAGGCTGTCAGATCCTGCGGGACCACTCAAAGCTGATCTTAGCTCTGCACTGTGAGTGGTAGGATGATACATGAGCAAAGTACATGGAAAAAAAGTAATGCAGATTCTGCAAAAATTAACTAGAGAAGACATTTAAGCAACATTCCCATGCAGGGAAAATGTCGGCATAATACTCCCTGAGATATCTACAAATGTATGTTGATGAAATTCTGAATATTTTGCAGAGTTTTGAATCCGTACATGTGAAAATTCAGCTTAAAAAAGGGTAAATTATGAAAACAATGCCTCGATCTAGCATCAAGGGCAGCCTCATCCTCCCCTCTGTCCTCTAGTGTGGGCCTGCTTATATGACAGCTCATTCCTCCACACTATTAATGACCGCGCTCCCCTTTTCTAACGCCAACTATCATCTATCACCCTGAGCTAGACCGGCCATCACTCCTCCACTAAATTACAACCTGCTGCATGAGACATAAAATAGGGTAATGGGCTGAAAATTAGCCAATTACAATCGTTACACTGCCATAATTGACCCTGGAGACCCATGTCCAGCAGTACACACACAAACACACACAGACACACACAGACACACAGACACACACACACACACACACACACACACACACACACACACACACACACACACACACACACACACACACACACACACACACACAGCCTTAAAGTTATGTGTGTGTTTGTGTGTTTAAGGCACTTAATTAGGAGAAGATTGGACCACGAGGATGAAATCTAATTTACTGAACAGCAGCAACCTAACAGCTGACTAGCAGTAAACAGGGGGACTTTTGGAGAGCTGTAGAGCTGACATGCTTTCAAAGACCAAAAAAACACTGGAAGAAATTATAATTTGCAGTGAAAACAGCTGCTCTTTGAGGGGAAACACATATTTATTCGAAAGGATGAAATGACAGACTTATAGAGAAGGAAGAGGAAGATTGAAAAAAGGGAAAAAATACAATAATCAGTCATCATTTCTCTCAGTATCGTTAGAGTCTATTATCTCATTGAATATTAAGTAAATAATCTTAATTCATAAGTGACTGGGTCTCATTGGATAGTTTGATTGCTGCATAAAGTAAAGAAAACAACATATTACATTTGTGCTTAAATTAAACACATGATATATTACAGTATGTTTAATGGGACACGTCGCACTGCCCCAGCAAACTGGCTTATTCCTCAGGTGCAATGAGGCGCTGGTTTGGCACAGTATGTGGTACAGTAGGTGACTCATGTTTACCCCAGTAGGGGGAGACTGATGGACCAGGGTGCAGTGATACCAATCCAGCAGCATACTATAAGCTAAGAGTGAATGTTTTTCACCAGGTTTACAGCCTGCTGGTGCATTTGTGTTCCATGTTATCTGGGTCACTTTAACTTAAACAGGCTCACCTGTATGACCCTTTCATTATGATGATACCAGTTTTCTGCTTTCACCACATTCTTCAACCAGCTAACATGTGATCAGGCAGGAAGTAAAGGTTTTGAAGATGACATAGATGCGAGTGAGGTAGACTGAAGATTTATGAGTTGTTATTTCTCTGTAATCCACCACAGCGAGCGGCGTCTGTCGATTGCCTCTCCTTTAATTAGGTGACTCTCTTTAAAGCCATCTAAAGGCAGCAGGTATCTGCTTCATATCTGCTTCATTGGCAGTCTCTAATTGGAGTGATGTATAATGATCACAAGCTACAGTCACAAGAACAGCAGATCTGCCGGTTTCATTGTGTGAGGGAAAATAACCTCAGAGACCAAAAGGTACAATGAAATGTACCTTCCTCATTTTAGTGAGTTTTCACCTTTACCTGGACTGTTGTCCTCATTTTTGACTGCAGACCAACAACAGTAAGGTGAGACAGCCCCCCCTCCCCCTCCCCCTCCCCCTCCCCATCCCCAACCTAAACCCAACCCACTAACCATAGCACATGTAGGGAAAGAAATTTGTAGGGGTAATCATTTAAAAAATAAAATTAGGGCTGAGACTTTTAATCAGTTACTCATTTAGATGATCACAAAGTGACCAATCCTGTTATTTCTCTTATTAGTCCTTATTTGACCCTTCCGTCTCTCTTCTTCTCTTTTCTCTCTCTCTCTCTCTCTCTCCAACACAGATGTTATTCTCAAGGTCTCTCAGGCTGAAGCATCATCGAATACAAAGACAGTTTTTCTCTATAACCTTGCCTAAAAACTGCAACATCCATCATAATGACGGCACTTTTTTCAAATCTTTGACCCAGGGTCAAAACCATAGATCAGCATCTGAAGATGTAGATCAAATACCTGTTTTACTCAGATAAGATGTAATTGTTATTTTACTGAGTCCTCTTTTGTTTCTGTTCGAGGTCTACTTGAATACCGAGATGTTTGTATTCAAACTGTCCCTCCTGACATTACATGTTGAGGCATAAAATTCAGAACTTGCTAAGGCCAGTGTTCGGAGGTGGGACGGAGTTTGTAAATACCTAAAACAATCCCTGTATCCATCTATGCTGTAATGAACAATACACTGGAGCAAATCTGTGGAGCAATAATGCATTTTTTTCTTTAATTCTTGGTCCACTGCCATTCTAAGGCATTACATGTATGCTTTTAGTGTTTATGTTTTGCTTTTTAAATTAGGCTGCATCTCATTTTACGTTGTTTATTGTAATGGAACTTTAAAACTGATTTTCATCAGTCATGATAAACACACCTGTAGGGGTTATTCTTTAAATCTTGCATAGGTGTGACAACTGAGTGAACACGTGCTGCACTTATACACATAATCAATAAAAAAAAAAAGTAAGTTTCTTTTTGAACCATTTTTGCCTTTATTAGACAGGACAGCTGAAGAGAGACAGGAAGTGTTGGGAGGAGAGAGTGGGGGATGATGTGCAGCAAAGTGCCGAGGTCGGATTCTAACCCACGGTCGCTGCAACAAGGACTTAAGTCTCTGTACATCATGGGGTGCCTGACATAACCACTAGGCTACCAGCGCCCCAATAATGAATCTTTTGATATCAGAATATTATACCTTCATTAAAACTTTGATGCAAAATTGAGCCGGACAGAAGACAAACATGTTGATTGACAGAAACAACACAATATGAATTCTTAAAGTGGTTAGTTTGAATAAGATTTAGACAAAACTAACTCTTTCTTACTGGCCCCAAAACAATTAGATTAAACTACAACAAGGACTTTTAAGTCTGTCAGTGTAGAAGTGTTAACATTAACGTTAGTTTAAAAGAAATTAACGCCATTATTTGCATTAAAACAATACATAGAGTTTAGATTTTTAAGTCGTAAAGGAAAATATTAAAGGTGGACCTGAACCTCAACACCTGAATGTGTTAAACTAGAGATTGAATTTGATTATTTTACTTTCCGTAGAGTATTTGGCTCGTCTGAATCATAAGAAACTATTATTATATTATAAATTGTTAGTGAAGGATTTCCAGGAGACAATGACATCTTCTATTAGTAAGTGAGGGAGTGTCCCTGTCCTGTTTACTTTTTAAATTTGGATGATGACAATGATGAGAGAGGAGAGGAAGCTACAAGGTTAACACTGAGGCTAAGATAAACTGAAAAATAAAAGAGCTCAGAGCCAGTTACAATGAAGGAAAGATGAGGTTAAGTTAGAAAGGTGTATGGGTCACACATGATTGAGGATGAAGTCAGTCTGTGACATTTTGATGTCGTACACAGGTCCAAAAGCCAGATTATCCTATTTTATGCTCACATGAACAAGGCAAATGGAGCAAGGAAGATATGCAAATTGCTGTCTAATTGGCCTGTCAGGATACCGAAGCCTTGTCAAAGCACTGTCAGAGAGGGAGAGAGCAGGAGCGAGAGAACACAGAGAATTACTGGATTCGTTTTCAGCTGCCATTCACTGCACATTTCATTAAGTCATTCCAGCACACATCACCATCATGGGTCAATGCGCTTCTCTTCAGGTTCTTTCAGCCATCATTTTCAGAAAAGAGAGGAAACGCTTATTCATTGCTCTACCTATACCCTCCTATCTGCCTGCTGACTGAGACTGAGCTGGTACACAAGAAATGACTGACCATCCCTCTCTGCTACATGTAAGGCCTCAATAAGTCAGATCAGTGGAGGTGACAAGAAAACTAAATATTAAACTAAATTTAAAATAAACTAAATATATATATATATTTTTTAAAAGCAGTGTTTATACTTTCCTTACCTTTTATGAAAAAGAAAATGTCCATTTTATATTAAATTCACACTTTTTTGAGGCTGTTGCTATAAGAAAGAGCAACAGCTTTCTACATGTGTTATAAAACTTCAGCAGCACAAATGATGTGAACAGAGTTAACCTTGAGATAATAACAGCAGATTTACTCGTTAAAATATTTGTAATTTTTGGATAGAAAATGTCCTCCTCTGCTGACAGAGCTGTCAACTATGGAGTATTTTCACCCAAACTGAGAACTGTTTCTGGCAGATTGATGAGGTGGAGCTAGCTAGCTAATTAAGCTTTTGTCAGTTTGATGAGTGGGCTGAAAATGCTACACAGCTGACTTTAGAGTTGACAGTTAACGTTGTTTTTTTTAAGTAGCGTTGTTATGAAATGATTATTCAGTTTAACAAGTTAACCAATCAGTCAAAGAGTGTTGCGTCAACTTTTTTATATCTTCTAGCTGGAGTTAATTAAAGGAATTTTCATTTTTCTCCTTTTGAAAACCTCTTTATCAATGAACACTACCTAGCCTAAAAAACAAGCCAAGCTCGTACAAAAAAAGCTAGCAGCAGCTCAGCTCACATCTGCTCATTATTTATGTCCACTAATGTGCATCCGAACAGGAAACTGCTTTCAGAAGAGGAGGTGTAATTACCTCCCTGTAAAACCTTATAAATTATAATAAACTAAAGAGCTGTTTAGGTACTTGTTTTAAAAAGTTTAGTCTCTCTCTCTCTCTCTCTCTCTCTCTCTCTCTCTCTCTCTCTATCTATCCACTGTAAATAAAGGCATTAAAAAGCCCAAAAAACACCTTTAAAAATCAGCAGTGATTTAAAGGGCAAAATGTGAGTCAACTTGTGTTCCTGCCAACCAATTTTTTAAATTGAATATAAGTGGGCAACACTGAAATCATTTTGAAAATGGACACCAAAGCATTTTTCTAGTGCGGACAGCTTTCGCATCCATAATTATTACTCTCGCTGGTAGATAGATTATGCATTACAACAGGTCTCAACACCTTTTCTTAGGGGAGTTATGCCACAGATCCAACGCCTTTGTCATAGAGGGGGGATGTGCTTGTTACAAACCAGCCAACAATTCAATTTGATTTATGCATCTAAAAAAAACAACAATCTTTGATTGAATACACAAGCAGCCAGAAAAAAAAAAGAGAAATTCAATCAAGAATTTGAAAACCCTCACATGGTGTCGACAAACAAAAGACAGAAGCAGTGCAGAATAGAAAAATCTGTATTAGGTTAATAAGGGAAAGGACTTGGTCCACTAAATCAATCTGAGGCTACAAGGTGGTTTGACGCTGTGAGGAACTTGACAATGCATCGATGACAGAGCTCCACTGGAGCATTACTGGGCATGTAATTACTCCGAACATCTCATATGGATCCAATTAGCTTGGCTCAACAGTGCAGAGGAACGATGATTACTATCATATAAATGGATTTCCCCATTTATCACCGTGTTCAAGGAAATGTGTTTTACCAGACTATTCTCTTTTCAGAAAATGGTAATGGCTTAATTTACTATTTGACAATTCATTAGATGTTGGTTTAATTGGGTAGAAAATGAAAACATAATTATAAGCAAATTAAAAGAAAACTTTAAAACGTATGTCTTGGTGAGAAAATCTTCCTCTATGGGTTTGATATGACCTGAAAATTATACTGTAGTTTCAGTCAAAATGACTCATCTACTGTCACAAATACACCAACTATCTGCCTTGAGCGAATTCTTAAATAGAAGAAAACAACAATAAATAAAAATATCTGATACTACAAATGGAGATAGGTTTTAGAAGGACTTAGTATGTAGAATTGCATGCTAATGTTTACATTTAAATATCTAACTTAAATTAAAAATTGACTAAACCCATGTTATATATATTTTTAAGTTGAGTACTTACATCACCTCAAATATTTCCAAAAGTTATCAAAGCCAGAGAAATCCGTAATTTTATAGTTGTAACGTGATGGGTCTTGTAGGCGGCCGCCATGATGAGCCGCCACGATAGACAGGAAATGTTGATCGTTGTCAAGGAAACACTAGATGTTACATCAAAGACCGCTGCATAAGCTAGCGCTAGCTGTTTCGAAAGCTACCGTTCTGTCGCTGTATGTGCTGCTATGATAAAAAACGTCATGTATATTATACTTGGATACATCATCAGTACACATAATGGGCCTCATTTATCAAACGAACGTACGACCGAAAACCGTGCGTACGACCATTTCCACGCAAACTTCGGCATTTATCAATTTGGACGTAAGCGGAAGCTGCGATCAGATCTCACGTCAGGTCTGAGCTCGTGTACGCAAATTCGAGTCTGTGGATTTGCGGTGCAGCACAGCAAAATCTGGCGGAAAATAATGAACAAACCTCAGCTGTCATTAAGCATAAGCAGTCACATATTTAGAACAGATCAAAACGGATTATTAAAACGAAAACATTTCTTTTAAAGCCCATGTTTTTACTGATACCACTTTCAAAAAATTAAACAATAGGATAAATAGCCTAAGATGACAACTAATTATTACACATTAAAATGTGAAAGAATCATAAATACAAGCAGAAATGTGTGTTTGCAAATTAACTAATGGCAAAAAGGTGTAATTGTTTTTGTTTTTGTCCGATGGGTGTGACAGAACTGGAACAAAAATTGAAAGCACCTGTTGAGATAATCATCGTTCCACTGTGGTTGGTCAGATGTTTATTCATTCCCCTATTTAAACAGATGCTTTGACAGGTATCAAGTCTTGATGATGGCAGACTTGCTTATTTTGGAGGAGCAATACGTGCGTGTCAGACGTGAGCGCGTCTTCAGGGACCGCAGGGATCTCCTCATGGAGAGTGATGCCTGGTTGATCAGTCGCTTTCGGCTCCCAAGGCATGTGCTTATTGATTTATGCAATAATGTAGCTGCTGGATTAAAGAGAGAAACCAGGCGGTCAAATGCCTTACCTGTACCAGTTCAGGTGCTCGCCACGCTGGGGTTTTTGGCCACCGGGACCTTTCAGCGAGAGGTCGGGGACAGGGCTGGGGTCTCCCAGCCAACGATCAGCAGGACGATGCCAGCAGTGTTGGCTGCAATAAAATCTCTCTCCCGAAAATACATTCGGTTCCCATACAATGATGTGATTAAAAGGCAATTTTATGAGATTGCTGGGTTTCCAAATGTGGTTGGAGCGATTGATTGTACTCCTGTGCGCCTGAAGGCACCATCCATGAATGATTACGCATTCATCAATCGCAAAAACTACCACTCCATAAATGTCCAGGTGATTTGTGATGCCAAGCTATCACTTTTAAACGTGGTGGCCAGGTGGCCAGGGGGGACACACGATTCTTTTATTTTTCAAAACAGCTCTGTTGGCGCGCGGCTGCAGGAGGGCGCACTGCAGAGCCAAAGTCATCTCCTCGGTAAGTGGCTACCCTCGATAAATTGCATTACACTAAACAAGGTATCAGATGATTCACATTTTGGTATGGTTCTTCTAGGTGACAAGGGTTATCCTCTAACGGAATACCTTATAACCCCGCTACAGAGCAGGAACGCAAGTTCAACAGTGCGCACACACGCACACGGGTCACAGTCGAGCGCTGCTTCGGGTTGCTGAAGGGCAGGTGGCTCTGTCTCGGACCTGCAGGGGGAATGCTACTGTATACCCCAGACAAAGTGTGCGATATCATTTTGGCCTGTTCAGTTTTGCACAACATTGCACTGGTGAATGAGCGGCGCAGCCGGATGAGCCCATGCCCATGGAGCCGTGGCCAGCACAGCCTCCACAGGGGGCTGTACGGAGGAGACAGGACCTCATTTGTCGCTTTTAAAACGTAAAGTATACCTTAAACTCTTGCAAATGCTCTGCAGTATTAATCAGTAATGTGAAGTATTGTTGGTGGAATTGGCTAAAGGCATACTAAACACAGACAACATTTAGTCATTTAAACATTTTATTATGGCTTTTTTAGAGTTTCATTTATTTCTTTTAGTGTCTCATTAATTGCGTCAAGTGCGCCGACGACTGAGGCCAATAACCTGCATATCTCCCCTTGTCTCTCCAGGACCTCTGCCGTGATCAGGTTCGGTCTGGGCGCAGCACGGGGGGGCGAGGGCACGCGCTCACTCTCGGCAGTAATAGTGGGACCGCCCTGGGGAGCAGATCTGGCTGACATCATGCTGGTGCCTGGCTCTGAAATATTTAATACAATAAAAATGTCACCCATGTAACATGTGTAAGCCTTATTATTTGTAAGAAATGGTGTACAGTCAGTTTGATTTTTTAATGCAAGCAAAAGGGGGTTGTTAGTTACCATTCTGCTCTGGGTCTGATGCCAGTGCGTCTGTGTCACCTCCACCACTTATGCCACAGATCGACTCGGACCCAATTAAGGAGGCAATTCTTTCCTCCGTCCCCGTCAGGATCAGGCTGGAGTCTGGTTGGCCTCCTCCAGTCTGCCTGATGCTGCGTTTAAACGCAGCAACACGTTTCTTGGTGGCCAGCTTCAAATCCGACCATTTTTTCTTGACCTAAATGTAAAGAATTGTTTTGATCAATTAGCAGACATAAGCTTTTAGGCTGCGGATGAAAAGATTCATTTAAGTCGTTAGGCATGGGTTAAGTTATTGAGAATTATATTCAAACCTCAGCTGGAGTCCGTTCCTGTACGGCAACGCTGTTGACTGCCTCCGTTATCTTTTTCCAGACAGCGTTTTTATGAGCCCCTTTTATGCCACTCTTCAGACTGCCAAAAAGCACTGTTTTGTTTCTTTCCACCTCCGATGTCAGGATGTCGATCTCCGTGTCAGAAAAGTTTCTTTTCTTAATCGTGTTTCGTCTCTCCATGTTTGACCTCAGTGGGCGAGGCCTCCGAACCAGGAATATTTATGGGCGTAACATGTTAATGACGATCGAATTCAGCCGCCGCATTTATCAAGGCCCGCTCATTCGTACGCTCAGATTGGTCAGATACGAACGTTTCATAAATCGCACGTGTGTCCTGTCGTAAGACCAAATCTGCGCTCAGATCTGCGCCTGTTTTCACGCAAGATTGATAAATGAGGCCCATTGTCTTTCTCAGGTCGGATTCGCCCGTTCATATTGATTCATTCGATTTTACTCCCATAACGCACCGCAAGGAGCGACGTCATCTTTTGTTATTGTTATGATGGAGAGCCCCCATAGCGGCGGATTTTACATACTGTACGTTTAAGTGAGAGTAATCGATTATAACCTGTTGACAACAAGCTACAATAAAGATGTATTATATGGGTACAGGAATGTACATACTCAGGCAAACACAGTTTCACCCACACACAAACATCAACTAAGAGTCAAGCAGTAAGTGAAAACTCAAAACATCATTGCACAGTGTTTCTTCAGTGTTGTGTTAAATTGGCTTTTTAATTACTACCATGGACAGAATCACGTCAACACTAACTATGTATACATGATGATCAATAACAACAAATACAATAATAGACAGGGGATACATTTTTTAAGATTAAATACACTGCAATTCAACACTAGTCTAATACGATGCAACTCCATTTTTGGATTCTTCTGATCAAGCATGAGTGGATTGGACACTTTGACTTGACATTTGTTTTAGTTTAAAAGTTAATCCGACAAATGTATGCACAGGCAAAATATCCAAACCTATACTAAATTACTACAACTACAAAGACTTGGAAATAGAAAGGGCAGCTGTCAAACTCAATACGGGCTCCCTCATCTGTAACCTACATTTGAATCCAGACACTCACAAGACATACATTAACCTGAACTCACCAGGTTAATCACAATGTCAAACACTTACACGTATGTATTATTTATCATACATCTCCCTGTGCTTCTTTGTTTTTCTGTGCTTTAACTTTTTTTTATATATCATTTATTGTGTTGACATAATGGTAATGTCAGTCCTTCTCTGTTCTAGGAAAGGGGCAAACATGCTGGTCAGATATAAGGTCAAGTTAGAGCAGAATCAATCAAATGTGAAGCGCATAATTTATTTGGTTGTCTCGGGCAAAAGCAACATATGACAGTGAAGTTAAAATGGGGATCTACTGTGTTGATGAAGGAGTTAGAAAAAGAGCAGTGGAGTGCAGTGAGGATGAGGAGGAAGTATATAAAAAGGACTGAGTGGACTGAGAGGGAGAAAAAAAGGGGAGAAGTATCTGTTCTGTTGGGAGCAAACACTGAGATATGGCTGTGGAGGTGTAGGACTGAACCTCATGTCCTCAGGCAAAGAGGAGACATCAACACACACACTCTGACAGCAACAGAAGCAAAAAGACGGGAGATCCAGTTTAAAGAGGAAGGCTTGCTCAAACAAACTTGTACTACGCCTCCAAAACGCAGTGGACCAATGAGTGTGTGTGCTTGGGCCAGGTAAACATTTTAAAGGTGTTTTTCTGAAAAGCTGAAAGCCTGGAAGGTGTTAAACAATAAAACATGTATTATAATAAAGGTAATATTATGCAGGAATTTGGTTTGGTGCGATTTGGTGCCCACCAAAGGTCTCCGAGTGCAATTGCACTGTCGTAAAATACACAGTGCTGTTGAGGCTCACCATCACAATGTGCATTTGTTCACAAGCAGAGGGATGGTGTTGTTAGAAGCCAAAGAACCGTGTCGACTGACAATGTTACCAGATTTTGAGCAAATAAGACTCTGATGGCATCTACAGCCTGTTGTAGAGACAACTTTTGGCGTTAGTGGATTTATTTAGTTATTTGTATGAATGCCTGAGACATAACTTGGTTTAGATGACTTTCCAGACAATGATAACGATACAGCCTAACATTGTATAGATATATATTTTCAGTTATGAATAATATCTGCAGGGATGGATGTACACTCGGTTTCTTGCTCTGTCACCCTTTTTTTTTTCATTCTTAGCTTCCTCTGTCATCGTCCTCTTCTGTCTCTGAGCATTAGCTGTTGTAGAACCACGGTGCTATAAACAGACGACCGTGGCGATCTGTGCACATCGTGTAGACGCAATTCTTCATGTTTAAAGTTGTTGTAATATTAGATCCACTTTAAAACTACTATTTTAAGGTGGACAAGTTACATATTGTTGCTTTAAGGTCTGTCTTAGAAAAATGTGTTGACTCAGATGATAACCATGTGTTTATTGAACTACGTACGTAATTACTTTTTATTTATTTTTTACTTTTTGGGACTTTAGGGGCTCCGTACTAAAGCACTTTCTAAATAATAAAAAGAAGTTCACAATTTTTTGACTGCTTGTCTTTATTTATTAAAAAGTATCCACGTGCATTGATATAGCAAATTGAGGACGCATTATGATGTCGGATCAAATTGAATCGGTGACAGGATATTCGTTATCGAATCAAATCTTGAGACCGGTGAAGATGCAAAGCCCTGAGCTCGTCCTTCCAAACCCATATCAAAATGTAATTCTTCAAATCAACGTAGGGGCCAGAAAAGATCATTAAGAGGAATTTATTTTGCCCCCTGGACAATTTTTTTATGAAATGCTTAAGTAGATAATGACTTTTATTTTCTTCTCACTTAATTAACAAATATAGTGTGGTTAAGTGTTTGGCCCCTTTTATTATTATGTTTTTTTTTAATTAATTAAGGAATCAATTTTTTATACATTTGTTGTTTGGATGCACTACACATAGTCTTAGTTTGGGACCAGGTTTAAAAAGTAGAATGGGTGATTTTGATGACTCATTTAAGGACTGGAGCTGACACTTTTTGATATGATTGATGTTCTGAATACTGCAGAGGTGATGCTCTGTTTATTAGTCCGTGCTGTCATGTTCCTTGTCTACTGTTATTATGATATACATTCTTTTTCCTGAATTTTTTGGCTTGTTTATTTGGATTATTTTTCCTTCAATAACTGTACTAAAAACTTAAATAACAACATACCGTAACATACATTTATCATTTTATTCAGGGGTCATCTTTCAACACAGACAACATACTAACTTATGATGTTCATGATGGTCTTCTTAAGCTGTTGGCAGCGAGAGAGAGATTCTGTTTGCAGCCCGGTGTCAGTCCTCTAAAGAGCATTCTGAATCTTTGATGTTCTGCATCTGTTTCATGCTTCAGACCTGTTTCACTGTTACCTCACCACTGAGCAACTGCTGCAGATATTTAGCAGCTGCTCAAGGGCAACAAGGACAGAGCAAGAAAAAAAAAAAGAAAGGGGGAGAGAGAGAGAGAGTCAGAAAGAGAGAGATAGAAAGGGAGGGGAAGAGGCAGAGAGAGGCAGACAAAGTGATACATGTCTGTTTTCTCAGTGGAGAAGCAGGGCGACGGACAAAAACCTGTGTGGTTTGATCACACTGTCACAATGCCCTCGCTTATCCTTTGATGATCCGTCACATCCCTTTCTAGTCTCACTCTCTCTCTCATTCTCTCACGTTCACACAATATTTCCCAGTTCTACCTTTGTCTCCCTCTTTCATCTCCTCCTCACTCCCGACCTTTTTATTTCTCTTTTGCCTCACAACCTTTGAAGTGGGTCATAGCTGCTGCTTTGTTGGCTCCTACAGTTTAATTAGCACCTCTGCTTTTGTCACCTTGGTGCAGTTTCATTCAGGTAGGTGAGATTTAGCAAAGAGATTCTGCTATTTTTTGAAGATAAACAACTCTGCGGAAGAGCTGTACTTTAGTGTCTCTTGTTTATTGATTCCTAATTTCCCTTCTCTGGTCTTGTCTTTTTTTTATTTGAGCACTTTTTCTCCTGAGCAGTTGAAAACATTTGCATAATACACATGTACTGAACGTGAAGGCTACTATTGTCATGGTAGCATTGTAAACAAAAGGGCTTGATGCAGCGATGAGGACCTGTCACTTGATGTGTAATTATGAGCTGGGTAGGCATCAAAACAAGCAGTTTTTTGTTTTAATGCAACAACTTGCAAACAATGATGTGTTCGTTCCTGACAGAACTCTAGGAGTATTAAAATGTCTCACTCATTTTATCATCCATCATTATGACTCATTAACTAGTCAGATGTTGTAAATAATGCAGACTCACATCATTCAAATCGCACTTTTTCATTCTGAAAATGCTACTCACCAAAGGCTTTGAACTTATGATAATAAGGTCGATGTTTTCCACATCACTCTAAGAGAAAAACATGACTGTGGGCTTTGTACAACTCAGATGATTGACACTGACAAAAATTCTATTTATTTTAATTCAACCCAATTTTACCAGGAATATTTCCACTGAGATACAAAGTCTATATTTCAAGGGAGTCCTCGCCAAGACAGCAGTATACAAAGTTTTACACATCGAGCAAAAAACAGACTTTTACAAGCAGAAATGACTTAAATCAGTAAATTAGCAGAATTCATCAACAAAATCTGCAGATTAAAATAAATACTGATATTGTCTTTGTACTATTCTGCCCCAAAGAATGTGCAAGAACTGCAACCTGAAATTTCAAGTCATAACTAAGAGATGTATGAACACGTCTCTTGAACAGGCATAGCAAAGGCATCTCAAACATGCAGCCTGCACATTGCTTTAAGCAGTGGTTCATCACAACCTTTTTTTCTTTGTAGCCCCCTCCCACTTGCATCTCATAAAAGGACCCACATGACAAAAAAATGCTGCTCAAAATTAACATTAAATTTGAATAGTTTTCATTGGTAAAATCCCAGCAGAGGATGTCTACACATTTGTTTTTAACACAAGACTTTTCTACAAACTATCCAGTAAGTGTTTCATCATGATTTCTACTAAGATGTGCAAGTCTAATTTTAGGCCCTAGGGGGGCCTGGAGTCCAGGCGGGGAACCAATGGCTTAAAGTAAAGACATAAAATAAACTCCCAGTGCTTTAGCAAACGATCTGTGAATTTGAAAGCTATAATCAAACGCCAACACATCAAAGCAGTTTATACTTTAACACTGAAAGCCCCTGGAATCCTGACTTAAATATTAAAAATCTCTATGTATCAAAATGTAATGCATCATTAAGCATCTACAAAAATCTGAGTGAAAATAAACATTCATTACTATTAGAAAACCTTGTTCAAAAACAGCTTTTTTTGCAGCTTAGATCATTTCTCAGGAGTGTGTAGGCGTGGCAGCTCACGTTTTAATCAACATATGTCAATCAAAATGTTCCCCCTTTCATTGGGTATTGCAACCGTTTGACTCGCTGCTCAAAGCACCCTGGGATACCTAGCCATGCTTACGGAGCTACCAGCGCCCCTTTTTAACATGTTTTCTCCCTCGTTATGTCAAAATCATCCACACACAAAAAACGCTGATATACAGAAAATAAAGGTTGTGCAGTGTTGGATTGTTTGAATAGAAACCAAAATTAAACACAACGAGTGACCAGCGGGGCTTTGCAGCGCGACTCACTGATCTGTTAGCTTTCAGTGGACAGATGGCGGCAGTACACCGCTTCTGGTGTTAGACGAAGCCGTTTGGCCAAGCCTCAGAGTTCTCCGGGCCAAACTGGTGACCAGTATTGCGGAATGAGCGCAACATATGCGGGAGTGCTTTTGCAAGACCCTACCACGTCTAATCAAAACACAGCTCTCTGTATCTCCAAATCCACCGCATGACAAGCTGTCAGCTTCACCAGTGGATGTACAGCCAGGAACGGCACACACGAGCATGAAGGAACAAAGAGAAGAGAGAGAGAGAGACGAGAAAGAGATCAGATCGATAGATCAGATGGATAAACAGATCAATTACAGTACATACTTTTAACTAAACGCAAAAGGCGACACAGTGAGGAGTTGGCTCAGACTCATGGAGACTAAGCGGTAGGAGCAGAGTAATTTTGTTGCAATTGACTGAGCAGAACATGCCTGTATATTTTATTATTAGTTTGAAATTAATTACATAATAAATCTTTGAACTAACCCCGCCCACTTTACACCCAGTGTCAGAAGAGTTAAACTGAAAAGAAAAAATCTCCACAAACATTTAAGAAGAAATCTCTCACACTTTTAGAGAGTTGATATTATGAACATAAAATCATAAATAACATAGTTGGAAGCTTTTTGTGGATTTGGGTTTCCAGGGGTCACAACAACAACCATTTGAATCATTCATTGTCACATTATCAACGTTAACATCAGAAATACACTTTTCACTTCACGCTAAGAAATTTGAGTCTGGTTAAATTTTTTTAGACCATGCACCTTTCACATGCCTTATTTGAAAGAATGATGGAGCTGCTTTTTCACACAGGGAGCCTCATAACAACTCTTTAGAAATCATTGGGTGATGTCAATGAGACTACGTCCATGTTTTATACAGTCTAGGATCAAAGTTATCAAAGTGTTACTGGACTGATGGTGGATCTAAACACAATACTTCCACTGTAGAAAGATTACTGATGAATTATAAGTAGATAAGTTGAATGATACTTCTAGGGCTGATGATGAGTTAAAAAGTAAGTAAGAAAGTGTGTAAATAACTATGAGAATTACACGCTAAAGAAGTTCAAGAAACCTGTTTTGTAAAAAAAGCAGAGGATAATGGGAAATGTAGTTCACAAAGACAACTTCAAGGAAAAACACACACACATTCATACACACACAACCTTAACCACCCAACAGGAGTAATCAAGCATGTTTTTTGGGGCACCTGCTCATGCTGACCCTACTCCCATCTTTATTGTCCACCAGTCTCCTCCGTTTTTCTCTGAGCTGTCCATTTTCCTCTTTACCTCTACCTCAAAAACCATTACTGTTCCTTCAGCCTGTTTGAGTTCTGCAGAGGAAACAATGTACCGCACGGCACATTATTCTGGTACTGTGATGAATGGGGAGAATCCGTGCCTGTTGACTGTGGCCTTGAGATAAAGAATAAGCAAATGAAACTCCCTTCCTACCTCGTAGCACCCAAGAGTCCACCACCATTCCTCATGCTAATTTGATTGAGAACGCTCGATCAGCACATATACTCCACGGCCCACATATACACCTTTGCTTCGAGGGAGGTGTCGGAGGAGAGAGGATGCCATCATGTCATGGAGTGATAACAATTTATCTCCAGGATGCCTGTCTCAGCATATAATATTGAAGTTAGGCCCACTGTGGGTAGTTTACATCAAAGTGAAATGTAGAACCACAGGAGAGAAAGGAGAAACATGAAGGATAAAAAGGTGAGGTTTAGCAAGAAGAAAAGATGAGGTGGTGTATGTTGATCTAATGTCATTAGGGAATAATGTTTTACATGTGTTTGTCAAGGTTAAAGACATGGGTCACTCCTGTCATTTGAGGAAGCCAACTGAATCTGCTCTACCACTGACTACCATTATACAAAGTCAACTACTCTTGGGAGTCAAAGACAGAATATACATCGGGTAAAACTAACTATCAATAAACATTTTAATTGTATATAAATATGTCAGCATTTCCAATTTGAGAAGAATAACACTGAATTCACTGTAGACTTTCCGATCCTATGTTTTACAGTTATAATAGCAAAATGGCAAAAGGCCCTCCCTACTATTGTGTTTTAGTGAGAATTAACACCAGTGTTTTCCACACATAGACGATACTTGGGCCCAAGTAAATTTATGGCCGCCAAAGATGAAAGTTGTTTGTTGCAAAAACTAAATTAATTTAGAGGGGAAAACCCATTTGATATAAATACAAACATATTATTAAAATATACCCTAAGATAAGAGTTTTTGTTTTTAAGTGAAGTCATAAGAGGATCGACGATAGCCTATAGCGATTATGTTGGGCACCTTTATGCACAGAGGCTACAGTCCTCGACGCAGCGGCCGTGGGTTCGAATCCGACCTCGGCCCTTTGCTGCATGTCATCTCCTGCTCTGTCCTGTCTCTCTTCTGCTGTCCTATCCAGTAAAGGCAAAAAGGCCCACTAAATATCTTTAAAAAAAAGACAAAAAAGTGAAGTCGCAAAAAAAAACATTTGAATCCGACTGAACAGCTTTTTGATTGACTGCATTCAACACTATAAATGTGACAGGGGCATTGAGGTAAATACATATTGTTGCAGTTTTATTAATTTATAGCAAAAAAAATCACAACCAAAGCCAATTCGTTTTTTTAGATTTAAAAAACATTTGAGAATATGTTTACACTGAGAAACACATGGTCTCAAGAAGTGATAGTGGTGGTTTGTGTTTTGTCGGTTACAGTTGTTTTTGTATGAAGATGGAATGAGCCATCGTAAAGAGCAAGTAATGCTACCTTCAAGCAAGAGTTTAGCTTGTTGAATAGGCTCAGCTCCTACACTGTAGTAAAGACAACAGAGAGGCAATAGTGACGGATGGCTGGATGGAAGAAGAGTACGAGATAGGAGAAAACAGGCAGGTACTTAACAATCCTGCTTTCTGTTCCCACACTGTAATTAATGTGGAGCCAGGAGGATGGCCTGCTCCTTTCTGCAGTAAAACAAAACCAGGATTGATGAGAGCCTCTGTGGTGCATAACAGACTGTCTGTATATGGGCTTGCTGGGAGCAAAGTGTCAAGATCAAGACGAAGACAAAGACAAAGGATTGAAAAAGAAGAGATGACGAGCTCAATGGAGAAAGGAGAGACGGATTAAAATTAGGATTTGAGGGAAAAGTTAGAAGAGGACAGAGAGGGTATGTGAGAGCTAGACTAGTAGACAATTGCAAAGGGAGATAAACTGGGACGGAGCTGCTCTTTTGATGGCCATTTTTTCAGTCTCCTTGGTAGCGATTGTGTGGGTTTCATTCATTAGGCTGCATGCAATGGGAAAAAAAGGAGAGAAATATCTCCAGTCAGCAGCCAGCATGGCCCTGCTTCTTTTGTCCCAGGCGATATTTCACATGGCTCGACCTTCTCAAGTCAACAAAACAAGCGTTAATCACAGAGGAAAACGATCAAATTCATTTCCTCTTCTGTTTGGCTGTGCCATTAAACCTTTACTGTTTAACGGATTTCGTTCCTGGGAAATGAATGCAAATGTCCGTGAATTGTGCTTTGTACGATTTACTGAGAGTGAAATGTCTGAAAAATGTCTTCAAGATCTCCACTTCTTTTTTTTATTTAAAAACATTACTGTAGTTTCTCAAAAATAATGCGTAAGGTTCCATTATTCTTCTTTTATGTTTTTTCTGATTAAATATTAACCTCAAGTTTTCCAAAAGGTAGAGAAATCTTCCATGCAGTAAATCTACATATAGGCTGTATTGGTATATTGTATTGGTATAGGTTGGGCGGCAGTAGCTCAGTCCGTAGGTTCAAGTCCCGATGCGGACCAAAATATTGAAGTTGGTCTGGTAGCTGGAGAGGTGCCAGACCACTTCTCGAGCACCGCCGAGGTGCCCTTGAGTAAGGCACCGAACCCCCACCAGGGGGCGCCTCCTGTGGGGGCTGCCACCACTCTGACATCTCTCCAGTAATGCATGTCCACAGGTCGTGTTTGTGCATGTGTGTGATTCAGGCCTGTGTGTGTGAGAAGCATGTCTCTCAATAACAGAGTTGGAGAGCTGTGTATATGTTCCGGACCACGCTGTTAAAAGCCATTCCAGAAAAAGCAGAAGATAAAAGCTTTAACATTGATCCGGGCTCTTTAGTGCTCCTCAAGGTCAGCTACAGCATACTGTATATACCCATTATTTACAGAAGAGCTCACATGGAACTGAGAAAAACACAACGCTGAAGCTATGCCATTACCCAAATACACACACACACACACACGCACACACACACACACACACACACACACACACACACACACACACTGAGAAAAAGGGGAAAGAGATGAAGAAAAATAGCTGAGTATCATTTTTTCATGGTTGTCAGCGCTGGGATTAATAGGAGCCATTTCTCCATAATGAGCTGTTAAGCGTTAGCTGCCAAAAAGCCTCTTCGTTTGCCTTTGAGTCTCAGAATACTTTGTCCAATTAAACCAGCTCTCTGTCGCTCTGCTTCCTGTGGCTGTCAGGGCTGCTTCACCTGCGTGACGACTGTGTGATTCCAGCTCTTGTTAGACAACATAATCCGCAGATGAAACAGTCATCTGGAGACAATGTGTGTGCATGTATGCTACTTTGGTTGTCACAGAACAGGTGCATATGTAACAATTAGACAACTTTTCAGTCAGCACTAAGACCTCTATGTGTAAAGAGCCCAGATGTGTCTGTGTGTGACATTCTACAGTACATTTCTACACAGTTTTAAAGCCTTAGAGATCTATTTATGCATGCTAACATTATGTAATGAATGACACTGTGGCTTGGATCAAAGCATGTTAGATGTTTAAGATGCTCAGGTTGGGAAAAAATCTGAATAAATGAAAATCCTTTAATCAATAGGTGAAAATCGGTTGTACGCTTCTTTACACAATGCATTGTGGGTTACAAAAGTGCACTACATAGGGAATGATCATGCTAAATCAGAATTTGGACACTACCATAAAATGGCATATTCATCATATATTGAGTAGTGTGTGATTTCAGAGACAGCCTCTTAATTGAGACAAGTGTGAAAATGACTAACACGCGCGTGCAATTGATCAAAACGGGTGCACGAAATACTATATGAAATCATGCACGTGTTTTAATAAAGACGCGCGTCCAATTAATAAAACTGGTGCGCTCCATATGCATTAAAAACAAACAACAACAACATATCCATGTCACCTCCCAGGCTCTGTAGATGTGTAAATATTTGTGAAAATAAAAGAGTGCTTTTGATTTGTTTTATCTGAAAGATACAGTAAGATTACAAGACTAGAACAAAGTAGGATTAGGATTTACTGCGAAGAGATCTGATAGTCTTTATAACAGAGGAATCTTTGGTCTTCAGGTTAAATGGGATAATAGGCTGCAAATAAAAGGATGACACATGGCTGTAATTAGAAGAAGTGAATAGATTTCTGTACAGAGGAGTGAAGAACATGAATCTAAAGATAGATAGATTAAACAATGATCATAACCTTTATAAGAGCAGGTATAGAAAACATGTTGATACATATCCATTATGGAAAAAAGTTCTTCCTTTAGGTTTTAGAAACTTTTTTCTTCTTACATAAACAAGAGGAAAGTACTGTTTAATAAAAGAGGAGAAAAGCATTTGTTTAACACTGCTAAGGGTGATAAATGGAATTCAGTCTCCATGACAAACAGCGAGCACAGAGAACTGTTGGATCATCTGTTTCTGTCTGCTGGTGTGAAGTTGCCACAGTTGCCTGCACACAGCTCTTAAGCATCCTCGCTTAGGCCCGTGTGTGTGTGTGTGTGTGTGTGTGTGTGTGTGTGTGTGTGTGTGTGTGTGGGAGGATATGTTTACTGTATGTGTATCTTATTTTCTAAATGTGTGTGGATACTGGAGTGCAGAACAGATGTTTATTCTTCTTTGACTTTGTGAGTGTGTACGTTTGTTTTTCCTACCAGCATAGGGCACGGGGGCGTCCTTGTCCAGAGCTACGAGCGGCGGGTCCAGCAGAACTGTGTCCATGTTCTCTGTAATTACACCGTGGTAAGACGCCTCTATCCACGGCTTGTGCTTATTCACTGCATAAAGAAAGACAGGAAGAAAACATTGAATTAAACTGCTTTTCTGTATTAATTTTTCATATTACACATTATACTACCATGCTTTTGTTGCTTCTATCCGTATGTAAATATGTTGTGTCTCTTTTTTGTCCATAGATTTCGTCATGTGTAGTAAATGTTTTCAAAGTGTTGGTATATTTTGGCCATCATCACCACCACTACCTGGCCTGTGGAGTGTCCAAGTTGGCTCTTAACCAAGTACAACAGACTGAAACAGGCTCTTTTTTGGAAAGCAGTACGCTTCCAATACCTTGCTTAAGATGAGAAAACAAAAGTAAGGGAGGAAATTCATGGACAATGGTGCTGTCAAGTTGCTGGTGTAAAACCCCAGACGATGTTCTGGGATATCATTTATCCATGTTTTCCGACTCTAATTTTCCACTGGCCTTAAAGTTTCCTGAAGTTATTTTAATTATAATTCTGAGCTGTAATCTCAGCTGACACAACATCTAACTCTTGCTCCTATAACCTTTTTCTAAAGTGCACTCTTTTTTTCTGCAATCTCTGCAAGTGTTCTAGAAAATTAGAAACAACAAATCTGATTGAAACTCAGCAGGATGAGCGGGAGATTAACAAAGCTCAACACCACATAGCAACAGACACTGTAAATTACACTGCTTACCAATTCCTCATGGCAGTAACTCAAAATTAGATAAAGAATCCCCCCCCCCCCCACACACACACACACACACACACACTCACACATTCTCATTTCCCTGGTGTACAAATGTCACTCTTTGCAGGGAGCTCGGATGTCGACTTGACCTTTCAATCCACTGAAGAGGAAAGCTTTGTCTCATGCCAATGAGCAGATGACATGTCCAGCTGGCAGTGATTTAAAATGCATCAAACTGTTCCTAAAACCTTCTCACAGCTTTTCATCTGTTTGGACAAATTTCAGTGCTTTTGTCCTACTATTCCATTTTCTCCCCCTTCTTGTCGCCATGCTGAGTTTACAGAACAGGGTCAGAGTTAAAGAGGGAGAAAACGTGTGTTAGGCCTGTGTAACGGGAACATGTCTGATTAAAGCAAGGGAAACTAATGGACATTAACTTAGCAACTTGTTTTGAGGTTGAAAATGGGTTTCATATATTCTCTATATACAAAATACCTCGCATGAGTGTATTACAGTAGTTTTGAATACTTAAAACGGCCATGGATGAAATATAATTAACTAGACAATACGTATCCTGCAGGCTCATTACTTCTCATTCAAACTTGCCTTCCACTCCTTCAATTCACAGACAGAGACCGACGACTAGTGATCCGTCTAGATGGGACTGTGGCCCTGCTGGGACCAAAGTAGAGAGTGGATTATAGGGAGCGAAAGAGAGCCACAAGGGAAGACATTATTCATACTTGGAGTCTCATCTCATGCTTGTGCAGGAGAAAGAAGGCACTGCAGCAAACAGCAGGACTCTGCTCTGCTGGAAAGTACAGAGACATGGTCTGTTTTCAAGCGGTGTTAAAGCATCTTTACCCTAGGAATATTTGAAATGGTTGAAAATCAGTGCATTAAAGCACAGTAACACACACTCGTTTATTGTGGATTGTAGGTGCAGCTTCAGACATAGTACTCACACGTTCTTGGATTTGCCTTTCTGTTCCACTCAAAAGCACCAGGACATGAACGGAATCAATCTTTCAAAGAGACTCTTCAAAACCAGCACCATATTAGACTGAGACACTAATGTTATGTGACCATAAAACAGACTGTAAAAATGGGATTCATAAAAGTGAGTCTTCATTTCTCTGTGCCTGCACTTGCAAATGTAAATGCATTTTAATCCATCATGCTCTTACAGCATTTCATTTACATGTAAAAGATGTCTTCACTAAGTCTAACAGCAGCCCACAGCTAGAGCACTTTACTCATGGATGGCAGGTTCAATTTCTGGCTCAAGGTCTTACATTTATCCCAAACAAATTGGGTGTTGGAGGCAGCAGAGCTGTGCTTCTTTAGAGGAAGTCTAATAGCAGAGCTGTTTTGTAGAAAGAGCACACATCAGACCATGGAAATGGGCTATTTCCAAAATGGCTTTCATGACATGTAGTACTGTAAAGCCATTAGCGATGCCTTCAAGGTATTCATCACTGACATACTTGAACTGAGCTAAAGGAATAATAGAAAAACACTTGAGAAGAGCTTGCATTTACTGAGAAAAAAAAAGTAGCCTGAAGCAGTCTGTCCTGCAAGTAAATATACTACGCAACATTTCAGGATTTATCCTAACTTAGGATCATCTCGGAAACTGAAAGAAGAGACACTAAATCGGTCCATGCCACTCTATGGGGCTAAAGTTAGGCAGTGTTGCTTTGAGCTCAATGCTAATGTCATTATGCTAATATGCTGATGTTACGCAGGTGTAGCAATACTCAAAACTTGCAACATGGGATTAAACAAAAAGTGCAGCCAGGGCAGATTAGCATTGGGTTTGCTTTCCAAACAAATTGCTTGTGACAAAATATCTAAATAATTCGTTAGATAGTGGATGAGAAATCTCAAGCCAAAATGGAAACATTTCTTAAATCATTGGATGTCCGTTACAATTATGTGCCCATCTGCTTAGTTGATGGTGATCTATTTGATGGCTTAAGTGAAAACCTTAATCTTCTTTTACTGCTGCAGGACAAATCCGAGGACACCAACATTTTTAGGAACCATAGTCTGGGGACCATTAGCGTCTGTTAAAAAATAAGTCCATCCAAGTGATTGCTATCTAAAATTTCAGTTTTGAACAATGTGATGGACTTAGCCACTGACGGAGAGACATGGCAATCCATGGAGCCATCATGCTGCTTCAGGTAATGAAAAACATTGTTGTTGCACACGGTCCTTCCTTTAATACCTTTATAAGTGTTATGGAGTGCAATATGCGTGGCATCTCAGGCCATTTCCTGAGAAGCATCTGCAGCCATTATTACAACATTAGAGCATCAGACTGCATATTATGGAGGACTAATTCACTTAGTAGTAGAAATGTGGATAGAATACAGCGCTGGATGAGATCTGATATGACAGTTATATGAAAACAGCGATCCAGGAACAAGAAAGTGCTTTCCTGTAAATAACATTACAGCAGGGGATTGACAACTTGTCCATCCTGGTATGGAACTCAAGATATCTGTTTGTGTTTTCTCCGGGGACTGAGAATCATGAAAACATATTACTGTGGGGACAGAGCTGCTTGATAATCTTTATTTAATTTAGGTCCAAGTTCATATTCTATGAGTCACTGCAGCACTGTGTTATGTACAGTATTTATCAATTATGGCAATTTTGTCATGTCGACTCAATTTCTATTCAGCCTTTATTTGATAACAATGATATTAAATAGGAAAAGAGTTGACCCTCCATACTGTAGGCTGTAGTAAGGCAAGAAAGAAAAAAACAACAGTGACAAGAAACTTTTTTTTAAACAGGTGATAAAAAGAAGAGGTCAAAGGGGGTGGACATGAAAAGTGTTGCCTGTGTCATCAAAACATCCGAACCAGCACACTGCCTCGTAAGAACTACACATTAAACATCCTCTTATCATACTGGATTAAATACTGTTACCAGCCTGGAAAGACCTGTGAAAGGTATGGTAGAACACCCTGTGCCCTTCATGCAAATAACATGAGGCAATTGATTTTCTATACAGAATTTAGAGGTTTTCCAAAGCAGTGCAAATAAATAAATCATTTTACCAGAATAACACAAAATTAGAAAGGAGGATGGGAGATGTTCTCTTAAAATGATAAATGCATCAAAACTTCATTAAGATAACTCAACAATAAGGAAACATTGGCGCCAGTAAATGGTAACGGAGCAAGATGAGCATGAGCACCTCTGACTGCTCGGATACAGTGATCGGTTATTAAACTAAGATACGATGCGATGCGATGTTATACATTTTATTGTCCCCTTGGGGAGATTTGTCTTGGACTCAAAGTTGCCAAACATTCAGCTGTTTCCCCTAGAATCAATAAATAAAGAAAACATATTAAAACACATCCACATGTTTCAAGAAAGGCACAAACCAAACAACAGAAACACACACACACACACACACACACACAGACACACAGGGCAGAACGATGCAAAAGTTGTGCTTGAAAAAATACAACTCTGCAATAAGGAGCAACAAAGTAGATCATACAGATGTATAAACTGAACAAGCTAAATGAACATGATGAGAATATATGAAGGTAGGGGAGATTTGTACGTGAAACAGGAGTATTTCATAGTTGATGCTGGATGTAATTGGAAGCATGTTGGAGGTGGATGCGGGTTGGCGTGATGTGCTGCCAGGGCTTGGTGCTGGTGAGGACCCTGGCAGCTGAGTTTTGTATCGGAGCCTGTCCAAGGCTTTGCTGGGTACCCCAGACAGAACTCCATTGCAATAGTCAAGACAAGAGGTCAAAGGGCGAGAGTAAAGGTTACTGCCACAGAGACAGACAGTGATGGCCAGAGTCGGGAAATATTTTTCAGTGAAAGATTTGGTGACAGATTTAATGTGGGAGTGGAATGAGAGGGTGGTGTATAGGATGATGCCAAGGTTGCGGACCCAGGAGTATGGGTACATGAAGCACCGATCTACATACAAAAGGAGATCTTCTCCTAACCAAGTTTTAGAACGGGCATCACAAAATGAAAGAGTATCTTTCATCCTTGGTGTTTCTCTAATGAGGCAGATAAAATAACTCATCTCTTTCCTGACATGTCTCTTCCAGTGGCGTGTCCTTGTGGGAAAGTGTTTATGATGCTGATAAATGAACATGAATAGCAGATTTAAAGCCATTCAGCTCAGTTAGGAGGTGATAATTGCTTCTGTGGCAAAAAGTAAATAACAGTGGATCACCCTTCTACGTAATTGGCAGCCACTTATTAAACGTACAGTATGTAAAATCTGCCGCAAGGGGGCTCTTAATCAAAACAATAACAAAAGATGAATATGAACGAACTCCGTGTTGAATCAATACGAACGGGCAAAACCGACCTGAGAAAGACAATATGTGTACTGACGATGTATCCAAGTATAATTTACATGACGTTTTATATCACAGCAGCACATACAGCGACAGAACGGCAGCTTTCAGTAGCAGCTAGCGTTAGCTTATGCAGCGGTCTTTGATGTAACATCCGGTGTTTCCTTGACAACGATCAACATTTCGTGTCTGTCATGGAGGCTCATCATGGCGGCCGCCTACAAGACACGTCCTGTTTCAACTATAAAATTATGGATTTCTTTGGCTTTGATAACTTTTGGAAATATTTGAGGTGATGTAAGTACTCATCTAAAAAATGTATATAACATGGGTTTAGTCCATTTTTAATTTAAGTTAGATATTTTAATGTAAACATTAGCATGCAATTCTACATACTGTACCTTTAACTAAGCCATAAAAAAAGTAAATTATGAGTAGCAGTTGTTAAACAGAAACACATGAGCACACATGTCATTATTTTGTCTGAAATTACCTTACATCATGGCTGCAGGACTGAGAAGTATACAGTGACAACACCTCCATGAAGATGACATGACATCTACAGCATGAGAGTACAGAGTATAAATATAGAATGATTTTTGTCATGACCTGTCGGTGTAAATGTATAACCCTCAACCAACCAATGTCCACCATAAGTCAAGTAAGATCTTAACATTCACTCCATTTACTTCTCCAGTCTTCCTGTCAAGTACCGTCACTCATTTCATTCCAGACTCAGCCACTCCCTCCGGCTCGCAGTAAAACTACTTTCACTACCTGATCTCACATGCAAACTTACTTACTTCAAATGTTTTCCTAATAAGACTGGCCAAATAAAAGAAAAATTGAGTTCATGTATTTTTGAATTTGCGTGAACCACCCCTCATGTTAAAAATACAACTTGGAAGAAGAACTATGCTGAATAATGGCAGTTCAAAGTAAATGTTGACTCGCAATGTTGACAAAAGATGTGTTGTTTGCATTAGGGCCGGGAAATATATCCAGTTTCTAAGAGATATAAATATATTTTAAAACGAGATAACGTAACACGTTTCTTTAGTTCATTCACCAGGTTGCCTATTTCTTCCGTCCCTCTTTACCGCCTGCAAAACAAACTACACAGCTTTATGTCTTTTGTTATGCAGGAAAGGAACATTTTTGTATTTATTTTATGTTAATCAAGGATTCTTTTTATTAAATATTATAATGTTTATTTATCTATTTTTCATGCACATCTTAGATGCGGAATTGAGGGCTGTATGCAACATGCCATCAAAAGTGGCTATAGGGATTTGAAGACTGCTGTACTGATGTACACTGCAGAAAACAAAGCGGACCACCTCAAAGCAGCTGCAGAGCGTTGGGAATGGAAGTCCAAAAAACCTGCTAATGAAGTGATAAATGGTTCCTATGGTAATGAGAGTTCTCGGCTAAATAATTGTTAGGTTCCGATGTGATTCAGAATTGCATGAGTGGATTGCATTCCCCTACTTTTCTCTCTACCAGGACTTTTCTCCTGTCTGCAGCCAAAGCCCTCTAAAACATTGGTGGAAGATTCTAATTGGTCTTAAAAATGGAAACCAGAACACTTGCCCACAAATTCCGTATTCATATACAGAATCTGTAAATAGAGATTTCTTTCCCACTACTTAGACGATATGTTATTTGAACAATTTAGAGCCCATTCATCAGTGGGTTCAGAGACGAGCACAAAGATACATGACATATATAATACAACATTTAAATGATTTACAGCAAATGACCAAGAAGGGATAAAACTACAGCAGCAGAAGACTACATATCAGAAACTTCAACGCTAGTGAGAACAGAGGAACAAAATCATTACATAAAGTCCATAAGTAATGTGAGCAATGAGCATCCTCTGACTTTAACAGTCTCAGTGCTGAAAAATAAGACGGCGTTAGCTAGAACAGAGTAATTAGGCATATTGACTGCTGTGTATTAGTCCTGCACTTTGAGCAGATCAAGGTTGCAGCTGATTATTCCCACTTGCTCTCTCCCAGAGACCTTCCTTCTTGTTCAGTTAGATTTGCAGGCAGTGCTGCTTGTTATTTTTTAAGTGTTGTTGTTTTCCTTAACTTATTAACTGGGCCATAAACTCTGATCTGCATCAACCAAGAGCTATAAAGCCCTCCCCCCCCAATTGTGGAGGTAAATCGTTTTCAGGAATTATGATTTCATTTGGCTTTTGCACACAATCTCATCAAAACATTTCGAAGGTCGATCTCCTGTCTGAACAACAATATATGAAATATAGATGTGCTAATTGCTCTGGGAAAAATGGCAGCCTCCTTTCCTCTTCTTCCTGTGGGGGTGCTGACTGCATCTAAATCTACTGCAGAGAGAAAGTAAATCACTGTGTTTAAGTGGCATCACACATTTTGCACATAGCAATCTATAGGCACAGAAAAGAAATAACTTCAGAGTTATTTCGATATCTCTGAGCACAGACTGTGCCAATGCCTGAGTGTGTTTGCAGATTAGACTGCCTTGGCTTGAATCTATTCAGAACAAATACAAATTCTCATGGTGGGTTGAGTGCTGAAGACAAGAGATAGAAACATATTGTATAATCACAGAGAGAAGAAAAGATGTACGGCAGGAAGTTAATGGTCTGTGGTTGTGTTGTATCTCCTCGTGAGTGTGAGATGAAACACAGCAGGTTTCTAATTCTGGTGGATGTGAAGAGTCAGCTAAATCCTATGGAGAATACGGGTGAGTGGGTAGAGTTGTTATGGAAAATGACAACAACTCTGAAGTGAGCCAAAACAGAGAAAAAGACATCCATACTCTGCTGTTTGTTTACATATGCTAGGATTTACAATTCCAAAGAACATTGCGTCATAGAAAGAACCTTAACCTAAAGCTAGGGTAGGTAATTTTCGAAAACTAGCATGATTTTGAAAGTAGCATTCTCTCCGTGCTCCGTCTTCACCCTCCCCTCTGTGCTCCCTCAAAAGCCGCGCCCCTCACTGACATGCACTAGCGCCATTGGTCCAGAAGCGGATTTCAGCTCATGCTTTGAGTGTGGGCTCGTGCATGCATGGGGTAGAGAACGAGCAGGGAGACAGGGAGGAATGATTGGTTCATAAAACTTTTTAAAGTAAAAAGTTTTTACGTGCTTACAACTGCTCCAGATGACGGATTTTCTTTGTTTCTTTTTCAGAGCACATGAGTTATTAATTTCTGTCAGGACCTAAAGACAGTTTCAACCAAAATCTTAAAAAGTGTATCTGGAGGAAATAACCTACCCTACCTTTAAGGACAAAGACATAAGGCGTAAAACAACTTAGTCGATATATTCATTTTTCAAATCTCTGAACCCATCTGCTATTTGTTGACAAAGATGTAGCCTCTGAACACGGGGAGCACAAACTAACCTCTCGGCCACTGGTGCGCCAGACTACACAATTATAGTTAAGTCTTCATCGGATGATTGCAGATAGTGTTGAATTACAGTCACTACGTTTTGCCTCTATAGATCTCCACCGTTTGTTTTCTTTCTTGTGTATAGCCAATGCCAGTAGAAAGACTATTGGATGATACGACCCAGGACTACAAATCCAGAACACTTCCAACACCAACAATCGTGTCCCTCACCCAAAGATTCTGTTTTCATATGCAGGATCTTTTTAAAGAGATTATCATCATTCCAACATGGTGGTGGCATTCAACAGTTACATGAGCTTTGATGTCATTTACAGCTGATGACAAGTCTGCTCATTTGATTGATCAGAAACACCATTTTCATTAGCAGCAGTTTGCACAGAAATAATCAGTACCATTACACTTAAAAACTACATTCCAAATCGTTTAACTCCCTGATTATGTTTTTCCCCCCTCTGCTTTGGCATTTCAACTCCAGAACTGAACGATACCCGGGGAGTCTCAAAATGTCAATTGTTGCCATTAGAGAGCTTGGCGTTCACAGTAAGGAATAATTGAGAGTTGCTGAAAGAAACTCAGCTTGCTGCCTTCCAGAATTTCATTCAATAATAAATCTTATTTGTTTTTCTTTCTTTTATGCCACTTCTACAAATTGTGAATCATTCCCTGATTTACAGTACAATGGGGAGCGTGTCTTGGATAACCAACAATGGCTGTGATTAGTTTCTGCAGTCAAAAAAAAGAAGGGATTCAGAGTGCACTTAGCGCTGGCTTACTGTCAATTAGTTTCACCGAGTGGGCCGATAAAGAGCCACAACAGACAGATTTGAAAGGAGCGAAAGTGGAGGTGGAGTGGAGGGAAAAGGACAACAAGGAGAGAAAAGAAAAGAGGGAGGAGGAGGCAGGAGGTGATATCTCCATTACCAGAAAGCAGCAGGCGGCAGGAGAGAGGAGAAATGGATGATTGTGTGACTGACTGGATTGAATAAGAAACAGTTCCACTCTGTCAGCTTGGACCTCGCGTGAAGATCACATGTCATAAAGAACCTACCATTTGCATTCATTTCAACTCACTTCACAGCCATCTGCTCCATGTCAAAATGACTTTAAATAAAAATTCCACACCCTGTCTGGCTGGATTGACTGATTCCTCCTCCTGTTTATGCCAAGTTTTGCATCATATATTCAGTGACACTTTTTACTTGACCTATGCAAAGCGGAGTTTAAAGACTGTAGGAACGCAGAGAGTATTTTGACATTTTGGACAGACTTAAACGCTGAGGACAAATTAAATTACACCTCAGAAGACGTAAGTGACAATACTGTAAATTGGACACGCCAGTTCAGAATATGTTGGTAAATGAACAGTGAAATGTGAAATGCCAGCATCACTGAAGTCTATTTACTGCCGTCTACATTACATTTCCCAATATCATTTCGCAATGCATGCATGCACATCCACAGCTTCTGATAATATTTGTTTGGTTTTGGTGCTGTGTCAGTCATCAGTGTCAGTTTGGTTTGAGTTTTGTGGAGTACTGAATTTGTTTTGTCACTAAAAACTGTGTATTATCACCACACTTCAGCAAGGACCGTCCACTTCATATTGTAACTGTCAGCATCAAGGTTTCATTTAAAAGCTACACTGTTAAAATATCCAGATTCCAGAGTTAATAAAATAAAATGCAAACAGTGCATATTTGCTGGATCTACTGTTATGTGCATGAGAATGAATCAGGCATGAGTAACTTAGATAGTTTTACACTGCTTTAAAACACTCTTTGTAGATACTCATTTTAACCTTTGGATGACTTAACCCAAGCCACTTTATCATAAGAGGGATTTATTTTCCCGGTGTCAACACTTCAATTACAGGAAATACACTGATACGCATCCATACCATTTACACACTCACAATACCTGGCACAAGTACTATGACTCAAAAAACAACAACACTGACTCAGCCCGTCTTATACATTGAATAGTGTACATAATAACCTAATCCCACAAAATAAACCACAGCTCATCCACTCAATCACAAATTAAAGTGGGAGGATTACTCTTAACACCCATGTGGTATCTCCAAGGACAAGGAAAACAAACAAACAAGAAAAAACAAGGTGAAGTGTTCACACTAGTCCTTTGAGTAAAGGACTCAATTTGGTATTTTTTATTTTATTTAAAAAAAGTTTAGTAAAATCCATCTAACTATTAATTCAGGAATGAATAATGTATGACACTGCTTACATGTTGGAAACAGAAAACAACTTTCTAATGATGTCATAGAGTAATAGTTTATTGTGAAGTATTCCTGGGGTTTCACTCATTATATGTGAATCACAATAGAAAAATAATGCAGCCAGCTTTTTCAAAATAAACCAAATGTTTAGTTCTCACAAAAAATCAAAGAATCCACTTGTCTCTTTTTGGCCACTGTAAAACTCTCGCTGGATGGGAATGGGTTCCAATAACTGGTTCCAGTTTGAGTCCAGGTCGTAGATGGCCAAATACAGATATTTCTTTTTGAACCTTTAATCTCCTTTTTTCTTTTCTTTTTATTAGCAAAGGCCAATGTACAACCGTCTATGTTAGCAGGGTTAGCCAGCACTGAACATTTTCTTTTATTAAAAACAATATCACTGGCAGCACTTTACACATTAATGTATACCCTCAAAGTCTCTGCTTAGAGATAGAACACATGTTTGATAAAGCAACATCCATAGTATCACTAAACAACAGGATTGGTGATTTCCCCCCCCAAAGGTGGAGTAGGTAGCATTGATTGTTGCAGCTTGTAAACACAACATTCAAACTGGGCCCCTCCTCCTGGGCTCATCGCCTCAGAAGTGCACACTTACTGCAGGACATAGTGTACGTTACTGCTTGTACCTACACCTCAAGATACCGCTAGCACAAGATAACCTACAGTGTTCAGCACCTGCGTGTCCAACAGAAAGCAGGCCAACTCTGCGCCCGTGGGTAAGAAGCCAACACAAGGTTCACCCTTGTTTAGGAACGAGCTACGCTTGCCGTTTTGCCTTCAGTCTTCTTTGCAACTACGTCCACATCTGTCATAGTCACTGGTTTAAATCACGTCCAATCACTGAATTGTATCCACTCTTAAACTCACCTGCCACTGTCATTGGCTGGGGGAAACACATCAGCTCCTCGCCCAGATACTGTACGTCCCGTGTCAACCAAAACAAGACAAAACATCAAAATACAGGCAGAAGACGGGCTCTCTGCAATCACCACCACACAAGTATGGAGGCCCATTAGTGATGATTGAGCGGCATTACTTCTGTATAAGTCTTAATTTTATTTTTTAGGAAAAAGCTACTGACTCTACCTTTAAGATATTTATTACTGAAGTTACCTGCACATGCTAAACTTACTGAGATCAATTTGTATTAGGCCTGGGCGATAAAACGATAACGATAATTATCGCGATATAATTTTTCTTACAATAAATATTAAAAATGTTCGATAGAATTTAACCTTTAATTACACCGCCCAACCACTGGGAAACGGGGGGGCGCTAATGCGCATTGAACGCTAGTTGCCACCCGACATTAAAGAGAAGAAGAAAAAGACGACGAACAGCCAATCATGTCGCAGGGATATGGGTAGGCGGGCTTACAGACGTTCAGAGCAGAAGGAAAACATAGCCACATTAGCGTTAGCGTCACTGAAGAAAGCGCTGAGCCTGCCAGCTCAAAGCAGGAGAAAACAACGTCGAAAAGACGACAAGACAGACCGCTCAGCTTCAGGAGTTTGGAAACATTTTGGATATTTACAGTCCGACTAAAAACGAGTAACATGCTCTGTTTACTGTGCGGAAGACGAGTGCAGCTAAAACGTGCCCTTCACTGTTTGACACAATATGACCCGTTAAAAACACGCTGAAGGAAATAAATGACCAAACGTCCCAAACCAGTGTTAGTGTGGACCGTATTGTAAATAATATAAACAGATTATGGTGTGGACCCTCAGTAAGCAGCGGGCCAGTAGGCTAAGTGTTACTGGCCAGCAGCTAACTGTCATATCAGCGTTTCCAGCTCCATGCACTGAGCTTATGATGGTGACATGTTCCTGTTTAATTATAGTTTGTCATGTTCTGATAATAAAGAATAATTAACCATCTGGTTTCTTCAACTTTCACTCAGGAGCAAAAATCAGCTTTTAAATTTGAAAGAATCAATGATTTAACATTTATCGTGATAATTATCGATATTGACTGATATTAACATTTTTATCGTGATAACATTTTTAGTCATATCGCCCAGGCCTAATTTGTATAATGAAAGAATTCAGATCTGCCAGGTGAATTGACCTGGATTGGATTAAAGGTAAGTAACCCTGATCTCCTCCACGCTGATTGCTAAGTTTGCCTACCTTTGTCCTTTATTATTTGACAATGGTCTTTTGAAATTCTTTCTGCACTGCCAGTAAAGTTTGACATTAACGACACCACGCTGGCGGAGAGACATATCACTCGATCTCCTCCAGTCATGGCAGTTGTACTGTGGCAGACAGGTGTGTGGTTGCTGCTCTTATCCTTAGTTTGTGCTGACTCACATCTCGCTTGCGTCGGCTGCAAGTCTGACTCTCTCTAACTTTTTCCACCGTCTGTCTTAGATCTTATATCTGTCACTGTCTGCTGCAGCAAATCTGCCATCTAAACCCACTTAACCGTGTCTTTCTTCCCTTCTCTCTACCTGTCAGTGGTATCAGGTTAACAGGTGTTGTTGTCAGCCTGTCAATTTGGTGGGATTTTTTCCCCTGGATTCCTGGTGAAGGCTTATATCAAATGTCACTTGAACGAGTGAGCTGGAAAGACTTAAGAATGACAGTTCAGTACGGTCAGAGGGGGGGATTTTGTAACACTTTTAGATTTGAAACTCATTATATTGACAAAAAAGACAGAGGGGTTGTGGGTTGTTAACAGATGAGGATTAGCAAGCAACCAGGACATCTATTTTTAACGTTATGAACTACAGCCGTCCTCACCAAGCTTCCTCCAGCCCCTCGGTTAAGTGTTCTCATCACAATGTTTAATGTCTAAAAAAATTTGCTGTTTTCAATAATGGACTGAAAGGAGCCCGACGTCTCTCTTAAGCTGCAAGATGTGTGATTCAATTACAGCAAAAAGTCTGCTCCAACAGTGGGCTAACAAGAAGGAGCAGGAAATTACTTCCACCATGGAGTCCTCTAAAGAGCTAGGAGCCAATCAGAACAACATAGTAAGGACTGATAAAGGCTCTTCTGTTACTTTAGAGCAGAAGATACATCCTGTAGCGACACCTTCCCTTAAAAGAGGTGTATTTTTTCTTGTATAAGCAATAAACTGCACAGGAAGATACTCTCATTAAATACATTTAAAATGTGCTGTTCTCATGAAAGGTAAAATCTCTTGAGTAAATATTATTTCTTCAGAACTGCTGACTTTACTCAATAAACCTTTAAACAAATTTACTGTTATAACCACATTAAATATGCTGCCACAGGTCAGGTGGGTGCAGTTATCCCTATATGAGAAATAGTTGTATCCACAAAGTGCCTTTCCTCGTTCTTTTATGTACAGTACGACTGTTTCCCACACATAGACGATACTTGGGCGGGCCACCCAAGTAAATTTATGGCTGCCGAAGTATATTTCTGACCTGTTTTTATTTATTTTTTCATTTATTCATAAAATTCTCGCGCCCGCACTCTCTCTCTCTCCCCCGCTCACTCTCTTTCTCTTTATCTCTCTCTCCTCACGGCTCCACGCATAACTGAAGCTTCTCATGGCTTCGTTTTAAAAATGTTAATGTCCAGCTGCTTGCTGCTGATTCTGTGCTGAACTCCTATAAATAAGGGAATATCGAGTGGAATTTTTCAAAACGCGAGGCATAGTAGTTGTGTTTGGGTCTGTGCGCGTGCGTGGATAAATTGAGCAGATGAAAGTTGTTTGTTGCAGAAACTAAATTAATTTAGAGAGGAAAACACATTTTATATTATTACAAACCTAATATTAAAATATATCCTAAGATAAGAGTAAGAAAAAAAAAAGCATGTCAATCCCCTGCACGCAAATTGTAGTAGAAACCCGTGGGTTACGTCTCAGTGGCTTCCTCCTCTCCTTATATAAAGTGTATGATTAATAATCAGCTCCTAATTCCCAAACAAATAAACCCTATTTCAGTATTTTTTACAAGCTCTACCGCCTCAATCCCCAGGTGCATAATGTAATGGAAACAACTCTTAAAACGGTCTTCATCTGTGTACGTGTCAATTTACCAGACAGTTGAAAAGGTCATGACTTACTAAATCATTTTTTACTTTCACTAGACAATAAAGGTGAGGTCATGACTCACTTCTTTCCTTTAGATACTGTGCCTAATTGCCCAACAGTGCTTATCCATTCACTTGGCGCTGTCTATGCACCGGGAGAAATGTAGGGTTTAGTGTCTTGCCCAGAGAAACTTTGATGGCTGAGGAACTTTTGTCTAATGTGTTCTGAGTGTGTTCACTTTTAAGCAAAAGAAGGTTTCCATTCACACACATTCCTGGTGTATAGTGCAAGTCTCAGTGAAAAGAAGGCAGCATTAAAGTAGAAATAGGAAGATATTCAGTATTTTAAGATATCATTTTGTATACTTTTTGCAGACTTTCACACACTTACTGCAAACATGTTAATGTTTTCCTTTCAGAACAACCCCCCCTCTTTTTTTTAGTGGGTCATGTTCACTATAGTCTGGAGATAAACATTGTTGTTGGTACATGACCAGTGTGGAGTCCTTAAGACAGGAATGATGCTCTCACTATTGGAAAACAATTTTCTTTATCTGTTAATAAATATTTCAGAGTTTCCACTGCTCTGTCTCCATTTGTCTGCCTCTTCCTTTTGTATCAGTTCATTCGATGTGTAATCTTCACTCAGACTCACACGTGCTCTCACACTCAAAGCCCGGGGCCACATCCAAACCACCATGGTAGATGGACCAGGGGTGATGGACTATTGACTGATATAGTTCTATGAGTCCATGTAACTCTTGGTGGTTATCCAGTCATTTCAGCAACAGCCCGGGGTGTTTGTTTCTGTGAGACTGTGTGTATTAGGATTTCTGTGTTTGTTGTTTTTTGCCGTGGTATGATGGAATTCCCAGAAGCCCCTGAGGGTGACTGGGAGGATTTCTGGCAGGTGAAGATAAACTGGACCACCTGTCATCAGCTAGCAGGTGGAAGGCTTGATAGGAACAACATGTTAAACAGAACACAATGTCTACCTGTATAAAAGTTCTCAATACTTGGGATTCTTTGGGAAGAGATGTTTCATTCATTCATGTGCTGGGGCACATATAAGTGTTTATGGGTTATTAAAGTGTGTGTGCAGTGTGTGTGTTTCAGTATAGAAGTGGCTAAATGGGAGTGAAGTGAAAGGGAGGCAAAGAAGGAAGGATACAGAAAAATTCCCAATGCAGCCACCGACATCACACTGAGGATGCTCAAGTAGCTTTATGTTGTCGTAGTGCTGTGACTTAAGCTTGTAACTAAGAGAATTTCAAACAGTAAATCAGAGTAATTTACAATTACCTAGTTTGAAAGCAAAAAGACTATTGATATTGGGCAATACTTCTAGTTATAAAAAGTTTAAAAACGGATTTCTTACCATCAGACAAAAACTAATGTTAGCATGCAGTCACTTCTAGTTTATTTCCTTCTAGCATTGTTAGCGTTAGTGAGTGTTATAAGCAACATTGGGAGTAACGCATTACTGTAAAACCACTACTATTTACTGTAACTATAGATTATCTAGTACATTTTCAAATTCAATAACGCTGTTACAATTACAAAAATGTAAAAGCACTCGTTACTTTACGTGAAAAAGACAACTACCACATGAGATGAAGATTAATTGGCATCGTTTTGGCAGGCAAGGTTACGCTAACGTCAGCACAGTAGCATCCTGGGAGAAAGAAAGTTGCGCACAGTAAACGCACACGCCAGATGATGATGATTCTGGTGTGTGCTAGGCCTGGGCGATAAAACGATAACGATAATTATCGCAATATAATTTTTCTTACAATAAATATAAAAAATGTTCGATAAAAGTTCGATAGAATTTAACCTGTAATCACACCGCCCAACCACTGGGAAACGGGGGGCGCTAATGCGCATTGAACGCTAGTTGCCACCCGACATTAAAGAGAAGAAGAAAAAGACGACGAACAGCCAATCATGTCGCAGGGATATGGGTAGGCGGGCTTACAGACGATCGGAGCGCAATGAAAACACAGCCGTAATTAGCGTTAGTTACACTGTAGAAAGCGCTGAGCCTGCCAGCTCAAAGCACGGAGGAAACATGGTCAACAAGACGGCAAGACAGACCGCTCAGCTTCAGGAGTTTGGAGATATTTTGGATATTTGCAGTCCGACAAAAAACGAGTAACATGCTCTGTTAACTGTGCCGAAGACGAGTGCAGCTATAACGTGCCCTTCACTGTTTGACACAATATGACTCGTTAAAAACACACTGAAGGAAAGAAATCACCAAACGTCCCAAACCAGTGTTAGTGTGGACCGTATTGTAAATAATAATATAAACAGATTATGGTGTGGACCCTCAGTAAGCAGCGGGCCAGTAGGCTAAGTGTTACTGCCAAGCAGCTAACTGTCATATCAGCGTTTCCAGCTCTGTGCACTGAGCTTATGATGGTGAAATGTTCTTCTGTTTAATTATAGTTTGTCATGTTCTGATAATAAAGAATAATTAAACCATAATTAACCATCTGGTTTCTTCAACTTTCACTCAGGAGTAAAAATCAGCTTTTAAATTTGAAAGAAGTAATGATTTAACATTTATCGTGATAATTATCGATATCGACTGATATGAAAATGTTTATCGTGATAACATTTTTAGTCATATCGCCCAGGCCTAGTGTGAGCTCTCGGTCTTGGAAGTGCTGACATTATTTTTCCCTGCTTGAGTTCATGGAGGAAAACCTTTGTCCACTGCCAAGAAAAGTAGTTCTTATCTCACGAAGCACCTAACTCAACAACGTGTCTAAAGTAACTATGAAAGAGTTAGAAGATAGAAAAAATAGATGCACTGACAATATTTTGGATTACCTGTTCATACCTGTGCAACCATCCAACAACAGCCTACATTAGCTTCCAACAACAGCCTTTTCTATTGTATCGTAAAACGAATTTAAAAAAAACTCTGGCTTCAAGCTACTTTCCAGCTAACAGAAAAATAAGCTAACAAGTGACTGAATGCTAACATAAGCTGTTGTCTGACTGTAGCGACTAGGTTCTCAAAAATGCTGGTTAATCTTAAAATATTTCCATTTGTTCCTTTGTATTTTAATTGTTGATTCTCTTTAGTAGTTCTTATAAAAATATGAATCTTTTAAATGATCATTTGATTAGATATTCTACACTTGTACAACTTAAATCCTGGAACACAGCTGTACGACATGAAACAACATTTGGCTCCCTACGTGTAATGTCAGAGGGAAATGGCTGCCATGGTCAATGAAAGGGAAGATGGAAGTACGTATAAGATTTGTAAAAATGGGGGAGAATATGCAGGGTTAGCTACAGACGAGAAGGTAGAGGAGTGATCCCAATTTTTTTAGATTTGATAGAGAATAATTGGTTAAATCATTTCAAAATGTAGAAATAGACATCAGAAATAATACAGTAGCTAAACATCCGACATCTGTTAAACTGCTTTTCACATCCTGCAGCTGCAACTGATCCTGTTATCGTTCATTGTCAAGTGGCTGCAAGGAATACAAGGAAAAAGAAGAATGATAAAAAAAGACCCGGCATAGCAACCGGCCTGAGCTGCTAGTGTCATGGCGATAGGAGACACTCATCTTCTGCTCTATCTTAAGTAGACACACTGATACGTTTAATCCATACTACCCCGACCCTTAAGTACCTAGGCAGATAAGAGCAGCACCATTAGGTCCTTTCCTGCAACAAAGGATGTCCCACACTCAGACAGACGAGAATACAGATAGACTAATAATGCCCTTAGCTATGTAATAAAAGTGCAATGTGTGTGAGATACACATTGCACCTTTCTGTATCGCCTCTCCGTAGGTTTGGCCCTCGACTAGTGGATAATCTTGTTTACAGAAGCATTCATTATTTTCAAAAATAATGAGCGCTTTACATGGTATTACTCTGACACACAAATGTGTTGGTAAATTCCAGCTTTTTCTTTGTTGTGAAATCCTGAAAATGTGGGCGAATTTAAAGAAAGGGTAACGATTACAGCTGTTGCATACCTATTTTATGTTCCCGTTATCTCAGTTATTTATAGCTTCCTGGTGCAGAACCCATTGTTGGATCCCACAAATCACTTTAAGCCAAAAGAAGCGCTCTCATAGATCCAGGACATCTTGTTTCAGTGCCAGTATTTCATCTTCTAACACAAGCTTTTGTGGTGAAGCCGTGTACAGTGAGGAAGTTCCCCACATATTCCTGCTCCAGGGGTTTACATTTGAGTCTCTGACCTCTCGTACATAAGTGTTAGGCAGTTATTCCACTTAAACGAAAGCGGCACATATTCCTTCACATGTACTGTTCTTTATTATAAGGACCTTTTTTTCAGCTTTCTCAGTCTTCTTTTTTTTCCTTTAAGCACATTTGCCAAGAAAAAACCATGAGATGTGATGACAGAGGCTTGTGGAGAAGGACCCCAACAGCTCACAAACATAAAAAATTAACACAATCAAACAACTTTAATACCTAATATTTATCAATTTGATATAAATTCCCCAAGAACCGGCACTCTCGCTGGCCCTGGTGTGTGCAGACGGAGATAGTTAGAGAGACAAAAGAGAGGCAGGGAGGGAGGCTGGGTCGTGGTAAGATCTATGGGCTGTCAGTAACACTAATCAGGCTTTCCCCAGCAGCATTCATCTCTGGAGCCGCACCAAGAAAGAACCGGGTGCTGACCAGCAGCCAGTTAGAAAGCTACACACACTGCCGTGCTGCTAACGCCCAGTGATAGCGATGGAAGGGGCAGATTATCTTTAAAGGAATGACACGTGCTATCGGGTTTGAACTTTTTTTAAGTTCATTCTACCTTTGCTTTCCTCTTTACAAAAAATGAAAATGTGCATTTCCCCATGCAATTACGGAATCTTAAATCCAAACTGTTAGGTGATAGGTGAACTGTAGCTGCTCTTACAAGGGATTTGTTTTGCCTCTTGTAGATCAATAAAGTTTATCTTGTCTTATATTGAATCTGTGTCTTGAGAGGAATTTTGTTTTTTTCTGCTTTTATAAGGAAAAAAGGATTGGCAGACAGAAAACTACAATTGTGTGATTCAAGAAAGAAGATTATGATAGACAATGTTATAATAATGACATGTAACCACTTAGCTTTTAGAAATATGTGCACTGACTTAAACAGACAGCAGCTCCTCAGCTTTACCAAGCCAGCATCATCTGAAGTGCTTTCAGTCTTGTTGCACATTTGACTTTGTCAAAGTTGTACCCATTACATTTGAACGGATATGTCATTGGCATAAAAAGGCATGTGGGAGGCAGGGAGGGGGCCAAAGTAATCAAGGGAGCTGAAAAGCGTGAAAGTGTCATTACTCATAATGCCAGATACACATAGGAAAGATAAATGACCACAAGCCAATGGCAGCCCCTTAATACTGGATCCAGTTAGGCAGAAAGGAAGAGAAAACACTTCCCTTTGCTTACAATGTTCCATTATTTCAGATTATTGTTGCACATTTTGAACTTGTCCAAAATGCAATGGGAAACAAAAAAAATGCAAGACAACCGCCGCCTGCAGCTTTACGAACAAAGGTGAGATTTATTTCACATACACTCGCTGTGACTCTGTTATAAACATCCCAACAATTTCCTCTGTGTTATGGATGTTTTGTGGCTTTGCCACTTTCTGTATTCGCAGAGTTGTGGTTGTCAAGAGGCTATAGCCTCAATACTGGAAAGACAAAACAACAAAATAAGAAGGAAAAACAAAAAGTGAAGCTAAAACAGCAGCAGGAAAAACACTGACTTTTTCTTCAACAGCTGTGGTGGCTTTACAGGTGTTTTCTCTGCCTCAGGCTGAGTGCTACAGGATCTGAGACAGCACGTCAGGATAGACAACATGTTCTGGGGGGGAGTTGATCAATTTAGGCAGAAAGGAAGTTGAACAACAACACACTTCACAGCCACAACGCTTCCTCTCCCCAGGAAAAGTTACATTTTGTAGGAATATAATACTAGAGATGGGGATGCAGCATATTCTGACAGCTTTGTCAAAATGTGTCTGTTCATATACTGCTGAAAGTAAAAGGCAGCTTTAACACAGCATACTTCAAGTTATGTTACTCCAAACAGCTCGCACAGGAAAATCCTGTTTTTTTCTCATAGATTTGAACAAATCTGCTGTCAGGAGTTTTAAACTTGTTATGAAACAGACTGAGATGAAAACTAAGATTGACTTTTTCTTTGGTTACTTAATGCCTGTTAACGCTGAGCCACGGAGGAGTCTGCCTGTTCAAAAATGATGAGTTTTTTTCTCTCATTAAAAAAAACCCTTGTGTATAGGACAAACTCGGCAAACAAATAGGAGAATGCTTAGTCGCCAAGATTGACGCAAACTGAAATCTTCTCACAGGAGCTTTATGGTAATCTAGCCAATAAAAGTGTAACTTCTGGAAATATTGTGATACAATCAATTGTAGTCTTGTTCTCGTCTTGTTTTCAATTGTTGTTTTTGCTTGATGGTACAGAGTTGTCTTCTGGTGAGGTCAGAGGGATTGGTTGGTTAAAACAGGGTTTTCATTTTTGTTGAGATATGATTTTTTTATATGCATTGAGTAGTTATTAACTTTCAAATCCTCCAGTTGTTGGAAACAAACACCTCTATTTTACAGGTTGCACTTTTCAAATCACCCGTTACAGCTCAACTACCCACTCACATTTACCGTCAGAGAGTTGGACTGTGCAGAGTGGAACAAGTAATAGACTCTGTTTATCAGACGGAGGGTGTTTGCTTGACAACTCCATATTGCTGCAATAAAAATATTGAAATGAGATGAACGCACTCCTGACTTCTTTTTATTAGATAAAGCAAACATTAATGAGGCTCTTCTTCTGAGACAGTGCTTCAGTAAAGAAAAGGAGCATCAAGTATTACAACATGTTATTGCAAAAATGAAAAAAATTAGTACATCATAAAATATTAGAATATCATATGTTGACTTAATATAAGGATAATATCAAAGACTTAAGCAAAGCCAGCCTCTAGTGATTTCTGACCCTACTCCTCACTTGTCATCAGGGTGGAGCTTTAAGATGTCTGCTGCCTCCAATAAAAGCAATGCTTTAAGTCCACATACAGTGAAACACATTTTTCAGACGCCTTAACTCTCGTGAACATGCTGTACCCGAGCCCTGACGGATGTCATCACATTTTCATGGCCAGTATAACATTGATCATAAACAGTGATTTCTTTTCACTAAGGCTCATGACACATTCACACACCTCCCAGTGAGATTTCTATCTCCTGGCAGTTTTCTGAAGTTGTTTGGCTGCTCAGAGAGCTTGGGGAGCTGCAGAGAGAGGAAACGATTGCCAACAGCACAGAAACTCTGAGAAATAAAAGAAAGAGAGCGAGGCTAAAGTTAAAGGAATCACAGACACAGAAGGGGTGGAACAGAAATAGGGAGAATAATTAGTTATCTAAGGATCTTCACTTGGAGGAACCTCGAGGTCCATATGTCAGTACTGAAAGGCTGAATAACACAGAACTAAACAGATGTCAAATACTGAGATATAACCGGCAGGCTCTGTAAGAACAGGTTCCTGCTGTGCCATAGCAACGCCTCAGTCAGAGTTTAATTTTGGCCATTCAATTCTTTTGGTAGATCACAAAATTCTCCTTAGTCAGAATGAAATCTACTGGCCTGACGATGAAGAGATACTGCTGAAAGTAGGCTAACAATATTTCTGCCTGGAAATGGAACAATGTTCAGAAATCATCTGACTTTAGTAACTATATTAAGTCAGATCAGAAGCTAATTTACAACATGATAACTGAAAAACTAAGTTAAGAGTTATGCACCCTTAACACCACTTTGGTCAAATAAATGTCACTATGTTTTACTGTTTTGTATTTATTACAAATAAGGTGTCGGGTCAACATTTCTGTGATAAATGACAAGCTGTGTCCATCAAACAACGGCTAGTCTGCTGAAGTGAGTGGGTGGAAGTGTTGTGCAGTTTTCGCAGGTCTCTGTTGAGTTGTGAGTAAACACTTGGCCGTACGAAGGAAAGCTCAATGTCTACTTTTAAATCAAAGCAAAAGGACCATATTCTATTCTCACCTGAAGTGTAAAGTCAAAACCAGGATTGAAAAGGTAAAGAGGAAAAAAAGACTAAATGATGCGCTTCAAAAAAAATGTAAAGCGCAGTATAGGGCATTCATTCTGTCAAGTTGTTCCATTGCAGGCATGTGTGTATTTAAAAAAAATTTTTTTATGACTTATATATAAGTTAATGAGCAAGGCAGAATCAGCCATAAGGTTGAGAAACTAACGTGTAACTTTCATTTAAAGCAGAGGGAGGGGAAACAAATCTTGTGATTGGGATAACTGAGACAAAAAGATATCACATATATGAATACTCTGCTGCTATATTTGGCAATGTCATTCTTACAAGAAAAGGTTTGTACAACACATCTTTCCCCCTCTTATTCCCATGGCAACACCAATACACACACATCCATATATTCATTTTTTCGTAAGACAGCATTTTCACTTGACAGTCTCTCTCGCACCACAGTGAGTTCTTTGATATGAGGACAGGATGTTTTTCCAATAACAACGATGACCAACCAGGGTGTACTATAGCTGTATTAAAAACAGCCAATCGCATTACAGCAAGACGGAACATCATCGTTTCTTCATGAGCAGAAGAGGAGCAAAGATTTTGCCATTTACCACAAAGATGTTTTTTTCCAGATGAAATAAGAAACATGTTAAAAGTCAAATTATTTTTCAATTGATTGATCTGAGCCCCTTCTGATCTTATTTCAAGTTCCTACAAACTGAAAACTCGCATTCAAGGTTCACTGAGTTTGGTTTTTTCACGGTTGTCTGTATTAAGGTTTAAAGGATTGCTGTAGAATTACAGATCAGAAACAGTCTTGGTAGGATGCATGGATAGATTTTAGATAACGGTATTATTAAAGACACAAAAATCTTTTCCTCCAGCGTAAGGTGAATAATTGGCTTTGACTTTAAAGGTGCACTATGGAGTTTTGGTAGAGAAATGTCAAAGTTGGAGAAGTGTACAGATTCTGTGGTATATGTTCATAACTCTATACACAAACTGTCTTTAGGGAAAAGTTGGTCCCTGGAACACTGTTTGAAGATAAAATGCTACGAGAGAAGTTTTGGTGGTGGGCCCACAACAGTGAAACTGTAACTCTCCTGGTTTTTAGCGCTTAACAGTGTTCCAGGGACCCATTTTTCCTTTGGATAAAGTTTGTGTATTTAGTTCAGAAAATATAGCACAGAATTGTTTCACTTCTCAAACTTTCAAATGTCACTACCAAATCTACATCGTGCACCTTTAAAAAAAAATGAGATGAGGTGGCAGTCACATAACACAGCTGTGCAGCCAAGACATTTCAATAAAGCAGTCCATTTTTATTTTCAAAATAATGTAATTATTGATGGAAAAACTGGAGATAATCAGGCAACAAAGATCCATGGACTTGACCTCTGTGTCCTCAGTGGTAGTGTCAGCTTTTGTACAATATATGAGAGCAAAAAAGGGACCACGGCACAGTGTGAAGACGAGTCAATAATCCAATAAGCAGAAGGACAGATGAGACAAAGTCAGTGACGAGTGAGCTGGTTACACAGAGGCTGTGTTCATCACCAGAGTGTTTTATCCAGAGGAGTTCCCATGCTCAAAGAAAAATGTCAAAGCCAATGCATTTCTGTTCGGCACAGCAGAGACTGAGCTCACACTGGCATAGTAATGACTCTGTCACCCATCTTGTGCTCAGACAAATGGAAGACAATCAGGCTTAGAGTTGTGGTGTAAGAGGGAAGACAGTGGTGTGAGCATACTCAGTGAGTCGTGTGTAAGTGGTCACTGAACTCAGATCCACCTTTTACTTCTGTCAGTGCCGATCAAGGCACTCGAAAATGACTCACAAGACTGGCATAACTCTTCAGAGGATTCAGTTTGCCCCAAATATGTTCTGTATTTTTGTATCAGTCTTTCCACAGTTGACTATGGGACAGATGCATGAGCAGGAAACATGGATAAACTTGAGTAAACATTTGACATCTTAACCAGAGTTTGATAAGAGTGTCATTTTTATGTTGCACGAGACACAATTAATTATAGTTTTAAAGTAGCAGTGTCTTGACATTCTGTAGCTAAGAATTTAAGGCAGCAACTGTTCATTTTCAAAACTATAATGACATCTGTAAACTGTAGTAAATTTACTGAACTGTGACTAATTAGTGGTTATTTTGTCAGCTGGAAAAGCAACAAAAATCTTGGTAGTTATTTTCTCTCTACTTACTATAACTGTGCATTTAGTGCATCTCAGGAGTGGTCTGTTTCTGATGTTAATAAAGGGCTGGCTGAGTAGGCAGGTCTTGCTGGTGATCACTTCCTTTCAGTTCCAGATAAGTAGATGGTGGATGAATTAAGAATCTTCCAAAGCAAATTAAATTGCTCTATATATAAAAGGTTATACAATATCTCTCTGAAGAAGCAGAAAAGGAAAGTTTCAGGCTTTGGCTTCAAAGAAGAGACAAGAATTCGGGGAACCTAGAAGCCACTTAGCAAGATACCAGACGATCTGAATCCAGCTGCAGGGAGCGACAGAGAGGCGTCCTTCCCACCATCCCCACCATCCTGAGATGTTCTGGAATTAATGGGGTGAGGCATCATTGAAGGATGGCTCCCAGCTGAAGACCCTGCAGCTGGTACCCAGGAATGCAGGTATAAACACAAACCTGTTCACCAAACTTAAGTAAGAAGTGCTGAATGTAAAGCTCCACAATTCAAAGCTGGAAGCATTATTCTAATCTAATTAGCCCATTGAAAACTGTCTAAGTACCTTGAGAAGTCAGACATTCCAAAAAACAATTCTGTCACTATCAAACAAATCTATTTTGGTTTACATTGTACAAAAAACTTGATCTGAAGTCACTCAAGAAATTGAGCCAACCACAATACCCATAATTATCTCACCAATTTCAAAGTTTTCATCTACAGCCAATTATACATGCAGTGAGGCAGGTAGATATTTCCACCCAATAACACAGAGAGCAGAAGAAAAACATAATTGATGCAGACGGCTCTCTCGCTCTGTTCCACATATTCTTCGCACTGTAATTATATAACACTGCAAGAAAACTGGAAAAGAACAATAACTTGACTCAAAGCAAAGTTATTTAAGTGGTATTCATGCTGCTGCTGCTACCTTTGCAACTTTTTAGTATAATGCCAGGCCTGCTGACACAGGAACCCAGTGGTAGAGCAGAAGTCATTAGCCCTTTGTTCCGACTGCACAGCAACACTGCATGGAAACTACTCCACAGCCACTTGACAAAGGCATCAGGGCCAGAATGTAAAATAGCTGCAAACAAGGCCAGATTTTTTATTTTTAAAAATGCTGTTCATGTGCTGCTGTGGACACTGCTTTTATACATGCTCGTAGTCTGCTGAGCAGATGACTCACTCACAAAGTCTAATGAGGGGAGGACAGCCTCTTTCATAGCAACAAATATGCTTTCAAATCTGCAGAGCATGACTCTGAGGATGGGGGTCTGCTGCAAAGAAATGAGGTCAAGTCAGGTCTTTCAAAATAAGATGATTCCCTCATTGGGCGAGTGCATCTCAAACAAGTATAGAGTGTAGTCAATCAAAACTAGCCCACTTATTCCAGTGCTGTGCCTTTCCATTGTGATTTGAATTCTGACATTTGTTTTGGTCTCAGAGCAGAGGTCTTTAAATACGTCTCTGACGAGTGAACATTTATGCTAACTGAGTTGTTGAGTTTTGTTTGATTTCCATATGAGAACATTTCAAGACAAAAAGGAGGACAGGAGATTCATCACCGGCTACCTTCAACTATCTCTGCATTCAACAATTGCATCACTTGAACTTCACCTTTGCAGATAAACACAAATATCTTTTATTTACAAGTTCTTAAAAATCCTATTGAATTAACCTGAGAAAGAAACTAACATCTCAGTCAGAGTTATAGAGAAGGTGGAAATGTCATTTTTCGGTCAAAATAACGTGTTTCAATTATCCCAAAAAAATATTGCTATGCCAGGAAAGCTAAACTAGCAACTCCAGGGCAAATACCAGAGTGTAAATTCCTCTGAAATGAAGCCTTCAACCATGGTAAAAGAAAATGAATTCAACAGTGTGACAAAACCATCTGACACGTACGAGGGGAAGGAGCATTCATACAGAAAGGGTCGCTGAACAGAAGGAAACTACTTAATAGAGGAATCATTTAGGATTGAATGAATGTACATGTGTGTTAAAAAGACAAAGACATAAGGAATAGGGAGAGGGAGAGGGAGAGAGCTTGTCAGTGAAAAGATGAAACAGGTAATTTTCATTTTTCCGCATAGAATTTCCATCCCTCCCTTCTCACTGCCCACCTGCACTATCTCCACACCCCCACTCACACTCAGCCCCATCACATTTTCCTCAGCTTTTGGCTCTTGATTTGAATTTAGACGGGGAACAGTGAACAGAGTGCACGGCTGAGGTTTACGGCGGTTGATTTGTCCTGGCTGCCCTTGGACTCAGTCAGAGGGACAGAATTCTGTTTTGTTTTTTTCTTCCAGTTGGGCCGGGCAGCAGGCGGAGCAGAAACAGAGAGTGATGTAAAGGTTAGTTTTGTGATTCCAGGTGGCATCGTTTTTTTTTAAAACACTGCTTATGTATTCACAACACCCTCGGTTCAAGCCCTTATTCAATCTCTCTCTTCTACTGTATCTAATAAAAGTAAAACATTCTCAAAATGTTCTGAATAGATTTGTGTGGAACTAAATGTCCCTAAAAATGATGTCCATTTTGCTCTTATACCAGTGGGTTCAAAGCTAATGTAGAAAGATGCCCTTAATGTAGACAAGTTTAAAGTCATGTCATGCAGTTCATAAAACTTTTGTGACTCCTGCTGCAGTGTGTCCTCACAGGGAGTGTGTCCTCACAGGGAGGACACACAGTCTGTAGTCTATAGCCTGGTGATAGCCATCAACGGGCTGCAAAAGCCCCCTGCAGTAACAGATGGGTGATGTCCCTCAGGCTTCGTCCACTATTATTTACAGTCTATAGTCTCTATAGTTCAGTGACAAAGATCAAGCCAAACTTCAGACTATGCAGAACTCTACAATTTTTACAATGCTTGACTTAACTTCTTCTTCTAAGTATCTGTGAAGAGGATGTGCGGCAGCTCTTTCAGAGAAAGAAGATCAGGAATGCTCCAGGACCAGACGGTGTGTCTCCTTCCTGCCTGAGAGTCTGTGCTGAGCAGCTGGCCCCCATTTTCACACAGATCTTCAACACATCTCTGGAGCTGTATAAAGTGCCCTCAAGCTTCGGAAGCTCCACCATCATCCAGGTCCCCCGGCCCCCAGAAACCCTCCATTACCGGAATGAATTACTCCAGGCCTGTCGCCCTGACGGCTGTAGTCATGAAATCTTTCGAGAGACTGGTGTTGAGCCACCTGAAGGGACCCCCTGCTGGACCCCCTGCTGTTTGCCTACCAGGTGATGTCGTCTTATATTCATTCAAACATTCAACGTGTTATACCGCACTGCGAACCTGAACTCTCCCCACCACTGTTTGAAAGAAGCAAGGAGGTTTGCAGCTCTGCCGTGTCATGTTGCTACTACTGTATATAACTCTTCTTCTTCTTCTTTGTCTGTTTTGTTGTCTCTACTTCTTCTTCTTCGTTTGTTGTTTAATAGCGGTAAGCAAACAGTTACGAGCAGATTACCGCCACCTGGATTAGGTTGTGAATACTGCTATGTGTGATTGCCTTTCATCTCCACTTGAGTGGACAGTCGTGTGACAGCATGCACCAAACCGTGACGCCCGTACCAAAACAGTTCGAGGCGAATACAAAAAAGAGTTGCAGGCCTAGGAAACAGGCAAAATTGTAAAACCTTCAATGTCAAGTGATGCTCAAGAAATCATAAGGAACTGTCCGGCTTTCTCAAAAATAAAAACTTTTTGCAGACAGTTTCTCAGGCCTCTCAAGCTGGTCATAAAGAGAACAGTGTTTCCATGAGCTAGTGGTTTTATAATTGAGAGTAAAATAAGATGTTTGTTCTCCAGAGCCTCTGCGACAGAACATGAAATAAAACATTTTGTTTCCTCTTTGATAGATTACCATCTGCCCACTATTCCCACAGCACGATTCTTCAATCAGACACAACCATAGATCTTTCCAGATAAATCCCCCGCTCTAATACCATAAGGGCTGGATGGAGGGACAGAGAAAACAAATCTAAAATCTAATTTCACTCACAAACAGTACAATGTGTACATCAGATTACGATCAAATTGAATTTCCTACTCTCTGTCTCCCAAGTTGCGTTTTTGGAACATCCACTTGTACACAGACCTCCCTCGGTTCCAATGTTTGCCTCAATATGACGAGACGTCAGCAGGGGCAGTCTGTCACTTCCATCTTCTCTGTGTCTTCTGACATTTCCATTTTCAGATGGGTGGCTTCGCATGCATTTGCAATTACAGTGTTGTGTTTATGAATAGAATCCACACTTATTATCAGCATGTCATTTCCTGCGTTAGAAAATCATACATCTCCCTTGGGCTGGGCTCTCTAAAAATGCTCCTACAGTTTTACATACTCACATGTTTTCATCTTTCTTTCCTTGTGGCCCCCTGACAAACTCCAAAAACAGTAGCAGTATTTTTGGACCAGGTTAGTAGAAAAACTCCAATCACAGGTCGATTGTACACGTGTAAGGTGCTGTGATACACCTGGTCGACCTGCTTACTCTGCAAATATATGTGACGTCTGTGTAAAGAACCACGCAGCAATTTGTTTGCAAAAATATCTCTATCCTAAGGGAAACAAATAAAGAACAGGAAGATTCTGTTAAAAAGCCCACACACACTCACGCACACACACACACACAAAGACACACACACACTCACACACAAAGACACACATGCACACGCACACGCACACACGCACACGCACACACACACACACACACACACACACACACACACACACACACACACACACACACACTTAAAAAATTGCATGCAGGCTTATAATGTTATTTGCAAAAGCTCAGTTTTCCCTGCAGGCCTGTGTTTTAAGATTCATCCCTTCTGGAGGCTCCATTTTTTAGGTTACATAAACAAAAGTTTATCTTGGTTAAAGAAGCTGTCATAAAGAGAAAAATGTGTGTTTATTTTGTGTTGGTTTTTTTTAGGTTAGAATGACAGAAAAAAAAACTAAAAAACAAAGCTACAAAGTAACCTTGTAAATCTATCTGAACTCGACTTCACCATCAATAAGTCTTGACATTAATTAGACCTTATCCAATCAGGAATGAGTTTTGTGTACCTTTAAATGCCCCCCCCCCCCCCTATTCTTTGTGCACTTGAGTGATAAAGGGTCATTGGGGTCATAAGCTTTATAGCAAAGCCACAAGGTTGACCAGCTAATCTCACAGGCATTGTTTTTATTGGTTTTACACACAATGCTTTAAATCATTTCAGGTACTTTAAATAAACCACAGGCATTAAAATCCTTTAACACAGAGCAGCTACCACGATCCCATATTAGTAACAACTACAAAGGTGGTCAATTACAATACTGGTGTTAAATTTCATCACGTATTGGAGACAGCTGCATCCTTTGCTGCAAGTTTTTTTCTTCTTGGAATAAACTTCAAACAGCGTTTACTTTCACAACTCAGCCTATGATTTTATCTCTCAGTCAGTGTTCATCTCATTTCACACACCCCTTCAGTCTCTCTCTCTCTCTCTTTAGCTCTCATACACTGTGTTCCCTCTCTCTTGTTTTGTTCTCTCTGTCTCCCATTAAAGGATGATGACATTAAGGTTTCCATTAGTTGAGAACCACAGTGAGAGGGGGGGAAAAAACTGCTAGCGGACAAACTGTTAACACAGCAAGGTCAGCAGATAGCCATCGGACTGTTATCAGGAAAGGTCACAGCCATAATGTCTATGTGTGTAAGTGTGTGATTGCATGCTCATTAAAATCTGGATAAATGATGGTTTTAAAGGCAGGTCAGACAAAGCCCTCGGATGTAAAGGATCATTTTCACATCTACATTATTCTTCACAATGTTTAGTCCTCAGATAAAGCTTCATTCTGATCCATTCTCAGTGTTTCTTTAGTTGTGTCCATATAAGCTGATACAATCCGAGCTGTGAGGCAGAACGGTGCTGAGGGATGGGACCATAAGCAGTTTGTCTTTATCACACTTTGTTCCTCCAGGCTTGAAACAGGCAAGACAAAAAGCACTGCTGGAACACTTCACTATGGCAACATGAGCAAAGCAGAAGATGAAATTCTGTAGACGCTGTAGAGGTTGGAGTTTGAGTCATATCATACAGTATAAGTGATTCTTTGGCTTCACTGTCGCTGTAAATTAAAACAAAGCAGAGACGTCTGCTAATACTGAAGTTATTCCAATGTGAAAAGTGACAAAAACTGCAGTTCTTCAAATGGCCACTAGAGGCTGGCTCCAATTCAAGTCAATCCCCATAGAGCCCAATGTTAAAAGGACTGACTTTAGAGCAGAACTAAATACGTTTTCAGCCCTGTAAGTTGATTATTGATCTCTACAGGGTATTTATCTATTTATGACAACTACACAGGGGTTACATTTTTATATAAATATTTACATTTCAAGCTGTTTCAATTATTTAAAATCTAATCTAATCAGTCTAGTTATACATGGTGAAGTGCACTCTCACTCTGAAAGGCAATACTTTGCTTTGTATGTGGTTTAGAAGATTTTTCTATGAATAGAAACAAATCTCTAAAATACTGTTCTGTTGTTAACAGAGCAGCAAAGAAGTCTGTGATCCAGTATCATTGTATGTTTTTGTAAGTCCATATTCGCAGGTATCGATGTCTGTTGTCACCAACCCGTCTCGTTAGCTTTATTGTCACTAGCTCTGAAGAACAAGATGGCCACGACTAAAATCATACAAACATTTTGCTTAAGACAGTCAACAAAAACAATGGTTTACATAACAGTCGTCCACTGTTTTTTAATATCAAGTCTTTAATTATACATGTGGACTAATTTGATGTTAAACTTCTGTTCCTTTGCTTTTTCTGGAGCTGGGTCTGTTGTTCATTTGTCACAAGAACGACTTACTCTCTGCGAACCTAGCAAGTTCTTATAAACTTTTAAAGAGGTTCAACGCAGCTCATGGGAGGCACTTCAAGAGTGTGCTTCTGTTGTGTCTCAGCGGTGTCGTAATATGATATAAATGTACCCCACAGGCAATTAAAGAGAGTCAAGTTAATTCCCACTGTATAGAGGTAGCTTTAGTGTGCATACTTGTTTACTTTGCAGATGCTAAAGTTTGCAATGTCCCATACACCCTCTTCTCGTACGTCCTTAGTGCTTAGTTTCCTTTCACTCTCCTGTAAAGTGTTTTTGTCCTCTGCCTCTTTCAGTCTTTTTATCGATCCTTCTATTTTCAGCCTCGTCGTCACTCACACACTCCAATAGCATCAGCATGGGTGGCAACCCCGCCATCTGTCCTCTTCACCCTCCTTGGCTGTTTGCTGCTTGCTAATTTGCTGCTTAATTATAGAAATGCAGCAGTACAGTCTCTTCATAACAGAGGCTGTGTTTATTGTCTTTGGGAAAAGCTGACTCTAATGAACTCATCAACCATTTGGCGTATAAGCCAGTCAGTCAGCCAGAGTGTCAGGGGAGAGATTTAAGGACATACATAAGTACCTTCAGTGCAGTTCTTTATTCTCAGCCAGGCAGGTCATTACAGGGAGAGATGAGTAGCTTCTGTAAAATTGCTTGGGCAGCTGAATTCCCTATGGTGTTGTGAAGCTAGTTAGCTCATCTGTGAAGGCCTATAGATGCACCCAAACTGGTTTATTGCAGATCATGTATGTCTTCATCAGGCCATTATGAAGAAAATGACTTAAATCCTTTGTGAGAAAATTGCATTATAAGACAAAACAAGAACACCTAGTAGAACCCCAACAGAGTGACTGTAAGTTTAACAAATAAAACAAAGAGGCTTCTTTATTAAATGTATAGAATTTAAATGAATCCCCTTATTGTGCTGAAATCTCTAGTTATATATTTCAAGTTTGGCATTTAAATGAGGTTTGTGAATTAGCTTTAAGTGGGAGGGCAATAAAACATTACAAATCCATAACATACAACACTTAATCTTTTAGTAGACAGTATGTTCAAGAAAACTAAACTAACTTTTAGCTTTGATTGTTAACAAATTAGACACATATTGCAAAAAAAAATTGATAAAAAAGGGGGGAGCCTAAAATAAGTTTCAACCAAGCTGCAACCTCCGGTCTTGAAAAAAGAAAGCCAATGCGGAAGTGCAAAATCCTGCAGTGCATCGAGTGTCCGCTTGAGGCTGGAACACCAGAAGTCACATACACACCACAGCATAAATTAACATGTTTACATCCTGGTACAAAAAACGAAATAGGGCTGATCAGTTATTGTCATCACTGGCACACACTGTACAGTGGGTGAATCTTTTTTTAAACCGCTCAGTTTTGATTTTATGAACGACTCGTGTTACCCGTAGTTAGGCAAGAAGCTGACATGATTGACAGGTGGGCGCGGTGTAAAGGTTTGTCAAGAGGCTTAAAACCCGCCTCAGCTCCAGCTCTCAGCCTGTCGTTAGGTTGACTGAAAGTTGGGCTGAGACAGCATTTCCAGCATGGTGGCTGCTGCCGATGAGCCTCCGGAGCCCCCTGCCGTAACAGATGGCTGGCGTCACTCAGGATTCGTCCATTCATATTTAGTCTATGGTGTCAACACAAAAATATGAATGGTCTTCATTTTCAACAAGAAAAATAATGCAGCCAAAAACAGACGGAAACTGTCTTAAATGGTGTCAGTAGTTGAAATGCAGAAACAGTAACGTTAGTTTTATAAAATAAACTGTTATATCAATTAAATCCTTAACCAATTATAATAATGTTGAAGTCTTATTTGGACCTGTAAGATTCAAGACCACAAATCTTTCCACTTTGATACACTGTGTTTCAGCTGAGGTTATTTAGACCTTGGGGTGCAGGTGGGGTGGCAGATGTCTGACGATGCAGCTAATCAAACATCGGGCTCGGTCTAATGGCTGAATAATTGTCCCCGGCTTAGCCGAGGTCTGATAACGCCCTATCAGCCCGGAGTTGTCTTACAGAGCAGACAGGCAGAGAAAGTAATGCAATAGGGAGAGCGCGCAAATTTTATTAGAGATGATAAAGAATGGATTCATAAGTCTGGATGGAAATAGCAAGAACCAGAGAGCTGCAAAGCTTGTTGCTGTGAAAAAATGGCTCTCATCCTCTGACCTTTCCGAAACGGAGCGGGAGAGAGAGAAGATCTCATTGTGTGTGCTGAGGAAATGTTCCCTTGTGTGATGAATTATTGTCCCACCCTCAGTTACATTTAGACTTTTGAATTTCCCTTCCATTAAAGCCCAGAGAAAAGCTCGCAAGTGAACACAAAGGCAGAGCGTTAGTTTTTATTGTTCAGATCTTTAATTAGTTAAATTATTTGTTCAGCTAATCAAGAAATGCATTAAAATGGTGTTAAAAGGCGCCTTTCACACAAGTTGCTCAAGGCAGTTACCCTTTATTCTCCCTGGAAGTGCTGTGTTAAATGTACAAACACAGAAAGAGAGTCTTTAATTAATCTGGCAGTAGAGATAGTAACAGAGACGAATCAACTTCTTTGTAAATGGTGTAGCCAGTAGGACGAAAAGGACTGGGAGTAGTTGTACAGTGGTAGCATAATAATTCAGTCTGTATTAACTAGAGTCGTAACGGGTCACAGAGGTCCAGTTCAGTTTGTACCGCGCTTTTGGGGTCACAGTTCGGTACGTGTTTGGTTCAACAGGAACAAAGCAACAAAAAGTCCAAGGTGGATATTTCTAGCTTTCTCTCATTTTTTTTAACAAGAAGGGCAAGTTACAGTTTGTTTCATCTTGTGATATTTAGAACCTGTGGTAGTTTGTACAGCCTCTAGTTTATGAACCATTGCACAAAAAAAGAGGGAAGCTAAATAAAAAGCGACACAGAGTAGAATAACATCTCTACTATCATATATTCGACACATTACCTTAAAATGTGTCACCTTTGGTAATGCCTTCGACCCTTACATGTATTAACAATTGATCTGTTTAGCTTAGTGAAAGTATCAATCAATTCAAACGGCCCCTGTAGCTCCAAAGTGAGGCATGTGAGTGGTGATGTAAGGGAGGCTTTTGGTTGATCTATCAATGTTAAAACTGTTTACTGATCAGAAAAACGAATAGTCCTTTTTACACTACGGGTTTTTGTACATGCATAAACTTAATGTCTAGATCTAAATCATTCCCCTTGACTTGAACTGTCAGAAGCTTGCCTCCTCAAAAGCTTGCCTCCCACAACCAAAACAAGCAACAGTGCAAATCAAAAAGAGACAGATTTTGGAGCTGGGAGTAAAACTGAAATGTTTCCTCCACCTTTCTCTGGTAAAAGCAAATTAAAATCCCCTTGCTTTCTGGCTGCATGCCAGCAGCTCTGTGATCCAATAAGACATTTTAAATAAGCTTAAAAGCATCTTGGAGAAAGAGTGTTTGTATAATAAACACTTTTTGGCACTGAATATTAGATCACAGTGTCAAGTTCTGTTCTTCACATTCTCTATAAAAATCCACAGCATTTAAAAGAAGAATGGGGCAGAAGCCTCTGTGCAGTCACTAAAACGGAAACTAATCCTATTGGCTGTTCTTTAAAGAATTCACTGGTACACAATCGCTGTGTTTGCTGCATTATTCACAGTGGTGAGTAATGGTTTGTGCAGCAGTGTAATGCATATTATCTCTCTCCACCAAACTAAATATCGTTCATCCGGTTTCCTCACGCTCCTGTGTCTTAAGATGTTTTTACTTTGCATTTTGGGGTAGCTTTCTTTGAGTGTGTGTGTGTGTGTGTGTTTGTGTGTGTGTGTGTACAGTCTTATCACCAGCTCACATGGTTCTCCCTGATTGTCCACAGCAGCTAAGAAGGACAGATGTTGGATGTGCAGCGTTCCTTCATCTTTTATCTACAAATGTTTTAGTTGGTCTGACTTATATCTAAAAGAAAAAATATTGTAGGTCAGACAATATTTACTTTAATCTCAGTGGCAATTCATTGAGCGGATATGAGTAGATTTCGGTTTGTATGATTTTGATCTTCTACTCATCTTTTGGTGACAATGTGTATAGTGTTGTGACTTTGGTTCATATGTGTTTATTGTAATGTGTGTTTTTATTATTATTATTAGATTGATCTGCCTCTGTGGGATTGTAGATGTCTCTGTATTTGTGCTGTGCTGCAGGTGACTGCCTGTGATTGGACTAGAGCTGTTTGTGTGCATCTTCCGATGATTGGACGGGATTTTTTAAAACTTTTTTTAACCTCAAAATCAGCCGCATAAACTTTACCAGCTAGTTTAGTTCAGGATAGTAATCCTGATTTGAGCAGGACCATTTGAAAATGAAACACTGCACATAATCAAAGCATTTCCAAAGTGCTTTTGGTAAAGATGATTTTACTTGTGTTTTTACTGCACAGTTTAAAAAGTGGCTTTAACGTTTTGTAGCCTGCAGTGTTTCACGCTTCAGTAGAGTTCAGGCAGCAGCTTATTGATGCGCTAAAACTGCCGGCGTCACTCACCGACTTTCAACGGCCAAAGGCAGAAAGCAATGATGCAGGAACAAAAGAGGATAAAACTGAACTCTATTTTTCTAACACAATGGTGAGCACGTGCCTAGGTTAGCATGTGGGTTGTTTTTGTTGAGCCAGGTGTATGAATAAGATTAACCTCTGTCTTCATGGCTTTTAATTTCATTACACATCATCTTCAGATCATTTTCTCCTGAGATAGTTGTATGAGATTATAACCCCAACTCTACATTAATCCCAGTGATCAGCGTTGGATAATGATGCAGTGACTTTCTGCATTTCAAGAATACATTTTATCAGCATATGTGTGTTTATAGTCAAACACTGATATAAGTCAGCGTGTGACTGCCGCCTGATTGGCAACACAACAGGCACCTTCCCTGGCAGGTGGTGTTCCAATATGAGCTGCTGGCATATAGGCACACTGGGTTTTTTTTAAGGCCACAGTAAAGTCCGAAAGCACTCATACAAGCTCTTCTGCTCAGTAAGATGCCAGCAGAGGGCCCCGTCTCAATAGTCTGGGTTAAGTTGATCACTGCGAAGGTTGCAGCTATTTAAGGATCTTGTAAATGCTCTTAGTCTGGCTCCCTTCCTGAGACCAATTTGCTCGAGACCTACAGAAACGGTTACTCCAGAACACAGCAGCTACAGTACGGAGGCAACCAAACACCTCTAAAACAAAAATGTGGATCTTGGAGTGAGCCCAAATCCAGTTGGAACTGAAATAATTATCGGCTGTGATTATGGATGGATGGATGGTAGAATGCACTAATACTTATTTTATCATGTACCAATAAGGCAAGGCAAGGCAAGTTTATTTGTATAGCGCTTTTCATACACAAGGCAGACTCAAAGTGCTTCACATCATAACATGTCATACAATAAAGTGAAATAAAATGCAAGAATTAAAAGACAATTAAAAAACAGAGAATAAAAACATATTAACAATAGAAATTTTGGAGGACATTCCTTGGCATTTTTACTACTTTCAGACCTCATACTTGTGTTTGAAAGACTCACGTGAGATTTTCCCTGAATCCTGTAAACGTCTTTGCAGGATGCGTATTTTTATGGTTGTACGCCAAACCAGACAATCCAATACTTAGGATTGAAATCCAATACTTAGGATTTCCGTAAGATTAAGGCTTATATCTTACTTCAGATACAGTAAATGCCAAGTTCAGTCCCAAATGTATGTTTGTCTAAAAACAAAGACTCTTTACTCAATTCAACATGATCCAAACAATACAATAGACAATAAATAGTGCAGAAGTTAAAAGTGCAATGTAGGTAAAATTTAGCAGAAGGCTAAGGTGAACATAAAAGTTTTCAGTCTTGTTTTAGACATCTGCATTTTAAAACACAGGAAACTGTCTTGACAATATCTGCCTCCTGACTATTAGAAGTGATAATGAATTACAAGGGGGTATAACATTATTTAGAAACAGCAGGTTGCATTTTTTTTTAAATTATGATTTGTGGTGTAGCAGGACAGACGCCTCTGTAGAAAAGTTGGGTTATAGTCAGGGATGGGGCACTTTTTGGATTGATTTACATGTCATGCTGCAGAGCAGGGGAGTTAGTTTCCCTGTTGGGAAACAGACTTGTGAAAAAAATCTAAAACTTCAGCGGCACAGTTTTGATGGAGTCTGATGATTATAGTGCTGTGTCTCTCTACCTGCCTTTGTAGCTCCTCTTTCATGCAGTGATGTTACTTATAAAGGCTAATGTTCCAAGACATTATCTTAAAAGCTGCCTTATCAAATTCTGCTCTACGGCTGCCTGAGGGGGGAAAACCGTGGCCTGTGCTGTGTGAGAGAGAGAGTGGGTTTGTGTGTGTGTGTGTGTGTGTGTGTGTGTGTGTGTGTGTGTGTGTGTGTGTGTGTGTGTGTGTGTGTGTGTGTGTGTGTGTGTGTGTGTGTGTGCAGGCGCTTGTGTGAGTTTATGGGTTGATTCCAGCCTCGTCATCACAAAAACACATGAAGAGCACACCCAATAAAACACACACACATCTCAAAATGTTCTAGGTTTTGGGATACATTGAGAAATGTCAACCCTTTTGCATAGTTTAAGACAGGGGTCTCAAACTCAAACTGGCATGGGGCCACTGGGAGTACTGTCGCCTTAAAGGAGGGCCACTACAAAGTTCAAGCACCACAAAAAAGGACAATATTTTTGCAAATGTACTTTTTGTTTCCGCAAGTTTTGTCACACATCACCAATAAATACAAACAGCAGTTTATAGACATTTTTCAAAACATCTGTTTTTATTTAGTAGTGCAAGTCTTTTGTGTTTGCTTTATAACTTAAATAACCTGATGTAGTTTATACATTTCAGGACAACAGACATGACATGTTCATATTTCAGGCATTTGCTGCACATTGCCTGTTGGTGTATAATGCAGTGCAGAACAACTGCTGGATCTGCACTTTCCTCCTCTAATTTCCTCTGTGCTACTAGTCCGTTTTTTTTGCCTGTCATGGACGGGGCTCCGTCAGTGGTGATGCCCACCAGTCTATTCCATGGCAAACCTGCGCGCTCAATCGCATCAGAGAGCTGCTGAAAAATGTCATTGGCTGTAGTGCGGCCGTGCATTGCGCACAAACTCATCAACTCTTCAGTCACTTCGAATTGGTCATTAATACCCCTGATGAAAATGGACAGCTGGGCAGTGTCCGTTTTATCCGTGCTTTCATCAAGCGCCACAGAGTATGCAGTGAAACGTTTTGCTCTGTCACGTAACTGGTCATAAATGTCACTTGATAAACTGCTAATCCGCTCTGCCACAGTGTTTGCCGATAGAGAAATATTGTTGAACAAACTCTTCTTTTCTGGACACAGAATGTCAGCAACTTGCAACATGCACTCCTTAAGAAACTGTCCTTCCGTGAATGGTTTCCCCGTTTGGGCAATTAATTCACTCACCACGTAACTTGCTTCAACAGCAGCATCGGCCTCCTTGGATTTGTGGAAAAGACTTTGCTGAGAAAGAAGTCCTCTCTGTAGCTGCGTGGCACGCTGTATCCTCTCCTCTCCCTGGTACTTTTCATACTGCTCTCCGTGTTTAGTGCAGTAATGACGCTTGAGATTGTACTCCTTTAAAACGCCAATTCTTTCCTGGCATATCAGGCAGGTTGCATGTCCACTAAACTTCACAAAAAATACTGTAATGTCCATCGTTCTTGAAACTGTCTGTGTTCATTGTCAACTTTCCTTTTTGACTTAGAAAGCGACATCTTGGTCGTAAGCAGCCAAACAACAACATAACAGTTTTGCGCCAACCGCTCTCACTCCGTCAACCTTTTTGGGCATGCGCGGGTACCTTTGGCCTTTGACTCAAGCTACAACCATGTCAAAATAAGTTTTTATTGAATAACGGTTTTTTTTATTTGAATTTCTTAAGAAATTGTATTTTGAATTAGCATGAAGAAACGATAAAATAAATACATTTAATTTAAAAAATATTTTGCGGGCCTGACTACATTATATTTTTAACATGCGGGGCGGGCCGGGGATTGGGGGGAGGGGGGCCGTAAATGGCCCGCGGGCCGGCAGTTTGAGACCTCTGGTTTAAGATGAATAAATCAAATCCTACCTATTTTACCTGGGAGCTAAATTTGAATTATATTCGGTACAGTGTGGTAAAGTACAGTATATTGTTGGCTTTGACACATTTTCCAGTGCTACACACGTTCAGATGCCTCTACAGTAGAAATAAACAACAATTAATTCACAACTCTAACCTGACAGGGAACAACAACAACAAACAACAAAGTGCATTTTATATTAAATTCAAACCAACACAGTGACCAATGCTGTAATTGGACAGTATAACACATACCACTATAGCATCTACAAAATGTAAATCAAATATTGTACACAGCACAAACTAACATGAGGAACTGATGCAGCCTGCAAGCTTTTCAAACACACACAAAACACATGCAACCAAAGTAAACCCTAAACAGGCCAACTTATGCACTTAACAGTAGTGATGGGTTACCTTGTTTTCACTATTTAATGAAGCTATTAACATAAAAGTCTACAATGCATTCTGATGTGATTTATAAATGGTAAATCACTGATTTGTTCACTCATCAAGCCTCACATTGCTACCTCTTGTGTCTGCCCGAGTTTCCAAGAGCAGACCTAATTTTTTTACTCACTTTTTTTTTGCTCATTTTTATGAAAAGCTGAAGTCTCCTCTGAGGTGAGCTTCCACACTCATTGAGGGACGGCGTTGACATAGACCACAAAGACGTCTTTTACTCCAACATTGATTTAAAAGGGAGGTGTGTGCTAATAAGATGTACAGGAAAAGTGAGTTGTAACTCATTAAGCCAAACTATTTACTAGAGTCAACTAATGAAAAAAGAAGTTGGCTGTAACTAAGTGACTGTTAGGCTAACAGCCAGTGTTTGTGGGAAGCCCTGCAGGGACGGACTGTCATCGTCAATACCGATAGGAGCCCCGTTCGTCCATGAGCTTAAAGGTACAGTACTTAAAGGTACTTGGAACTCACCAATCACAGTAAAAAAAAAAACAGTTCTCGATTCCCATCCCTGCTTAACAGTACCTTTCATTTTCTGCATTGTGTTATATCATTTCTTATAAGTATGTTCAGGTTTTTTCTGTAAAATGCACACACTACATTTGATTGACCACGATGTTTGCTACATTAGTAAACATCCTGTGTGTATACATGCTGATAGTGTTTATCGCCGCTGCTCTGCCACCACACTTGGTCGTTCTTGTCAAACAGCACACCTGCTATTTTCAGAGCAATGTTTAACAGGATGTGACAGTGTGGTAGATAAAATGCATTAGAGAGAGATGGGAAAATAACGTGTCATGTTTCTGCAATAGCATCAGTGTGTGTTTGCTTGTGATTATACCTACAGTATATTCCTGAGGGCACAAAGATTTACTGGCCATCTGAAGTTCTATTAAAAAATGGATTTGATGTTACTATCGGAAATCAATGTACACTTTCATAATGAGATGGCCAAGTAGAAACTACCATTGTGCAGCTGGGGAAATACATATGCTTTTTGTAACTCCTTAGCTGATTCACACTTTGGAAAGGCAACTGCAGAAATCTGAAGGAAAACAAGAAAAGGTTGTGTTTTATGACATTAAGTACAAAAAAAAAAGTCTATTCATGCAGAAAGATTTGTTTTATCATCGAAACTGCTTTAACAATTTTTTCCTGTATAGTTTGTTCATACCAGCAGCTAATATTGAACAGATTTTTGTCTGAAGTTTTGCAAACTTTTGAAATTACAAACTGTAATTTTAAAGAAATCAATTTCAGCAAAAGTTAGACTGACCACTGATTTTTACACTAATCAGTCCCCCCAGGAAGTTGCGACGTCGCGGTCGCAACAATTAACGCAAATTCAACCAATCCCCGTGAATTCTGGGCGACCTTGCAATTTTGACCAATCACCGCAACTTTTCTGCAAATTTGACCAATCAAAATAGTTTCCCCCGCGAGTTTCACCAATCATAGCAGTCCCCCACGAAAACAGCGGGCCATACGTCACCAAAGTTTGGTGACCATTGACCAAACTCACTTCCTTGTTTATATGCAGATGACATGTCCGACACAAACGTCACACATGTACCTACAAAAATTACCGTGCAAGGCATTTCCCCGTTGTTCTGCACGGAAGCAGGGGTAAACTTTTTTGCACCCCGTGCAACGTTGTGGTGGAACACAAACGAAAGTCATCGATCTACGGCAAAACACACCAGGAGAATGACTGAAACGCGCGGACAACATACAAGACAAATCACAGTGACAGAGGCTGTTGCATCCAGATCGATTGCAAGTGCTGAAAGAAGCAGGGCCAGTTAAATAAATAAGCATGGATAGAGCTTGTCTGATTGCGAAACAAACGGTGTGTGTGCGTGCATCGCAACATGCATTGCAATTTTTTTGAAAAGCTGCATTTGAGTCAGGCATTTGAGGCTGCAACAATCCCCCAAAAAGTCCGCAAAATCCTGGAGGGACTGACTAATGAACTCTGCTTTATAGTGTCCACGCTCAGTCAGTCACCACAGCTGAAAACTGATCACACCACAGAACTATGCAACCACGTTTCCAAATCAAAACACAACTCATAATTTAATGTATTTTTGTTGTATTTTATTGTATCAATATTAACCTAAAGTCCTGGGTTCACATTGTGAAGCAGATACACAGCCACAGCTACAGTGTCAGCAGGCCGCACCTATCAGCCGTTTTGAGATCTCTTAGTGTAAAGTTAAATCTAGCTGCACATTTCTCCTCTGATGTCAAGATTGATACTGTTTCTTTCTCTCCATTTCCACCCTGCCTAAATCTGCACCGAGCATGCACCACCTGCCTGTAGCCACAAAATGACTAAACTTCCGTTGCACACTCTGCACTTCTCTGCACCTTATGCTCTGCCCCTTAATTTAGAAGATTTTCACCCGAGGACTCTTAAGTTCCAAACTAAATGCATGCTCATTATTTATATGCATGTATAAAATGTCCCTAAATGTAGTCTTGGTTGCAGCTATAACGTGATGTAGTTTAAGAGCTTGAGGCTGCAGAATGCTACATTAGTAAACCCACATTACAGTAGTTGAACCATACTGGCACTCCAGCATTTCTCTCAATCTTCCTTTGAAACCCCCCATCAAAGAACTGATGGAAAGTCCTACTTTCAAGGTCTCATGATTTCTGCTGAAGAAACTCAGGTGAATCTGCACGAGTACTGAGTACAAGAGCATAAGAGCATGCCTTTCTATATGTATGAGTAAACCTGGCAAATGAGTTCAGCATTAGTGGAACAATATCATAAGAGGAGATACAGTACTGTTGAACAAAGCCTTTTCCTTGCTATTGAAATATTGTTGTGTCATATATGCTACACTGCATTCATTTTCACTGGACTACACCTCCTGTTGTTACAGTCCAGTGTGATGTATGGGGGGTTCTGCTACACTAATGGAGTGTATGGGCGACTCTGAATAAACATCCTACAGATGATAAAGCTCTTGCGTCCAGCGGTGATCAATTCCTGGATAGGAGGAACGCATTCTTCTTCTACTGTGACAATGCACACGAACACATAAACACACACGTTTTCACACCTAAGGTACTCCTGGACACTCAGCCAGGGAGAGGATTTGGCACAACCAGCAGCCCAGCTCACAATGCAGGTTGTTTGTGTGTGTGTGAGAGTATGTATTCTCTATGTTTGTGAGAGCCAGTTTGAGTAAAAGGCTTTTTGAATAACCATATCTTCTGATTTGTTTGTTTTGTAGCACTGTAATCTAGTCTTTTTTTATTTTGCATGGTATCCTGTGCTTTCTGTGGGACTACTGATCCTCTGTGGCAGAAAGTTTGGATTAGGATTTAGACATTAACTCTCGCATGAACAACATGAAGTTCAAATGCAGCTTTTAACCAACATGGAAAAATGTACGTTCTTTGAATCTTACAAACAGGATCATGACGCAACAGCCCGCCCAGGGGAAATCAGATGCCTTAGATTTTCGTCTGGCTACGGGGCAGAAAATGAGGACAGTTCGGAAATCCCTTTTTCTCCTAAAGGTTTTTGGAGGCTACACACTTAGATTTAGGATAACAATTTAGGTGAAAGTAAGTGTTTGAGGCAAGAAAATACAGTAAAACAAAGGACCTTAGAAATATAGCTGAGCTATACAAATGAGTATGCATGTATTTAAGCTTTTGTTTCCTTGTTATAAGGCACCTACAGTAACATCAGGGCTGGGGGTGCATTGTCCTAGATAGTGAAGGTAGGCTCAGTCTGCAGAGCTCAGTGAAAAAGTAAAAATGGAGCAGTGGATTCTTGGGGAAAATAATTTAAATTTTAATGAATACAGAAACTTTACACTCTAATGAATCCTTGCAGTTGCAAACATGTTAACCTACCTTTTCAACACTCAGTAACATAATACGATTGTGGCTTTCAATAAGACAAGGTGTATTAACCTTTTAGTGAGCTTGGGACACAGACAGACTGTTCAAATTTACAGGGCAGCAATTACCGACCTTTAAGTCCTTATTGCGTCTCATTTATATGCACAAGTAACATTAGTGTTGTGACAGGCCGACACATTAAACAGAGGGATGTCACCTTATCACTATGTTTTCATTCAGTCCCAACTCGCAGAGCGGCTGTGAGCTCTACACCACTGCACAATGATTGAAACAGGACTGAATCTAAAATATACAGAGAGGGGTTTGGGTCTGTGCCAGCCTCAAGGAGACACTCAATGAACTGCAGGTTTCAACACCTGAGGTTGCTGCTTGACCGTGACCCATGTATGATACGGATCATATCATGAGAGAGGTTCTTACCAATACCCAGCCCTGGTAGAAAGAAGCTTTTTTTTAAATTAACCCACTAATATGATTTGAGTTTGTGAGCATGCAGGCTAATTATTGGAGTACAATTTGAATTTTGGAGCTCAAGTTGTTTTAAGCAATCATTAGCATCTTCTATTTAGTTTCAATAGAGCAGCTACAAGGTGTTTCTTTTTTTGTAATGGAGAGCATGAAGGTCTGCAGGGTGTTAAAACAACAGATGTGTAAATTCCAACGAAGCAGAATGAAAGTTGTGTTGCAGCTTAAGGGTTCAAATGTAACAACAAACAGTGTTTAAATCCAGCTGGGGCTTGGTTTTTTGTGCTTCTTTTTTCCCTTATGTTAACGCTGCTGGTGCTTTCTAATAAAGGCATCATAAGGGTTACAAATCCTTTCCTGATTTTTGATGAAGATGTAACAATCCTCAAATCGTTGGTGAACCTGAAATTTAAAAGGAAGACCTCTGTCAGAGTTCCTAACAACAACACCTACAGCAATGACAGCTAGAAGCAAGCATCGATGAGATCAATCCAACAGTACATTAACATAAGGTTAATTGATACAGCAGCTTCCTTGCTGGCTGATAAAGATTTTTGCAGGAGGGATACGTCACTCGCTTAACGGCTAAATTAATGATGTAAAACAAACGGCAAGGCAGTCTGATAATCAAAGTCATACTACAAATAATGTTCAGTCTCTGTGCTACTCTGCATGTTCCTCACCTTGAAATATATTTTACTTGTGCCTTTGGTGCTCAATGTCCACGCTGTGAAGGAGGGAAAAGCAAAAGAAAGAGACAGATGTTTCATGTATATGTTGTACTGTTAGTTAGATGATCATCATTTGGTCTTTGCTGTTCAAAAGAATGGGACAAAGCTGGAATTAAATATGTCCACAAACTTAAGCTCAGCAGCTGAGATTTGGTTGCCACCGAGGCAGAGATAAAGACAGAGGAGAGGAGACGAGGATCTGGACTGTAATGTTGACAGATAATCCGACAGTCTTCAGAGCATCCAGGGACACTCCCGTCTTAAGTCGACTAATACCACTTACTTCCAGCAAAGATTCTCTTGGGTAGCAAGGTCCCTACGAGTATAGATGAGAACCTAAAGAGTGAGATGCTGTGGGGCGCTGCTGGTCTAGTGGTTAGTTCGAGCATCCCATGTACGGAGGCTGTGGTCCTCGAAGTGGGGCGGCAAGGGTTTAAATCGGACCTATGGCTCTCCTTCCTGCATGTCAATCCCCACTCTCTCACCCCGATTTCTAACTCTATCCACTGACCTGTCTATCTGATAAAGGCATTAAATAACACACACATAAAAATAAAAAAAACTAATTGAGAAAGAAGATTAGAAATAAGTTTAAAAAACTGAAACTGAACATCCTGGTCATTGTGCTATGAAAGCAGAAGTGTGAGTTAGTGTGTAATTACTGCCTTTCTCAAAGTAGTGAGGATTGGTTTCAGATCAAACTCTAAGGAGTACAAATACTCCACTGCTGATTCAAAACTTGAGGATAATTCATTCTTACATTTCAGTGCTGCTTTCTTGCTCGATTACGGTTTTCAGAAGTAAAGTTTCTTTTTACATGTTTTTGTACCAAAAGCACTAAAGCCATTCAAAATAACGAAGCCATCAGAATAGAGAGCGGGTTTGGTCAAGCGACCTAAAGAGTGAGTGGTGAAAGAGAGCTTGTCAAATGAGAACAAGCTGTAAATCAGAGATATAAAGTTTAAATTCATGATTTTTAACTTCAGTTTGATTAGAGCAGAGGACGGAGCAGAACATAACATAACCACAAATAAACAAGTCAACAACTCAGCTGAACCCTGGGAGAGATGCTACACCGTATGGATGAGGCTAAAGCACATGCTTCTATTCATTGTGCCCTCTGCGTGTGCCTCATCTCTGCTCTGCCCTCGCTCACAGCGGCAGCTCTTTTTTACATTAAGTAAACAGCAGGCTGTTCTCATTCCAGAGTCCTACATTACTGATGCCCTATCACCTTCCTTGGGCGTCTGTATCTGCAGATACAGTATAGACACCACCACACACTTCTAGTAGGTCGTAGTTTTTAAATCAGTTTAAAGACTGCAACCTTTTTGAGGAACATCCTGTGCATTATGCCTTAGCCAATATCCGTTATTACAAATGTGTTGGTGTGTACTTGGTGATGTATGTTTAAAAAGAGGTAAGTTTAAAGATTTCATATTGTGACAACACATACAAATAAACAGATGGATGTCACGAAGTAATTCAATAGTATTGGAAATGTGCATGAACAACCTGTTATATGTGAAAAGGCAAAACACACCACTGATTATGTGTGTGTATGTCTGTGTATGTTTTACAGAGAGCGAGGGAGGTGACAGAGAGTCAATGAAATAAAGTGAAAATAAATAATGACAGCAAACAGGAGAAGAATTGCAATCATTCAAAACAGTAGAAGCAACCAAATCTCCAGACTTGTAATCACATTATCTCTATCGGTGTTCTATCTTTCATTGTGGATCATTAATCAAATACAACTGTATGCTCTGTAAACTGTCTCAAGTGATCAATGGTCCTGCTCGACATTTCTGCCCTTTGTGTTGACTCGTTTTCTTTCTCTCTCTTCTTTTCAACCTTTCTTTTTTTGATATTCTGAAAGAGTCTTAATGAGACCACACATTTAAACATTAACAGCCAGCTGAAGAGTGAGAGACGGTTTAATCAGGATGACTCATACACCCGGGTACAATCAAATAGTTAAAACAGGTTGAATGAAAGAATTGAATTCAACTTTTCCTGGGCAGATTGCCTGAAAACTTGAAACCAAAAAAAGTATTATGTGTCTATTATGAATTTATTGAACTGAAATTTGTAGCTTTGTAGAAATCTATAAAAATAAAAATCGCTTCATTGTATAAATCAGTCCATTTTCACTCTTGTGGGGGTTTTTGTCTTCATACATCTTTGACATGGTTTTTATCATGTTATGTCTTTCCTGCAAGATCAGATATGCTGATGGATGTGCCAAGGAATCAGATTTTTTCATGTATTATTGTCCCATGCATTGTGGTTGAAATGGTCCTGATGTTTATAATATTAGAAAATTCCCCTCAAATGCATCAAGTAGCAAGCCTGTTTTTAAAGCTACTGATATCCTTAACATGTTCAGTAAAAGGAAAGAGTTTGACGTCAAATGACTCAAGTTGAGTTCAGATTTCATAAAACTTTACTTTGGCAAATAAAATAAAAAGTACTACTGTTACTTCCTACCTGACATTAACAGCGACTTTCAAAACATTGATAGCTTAAATAATAATGAAAAAGTATTTCTATGTATTGCATTTCAGTTATACCATTCTTGAGCTGTGAGTGGGATCACACATACTATTGGTAGAAGTCAAAGATGTGCAGCAACAGAAGATAACATGCTAGATTACATTTGGTAAACCTAGTGCAGCACATTGGGCATTAAAAGTTATTCAATCTTTACAAAGAAACTAATTATATTCTCATGTTGTAATTAAAACAAAGATCTGCTCTTTGATTAAAAAAAGGTCCAGGTGTACAGGTGACAGTCATTATGTTACTTTCAGGGATTATGTCTGAAAAGATTTCAAGGATGGGACTAACCCCGAACTTCCACCAGATATGTGTGCATTGCGTGTCCGCTCCGGTCCGTTACGGCTCCGTGCACCCTCGTCCAAACACCCACCGGCTGCGTTTTCCGTACGCAGCACGGAGAGCACAGTCAGACAGCTGGAATGCGGAGACAAAGGAATTCCTGCGGTAATTTTACAGATTCACTCGCGACAGCGCGAGATAATACGATGTATGTGGTATAAAACTTTATAGAAACCTTATACACATAAACAAACACACATACGGTCATTGTTCTGAACCGTCAAAACGGAGTGTTTTATTCTGAAAATAAACCGGATGTTTTAATGTTGTTTCGGTGTCTGACTTCCCGTCCCGCTTGTTCTTTTCTGTGCTAAATTGATGCGTCGTGCTCCGCCATCCGGCAAAAATAGAAGCATTGCGTATCTGCTCCGGAGGGCTCTGGACTGCCGGAGGTGAGACGGAGCTGAGACGCAGCGCAGCGGAGCCAGTGGAAGTACACACATTGCATAAAGTGAAACCTATCAGCTCCGCTGCCGTAACGGAGCAGAGACGGACCGAAAACGCATCTGGTGGAAGTTGGCCGTGAGAGTGTCAGCAGAGTCTCTCAGTCAGTCTGAAAAAGAAGATGAACAGACTTCTGTCTCGTCATTTGATAGATTTTTTCGTCTTTTTAACAGTAATGCTGGAAAGCCTTGTGGAACACTTAATCACTTAAGCTCAAAGCTGTATCGACACATTCATTATCCCTCAATCAATACAATCGATGCAGAAAAGGGAAGTGAATGTTGTCTACTGCAGCATAGTTCTACTTTTTGTGCTTTTTCCAGAAAGACACTAGAAAATGATGATAAAGCTTAGGCTTATAATTAGATTGTGTGGCATCACAGGCAATAGCAAACTATGTAATGTGAAGTCAACAGCAATCAACAGAGTGAGTTATTCAAGTTCAATTCTAACATTCATATCTAAACCAAACACTGAATAAATAAAGACTCAGTTCAAGTTTCATGTTCAAACTTGTTCGAAGATTTACTGATGTAACGAGAATTTGAGAACAGTCACAACTCTCATGTGAAAATCATCAAGGACTTCATCAAATTCTCTTTAGGCTCCTTTGTGTTTGATCCTGTTGAAATGTGTGTCTGTGAAATGGACTGCTGCAACGCATCAACAAAACACAAAGTCTAAGGCCACCTTCACACTCAAAGACAGATTTTTCTATGTCAACCTTTCACTACTTCAACCAACCATTTTAACAAAAGCACTGAATGGCTGACACACACTACATTTAAACTTCAAGTCTTACAACAAGTTATACTAGAAGGCAAGAAAAGCTAACTCTATAATGGTCTATTGAAAATATTTCAAGAAATACATCACGCTATTTTGATTATGTTAGCTTATACATTCTCTGTATGTATATTCTCTAACTTATATTTAGTTTGTTTCCATACCACTTTTATCTGCTCCCCTCAGTTTTCTTCTCCGCACACAGACACACACAGCCTGCAACACTCACACAGTGGCTCCTCTTGTAGACTGCTGTTTTGAAGACATTCATCAGGAGTACATTTAATAAGGTCATCCAAATAATACACTCATATTTTTAAAGTTTTACTCGCATTTCCATTTAACAGGTGATCAACATGACATCAGATATTTCCCTTTTTTTTCTCGCCAATTTACTCATTACACTTAATAAACCAGACGTTCATTTTTTCTCTTTCAAAATAAAAGCAAGTTTAAATCCAAAAAGGAAATAAAGTACACTCAGGATAAGACAGTTTAACATACAAAGTAAAAGCACAGCAGCGAGAAGTTTCCTCAGAATATAGCCTTAGAAGAGGATTAAAACTGAACACTAGATCTTTTTCTTTCATAATTCTTACACAGTTTTGCTTGGGTATTGAGATTGATGTAACAATGGAACAGTGAGTGTATTTAGGGTAGCCGCTGCTGGGTCATGTTCGACTAGTTGTAAGGGGCCAGTGTGGGCCAAAAATGTCAAGGCAGATGTTTTGTCCCAGTCCGGACTGAGAATTGGTGATAAGCAGGATATACTTGTTTTTAAAATAAAATAAAAAACATAAAAAAGGAATGAATACCTCAAATTAATCATCGTAATAATCAGTTTGGCCAGAATTGTGCAGCCCTCAGTGAGAGTCTGAGATGAATTTAACTGACAGCTTCCTTGAAGGAGAAGGAAACAATAGATGATTTAACGGATGGTAAAAGGAACAAGAAAAATGGGAACGTTGATGTTAAAATGTGTTATTTTCCAGAAAGACTTGTGATGATGAAGGCCGGGCTCAGACAACAGAACTTAAGATCCTAACTGATTTACACAGCAGGCCGCATCACGCACAGAAGATGAAACTTCACAGATATTCTCCTCTGCAATCTCAAACACTTCTAGATTTGAATATAATGGAACATTACTCATTTCAAATTATCATGTGTGCAAGGGGGAGCAATCCCTTTAAGTGATCTTATGATCTCACAGGGAAGCAGTTGCACACAAAGACTGACTAGCACCAGCTGTAGTGATGCTTTGAAGTAAGTAAAAATAAAAGTAGAATACCAAACAAGTCTGGATGGGAAACTGTTTTGGGGGAAAATCATTAACACGAATAGTGTAATGGCTGGTGTGGTCCTGCACCACTGTAGGTACAGAAATAATCGTTAAGAGTTGAAATCCTAAATGTTAAACATGTTTGAAATTATGGTGACAAATACAATGTATCTGTGAACCATACAGGAAGTTAAAGATTTGATCGGTAACACCCTTACATGGCTGGATAATACGGACTGAACAGTGCAGACCAAATACCCAGAGAGATAGTCCTTCTCTGATTGTCAGGAGGGTTAAATGAGGTTCTATCCTACTGTAGTTTGAACCCAGCCTACCCAAGTACTCAGATTTCCAACATTACGAATGTAAGTGTTAATTAGCATTTTGGTTGCTAGGCCGTCCAAAAAATAATCCTGGGTTAAAACTTTGGAACGCTTCTCCACGGCAATAAAGCTAAACATATCCCAAAAAATGAAAAGAAAGTAAAAACATATTGATATGGCGGTAAGTTGAAAACACAAGGTGTATTCACTAGGGATGGGACAGGAGTTTTCGAATATTCACGTAGTCGTGCATTTACATTAAAAAGTGAAGACTTTCATCTCATCTTGAACCTGGTTTGTAATTTGGTAGCACCACCAGACGGTGGCTGCAGCACATCTAAATGCTGTTTGCTAACTGCCATTAAATAACGAAAGAAGAAAGCATAAGCATCAGATGACACACCTGTAGCATTACAGACTGTAGAGATGCTAAGAAACAAACCTGGCATTTACTAACTTCAGAAAAGATCTTATTTACTTTACTCTGTTTGTAATTTACTTACATTTTTTACTTGACGTTGTTGACTAAATGTTGTCATCAGTTAAAACTAGTGGGATCCAATGCCAAATCTGTTAGCCTCTGAATGGTCATTTCATTTTTATGTAAGCATTAAGCTAACAAACTAAGCACATCCCAGACTATCTGTAGTAAATATTAATGCAGAGAGTTTGGAATACAGATCCTAATGTGGATCTGTGTGTTAATCAGCAGATCATTTAACCTTTTTTGTATCACTTCAGTCTGGAGTCATCCACTTCTCTGTACGACTTGTGCACATAAGTGCATTTATACTTCTCTCTGTGCTGCATCACAGTCTGGTATCACCATTTGGACTTTTTGTGATGAAGGTGAATTAGGCTCCATGTTCATTTGCATATAAAGCAAGAACGTGGGGGGGGGGGGATTATTTATATAAAGGCTACGTTTACACAGCGCACCTGTGCAGGCAGCCTGCTGAGACGAAGACAGGAAGAATTGTATTTTACTTTTCATAATATTAAACTTGAATGATGAGTGAAATAAAACTGAGCATCTGAAAATGCTACCACAGAAAGACATTCATCACACAAATACTAAATGTGACAACCCGAGCCCACTGTAGTCACTGAGTTGTTCGGGGTGAAGGAACAAAGAGAGACAAAGGGGAGCAGGGAAAAAAAATGTTTAGGAAGAAGGGAAAGTGGAAAAAGGATTATTTCTTTTTCTCTCTGTTTTCGCTGCTTCTGTCTGCCTAACTCATTTCTCCAGGAGTGACATCAATCTCAGAAATCATTCAGTTGTCCAGTAAAGTATTTCACGCTTTTCTTGTGTTAGAGTGATGATGACAGAACAAAAAATACAGATTGTATAGCACAGACATTCATACAAAATGACTCAGACTTTTTTTTTTTGTAGAGATATGCCATTGCATTTGAGCTTACTTTCTACTTAGTTGTTCATCAACAAATCACTTCTGTAGGTAGTGGTTGCACATGTCTGTGTATATTTTGGTTAGCTCTAAATCAGAGGACAGAGCAATATTTCCCTAACACAAATGAACCTCTTTAATACTGAGGCAGTATGATGATTCATGAAAATTAACTGCTCTGCCAAAGACAGCTGCCCTTGTGTTAACCTTAGCTCATTATAAATCCACCCAGGTGGTGCTTTCGCCAGAATACTGCATCACATTCACTGCCTTTATTTCTATCTAATTAAGGCTTTAATGCATACTCGTTGACTGCCAGACTCGCAGTGTAGACTTGTTAGCTTGTTATTCCTGCAGTCAGCATTTTGCAGCACACAAAGTGAAACTGGAAATGGCTGAAACAGAAGTCCAAAGTGATGAGCCCAAGGCGAGCCAGAGGAAAAACTCTTAATGTTCTTCAAAACAAAAACTAAAGCCCCAGAAAAAAACAGCAAACCCATCCATCAGGACAGATATCTCAGCTGACAAGGGCAACCCTAAACTAGGCAGGAGGCTGGTACGATCTGATTTAGAATCAGGGATCCAGTTTGGCTGGAAAGCCCTACATAGATACAAATAATAATTCCTTTGAGACAATGCTATTTTAAAGTAAATTAATATATGAGATATATAATAATAATAAGCTAGTCATAATATTCCTATTTGTTTTCTGGAGCGCCTTAAGTCCGTTTATTTATGCATTTTATTAAGAATATTTTATGGTTTTACTAAAACGGTCACTATAATGGAAATGCTGACTCCAACTAACTTCTGGCTAATTGAGAAGCGGGCAAAGATGGTAGTTGACCCCAAATGAATATCTTGGTTGCTGAAACACCCAATTAGCTCATCTAGCTTGTTGTTCATCTAGTTTATTCCAAACTGTGAAAACAACACCCAACAAGACACCAAGACTCAAGTCAAACTAAAGAGAGATTCTCAAGACAAAGATCACTTCAGTTAACAACCCACCATCTACTGTGGGTCACTAACTGTTTATTCATAAGAACCTCGTACAATCTCACTTCAAAATACCTGAACTTTCCCTTTGATAAGCATTTTCTTATCTTGCTGTTGGGTTTATAAAAACAGAACTTAAAGATCTTTTTGAGTCTTTTTTGCTAAAAATAATGAAAAGGATTTGAACATGTTTACTTGGTTTTGGATCAAAAAGTTAAGCAATTACTGCCCCGAAATAATTCTGATGGGAATACTTATCCTTGAAGTGTGCCCATCTGCTTGTGTTTGAGGTTGTGAGAAACTTTTTATCTGCTTGTTTCTCCGTCCTTCAGACTGTTTGAAAGTCACACACTGGCTGCCTTTCCCTCCCTCAGTTTGTGATTTCCATTTTTCTCACCACCTGCTGGCCTGCCTGTGCTTCACTCACTTTGTCAGCCTGTCCTTATTTTGGGGTAATGTTTGGCAGGTTTTATGGACAATACATGCACACACAGTCTCTATGTTGTATTTGGTGTGGCTCGAGTGTAAGAGCAGTTGATAGGATTTCAATCAAGTGAATCCCTGGGACCCACAGGGGGTCCCTGGGAAATTGAATGGGTCCCCAATAAGGTTGTCAAACTTCAATACTTTTCAATACCACATGCTTCAAAATGATAAAATATCCATTATTTTTATGTTCGCTAGTATTGAAGTTATGAAAGAAAAACCATATACAGTGCAGTTCCTCCTCACTAATTTACCTGCCTTTCAGTCAACTTTCTGTTTTTAACAGTCCGTTTACTTTAAATGGTTAGAAATTAGACCATAACATATTTTTAGTCTACTTCAATGTTAGAGGTAGATATGGTTAGTAAGGACAGTGAGGGTAAATAAATAATGTTCTGCTGTTTGCACACAAACTTCATGCCACCCCTGCATTAGTTTGGGCCCAAAACGCAGACTTTTTCGTTTTGAAACGAAAATAGATCCTGAATCGAATCAGGAGACACACAAAGATTCCCAGCCCTAGTTTATATGCATCAATACATTGAATCCTATTCTTTTTGCCTTGATGTAATCTATACTTATATTAGGGCTGTCAAACATAGAGGTGAGCGATATGACCTAAGATTCATATCATGTTTGTTTTTTTCCTGTAACAGTATTATATCACGGTATTTCAGTATTCAAAGAGCATATGAACACATATTCACACACTAAGGCCCTGTGTCCACCTTGCGTTTTTTGTCTAAGCACCAGCATCTTTTTTCAACTGTTTTCAATGAGTAGAGAGCGTTCGCAGCAGAAAGCAGCTGTCTGGAGAAAATGCGCAGCGCCCAGCGTTTGTTTTTCTTCTTCCCAGCGCTCTGCCTTTTTTGTGCGGTCACGCTGAGCGCTCAAGTTGGCAATCTTTCAACTTCTCAGAGAGATGTGTTGACGTCACCGGCGCTCTTTTCCCAATGAATATTCAACGTAGTTTAGCCGCCTACCGATCGTGTCTGATCGGGTAAAAAATGATCTCAAATATAAAACATGCAGTAAAAAGTAACGGCGCAGTGTCGGTCAAAGTGTGGACTTTTATTATGAAAGATGTGGCAGAAATAGTATTTTTTAATCATTTAACCTTTAATGGAGTTACATTTAGCAGAGATTTTGAACAACACTGTCAGCAGTTTCAGTCTTCACAGCCACTCTTTTGATCATCTTGGACTTAATGCAAGTGAGACATCAGTTTAAACTCACCTCTAAGCAGATAGACCTGTTGTTATGGAGATGTAAATGTGTTCCAGGACATAGCATATGTCAAAACCCCATACAGAGAGAAGGAGAGACATGCTGCAGACGTGCAGCACACCCACTCAATGTTGCTGTTATTTGCTGAAACTTGGAGATTAGGGAATACAAGTTGTGCCATAATTCACACTCTTTGTAAACACTGACAGGAGGAGGAGGGGGCGTCCTTTGATCAGGGAGCTGCTGGCTCTGCTCTGAGTGTGAGAGCGAAACATGCAGAAGACTGGGGGACTCAGTAAGAGCTATTGTCTGTCACAAATCACTATTTTATTCTACTTTTATTTACCCGCCACTGTGGCTGGTAGGTTGAGCAAGCTGTGTTGCCTCATGTTTACTCTACAACCAAACATGGATGTTTAAACCGATGATGACGGTATGGCCAAAATCCATGTTGTGGCAGAACGCAAAACCGGTGACAGTGCTGATACCGCTTTACACACCCGTAGTGGAAGAGACATAGACTTAGAAAAATAGTGGACAAAGCTTTAGTGACATCACACATCTGTCACTGCGGGGGGCTTTAGAAGCCCATCAATGGCGGTTACCATGCAGGAAATGCTGTCTCAGCCTAACTTTCAGTCAGCCTAACGACAGGCTGGGAGCTTGAGCTAAGGCGGGTTTTAAGCCTCTTGAAAAAAAAGTTACATTGCATCCTCCCGTCAATCAGGTCAACCACGTGCCTAACGATGCATAACCAGGGTTGCAAAATTCCGGGAATTTTCAGAGTTGAAAACTTTTCATGGGAATTAACAGGATTTATGGGAATAAACCGGAATAAACCGGAAATTTACAAAAAATGAAGGTTGGCCCTTAACAGGGAACTTAAATATAGTTGGGGAAAATGTATTTTAACATAATCTTGACTAAAAGAACCAGATTTCATGTAAATACACATTATGCTACTCCTAAATCACATGCACAGAGCCCACTGCTTACTGCAGGGCTATTGAGGCCACGCCCCCTACATGTACTGTGCATTCCTCCATCACATGCACAGATGAGTTCTAGAACCCTGGACCACACTTTGAGCCCAGAGCACAAGACTATTGAAGCCACACATTTTAGCCTGTGGACTACATAAAGGGAAGTAAGTTTTGATAATATTATGGGGTAATATATTTTAAAAGTTTGATGTAAATCTGTTGACATGTCTTTTTTTTTTAATTGTATTATTTTGCATGGATGTCTGCTAAGGACAAAACTAAATGTTTATATTTATGCTTGGATATGATACAGTTCGATTAAATTATCCTCAATTTCCAGTTAATTCCCATAAATTCCCATAATTCCCATGGAAAGTTTCCGATTTGGAATATTTCCAAATTTCCCAGCTTTACTTCCCATGCAAAGTTTCCGGAAATTTACCGGAAACTTCCCACCCCTTTGCAACCCAATGCATAACTCATATCCTTCATAAAATCAAAAACGAATGAGTTATGAACCCCTCGGCAGTGTGTGCCAACGTAGAAAATAACTTATCAGACCGAAATAAACATCGCACAAAAAGTAAGGAAATTTGTGTTTGGTAGATTATTTCTTTGTTGTAACAATTCTTCTTGCCAACAAATCTTATACCGTTGGAAACCCTGTTTTTTCCCCATTTAAATGGTGCAACATTTGTAAGGAACATGCATTTGTGGGATGAGCAGCAGAGCTCAGTATGTGGGTTGCACCCATGAAAAACTTCCCCTTGTCTCAGAAGTTATTCTCTAAGTTATTAAAAGAATAATCAACAGAAACATCCAGTTATGCTGGTTAATTTGACAGGATGATACAGACATCCAAGATTACTTTGATTTTGATAAAACCTCTCCAAAACACCTCGATGTATGTGTTAAGATGGAAAAAGAAGATGCAAGTATCACATGTACTTTCTATCCCATAAAAAAGGAAAACGTTTTTATAACTTCATGGTTCTGATTGGGCCTTATTTTAGAGGGTGCTGTAGGATCCTCTGCGCCCCTATTTCCTGTGCCTATGTGCAGTTCATGTCGGCTCAAGATCTCTCAATTATGACATCCAGATCTCGTAAATACAAGATAAGTGGACCAATTTTTGTTTTCTTTGAGGAATGTAATGCGCCTCCACATGCAACACAACTACAATAACTACACAAAACACAGTAAACACTAGAGAAAGTTCTATTTACCAGAAGCAACACTATAAACACTGTAGGGAATTCTCTCTGTTGCTAAAATAAGATCACAGACAGCCTAGTTACAGAAATAAACAAAAGTTTTCACAAGTATCATATAATGTATGCTATAACTAGGCCACTAAATCACTTTCAAAGAGAATTTTGAAGGAAAGCCTCATACCATAGCTGCTACATTTTTAATGAGAACTATATGTCAAACATCACTCTCACCTTGAGTTCAGTCGTTAAGTGTACGTTAAGGATGGCTGTTTTCCAGAGTAATTCATTATGTCAAGTTTTATCCAGAGGTGCGTGAGTGAGCTAATTCTAGGTGTTGATGATGGTGTAGGGCTGGGTGACAGAGTGTTGATTCCAGCTGTTATGTGCATCAGCAGAGAAACTAAGAATACATAGCTTCAAGGGAAATAATTGAAGAAAAATATTAATTATCTTGATAAAATGTATCAAAACTAAGACAGCATAGGCAAGCATAGCAAAAAACACTTACATAGGCGGAATATGAGTACATCAGATAATGTCTCGGAGCACCCAAGGGACCTGAGCAGTATGCTAACACACTTACACTTTTCAGTAATTTAAAGGGGAGAGACTCCATGGTAAGATGATGACATTGCCTCCCAGTGTAAGAGCACTGTGAAATGGATATTGTCATCGAAGTATTCATCAGAATCTCTTTATTACTTTGACATCTTCTGTGCTAAGTAGTCATTACTATAAAGTTTGTGCACTGTTCCTTTAGAAACTATTTTTCAGTAAAGAAAGTGTCCATTACTGTGACATATGACATCTCTACTCTATCAGTTTCACATATGAAGTTCAGTATATCTGTCAAGACAACCTAAAACTGATTTTGATGTGCTTTGTGTCTCTGGTGAAGCTTTCCAATACTTCATGATGTCATCATTAGGATTAATGTGTGTGTGTGTGTGTGTGTGTGTGTGTGTGTGTGTGTGTGTGTGTGTGTGTGTGTGTGTGTGTGTGTGTGTGTGTGTGTGTGTGTGTGTGTGTGTGTGATGATGTAGGGCTGGACAATAATTACATTTTATCAATATATCGGTTTGTGGAAATTTGAGATTTTCTCTTCAAATTCCTCTGCCGCTCCCCTTGAGTTCACATCCTCGTCTCTCGTTTCCTTCCTACAGACTGGCTGAGGCTTGCTACAGTGCCTTTATATGTTGATGTTGCATTTTATGTTTTTTTTAAAAGTGTTATTTTGTATGGCACATATATTTACGCATGCAAGTGAAAGACAGAATCTAGGCCTTGGTATGCAAAAGTAGACAATAATAAAGTATTTTATATTCTATTCTTCAAATTGAAGTCGTGGTCATGATGATCATTTTTCCCATTTTCCAAACATTTAATGTTCTTCCAGCTGGAAATGTAAAATACAACATTTTGTCCATCAAAGGATTTGATGTAAGTAATTCTCTTTAACTGGGTACAGCTTCAGTTAATATTGCAATAAATAAGTAGGCAAATGGGACCAGTTAAAGAAGTGGTTTCCTCTGAGCCCAACCGACTTGTATGTATCAAAAAAAAAAAACATTAACCCTCCGAACAAACATGACAAAAAGGCAAACACTACTGTCAAAAGTTAACACACATTTGTATTGATTTCATTATAACATGAGTTACAAGTCTGGCTTACTATGTAGCTTGATATTTTTGTTTAATGAAAAATGTCCCCCCAGTTTTATCTACAGACCTTTGAATAAACTATTCAATAATTGCGTTATCATTCTTTTTGTTAAAGTGTGAAAATCTAATTTTGACAACCTTGGATCCGACAGTATGGAGCTTTATTACCTGGAAATCAGATAAGTAAATAATTGACTAGAAAAACAAGATATATAACAACGTGATCAGTTTCCGTTAAATGCACAGAGCTGAACTTTTTTTGTGAAACAAGTCAGTCCATCACGTTTACAATATTCATGAAGTGACAGCAGGAAGAGAGAATGGCACTGGTTTAGCTGCAGCCTTGGCAGACACGCCACAGAGGCCATCATTAATCATTTACACTTCCCTACCACCACACCCACCCACAAATATGTGATGAACAGGAAAAGCTGCAAGCTAAGTTACAAGCATCACAGATTTGTTTCACAAGTTTAAACAGACACACACATAAAGTATATACAACAACATTAACTTTATATAAAAAACTGCTGACATTTGGAGGAATAAGCTACTGAGTTCATCACTGCACAGTGGGGCTGTTTGTGGTAGAGGAAGTAAAAGATAATTAAAAAGATCCTGACTAGAACCAGTATAGAGCTAAGTAAATTATTGTTGGACCCCTCGGAAATATAATGATTAATCTCAAGGGGCTATCTGTCAATACATGTACTATAATTAAAGAGATGTAAATGGTCAAGGTTAGAAATGACAGCAAATGCCACAAAGAAGTCAGAGACACGAGAGGGGTAAATATAGAGAATCACAGAAACATGGTGAGAGGTGGAGAGAGGGAAGAGAGGTGGCAGAGGAGGTGAGAGCAAAGCAGACGAGAACAGAAACTGACATTGACATTTACAACACCTTTAATGAGTAACTTAAGCGTAGTGTGGCACATTTAGAAGGGAGCAGGGTGTTTATGATCATTTAGCAATAAGAGCCCTGATTCCCTTTAAGTTATGACCATAACCATGCACGTTTATATTCTGAATCTCCCGAACTAAATATACATAAATCCTAACACTTTGAACTTACAGATGACTCTGTCACATCTGATAAGAGGAATGAATTACATTTTAACTCTTCAAACATATTTTCCCTGATATATTGTAATAGGCATCTTATCACATGCTGTCCACAGTTCAACTGCCAGAGATGGCACATTGGTTTTGGTAAAATAGAGCCAATTAATGATACACTGTGAAAGAGAGAGGAAGCAACAGGCAGAGCATACTCAATGCAAAGGCATAGGTAGGTGGGAATTGATTGATGGACTACTGTGAACTAAAAGACAGAAATATACCAACTATAAGTTTCCACACAACTTCAGTTTTGAATTTGAATAAATCATTACAAAAATATATGTTCATTCTGTAAATGTCTTTGCATAAAGTGTTGAAGTGTCGCAGTTCAGAAAGCCTGGCCAACAAAAACATACTTTGGCTACAGAATTAAGGAGTTTAGCTGCCCTTGCTGTAAAAAATAAGCACCTGTCATTGGTGTGGAACAATTAGCCCAATGTAGAACAGAAAGAGGAAAAGAAAGAGGAAAAAGAACGGAGTGATACCCAGAGGGCACATCAGAGACACGAGGCAGGCTGATGTGAACAGCTAGCTCCTGGCTGGCAAAAACAGATGCCAAGAAAAAGCGGCCACCCCTGCCTCTAGTTTGCCTAGCTCTGCCTGCTGTGACATTACCTGCCCACAACCACATAATCATGATGAATCGCTGCGGGGCCTGCCGTGGACCGCTCACACCGCCAAACAATGAGTGGCAATAGCAAACATCATAAAATCGCACAGCCTCGCTCCCTTTATCTTCTCTCCTTTCCTGTTTTCATTCTTTTCCTTATCTCTACTCCTCTCTGTCTTTCCAACATTGCTCCTCTGTCCTTGACTTGTGTCCCCTCTCCACATCATCTCTCTGCTCTTCTCTGATTCTTTTTCTCTCTTTCCTGGTGCAATGCTGTCCTCCATCTCTTCTTTCAACTTCAAGGGTAGCTGACACCAAAGAAAGACAGCTGGACGTTAAGTATGTGGAAGGCCGCAGGGGGTGACTTGTGAATGCAAAAAGGAAGTTAAATAGTTGTTCACCAGCAAGTCGAATGCATATATGGATTGTTAGTAAGCACATAAAAAATGTTAGCCTGCTGCAATATGAAAGACTGACCATTCTGCTGTGTGCATTTGGTAAAAAACATACCACTTATTGCTGCATAAGTCAGTGTTTTTTCAGATCCACTCTGAGGCAGGAAAGACATTTATGTGAAATGTCATTGTGTTGCCAATGCTTCCTTCATGGCATTTGAATACTTGTATTCGCCTAGCGTAAGACATTTGGATATGGTCGCTACAGGGGTGTGTATGATATATTTTGGGTATTACTCTCCCACTGTGTTATAAGTTGAGACAGTGGAAAGCATCTTTGGAATTTAACAACAACCCAGGACACGTTACTCTCTGCAGTTTGTTTTAATCTACCACAGGGATCAGGGAGAGAAATAAAAACATAGTTTATCATCACTTTCTCCTAAAATCAATATATGACAACAGGAATGAATTAAATATTCTGCTACAACAAAGAGGATCGTATCACCGCCTTGTATTTTTTTCAAAACACACCATGAATACAAAATCGGCCTAATTTCTTAGAGGGTGTCTAAGCACTGCAGCACTCAAAGACAAGTCTGAATATAATGGTACTACTCAACTACTCAACAGAATGCCCCTTTAGAGCTGCTAAAATCCAAGATGGTTTATTTCTGTCATGACATCCAAAGCACTTACCAGTATTTCCTTTTCACTTTGCTTCTCCAGGCTGCTGTCTAAATAAAGAAATGACGCTCGAGAGGCAAAAAGCACCTTGAGAGGTAAACAGTGTAGCAATTTAATATTGTATGTATGTATGCCTCATTGCTGCCTATGTGAACAATCCTACAGCGTCAGTGGTTCAAGTGGGAGAAAAAATTGGAGAGAGAAGTCAGGGGGTTAACAAGACGAGTTAACTGGCCATCTTCTCCCTGATTTGTCTCATTCGCAAACATCTGTCTGATCCTTTGCCTTTCCATCTTGGACAACTCCACACACAGCTGATCCTATTACAGAGGAAGACAGCAGCCTTATTACAGAGGCTGAGGAGCTGCTAAGTGAACAACGTGTGTGTGTGTGTGTGTGTGTGTGTGTGTGTGTGTGTGTGTGTGTGTGTGTGTGTGTGTGTGTGTGTGTGTGTGTGTGTGTGTGTGTGTGTGTGTGTGTGTGTGTTTAATTGTGCATGAGAGGAGAAGGAGGAAGTGAAGGGGCCATGGGGGAAAAGGGCAGCTGTGGGAGAAAGGATGTGAAGGAGATGTGTAGAGAAACAACACTCATGCCCAATAAAGCTAACAGCCATTACATCCCTAAGCTACGAGTCTGGAGCTATAATATCTCAGAAAAGGGCACTTTCCTTTCTGATGACAACTCAGAACCATTTTCTGACCAATTACTTTGAATAAAGTATAATGGGTGAGTGGTCAAAAGGGGAAAGGGGACAGCAGAGGAGGAGGAGGGAGAGGATTGATGATGTGTTTAAGAGCTAATACATCCCAAACCAATACATCAACAGCCTGATCAGGGCTCTCGTTTTCACTTCCACACACCCTCATTCTGGTTACTTCATCTGTGACCCTCTCCTCCACCCTCTTTCTGAAACAAAACTGCCTCAGGGACTTGTATCTTTTACAAAAACAGTTCCTGTCTTCAAATATCTATCTCCTGTGAAACAAGAGTTCATGTAATTATGGGTTCAAAACACCACCAAACCAAGCTTTAAAGGGTGAAAGATAACTGGTATTCAAAGATATGAAACAGGCTTCTATATGATTCTCATATCATCTAAATGTGTTCCACTTCGATCCATTGCTCTGTAAATGAACAATAACATAGTAAACGTTTCCGGCTGAACGCATAAATGGTAAAATGAAAGCTGTAAAGTTGTTATTGCCCGTAGAGTTGAATTTACTCATCCAATAATCGAGAAGAGAAAGCACATTCATAGAGATAACGTTCAGGTGGAAAGTAAACTATTTGGTCTTTGGGGGATATTACCATTATGTTGCCAAAGGAGGCTGACATTTCAAGTATTTCCTTGTTTTCAACTATCAAAAGTAAATCATGTCCTTCCATCAGATGTCTCAGTATGTTGACGCTGTCTATTCGACTCAATAATATAGTTATTGTTTGCTCGTGAGGAAAACTGACAGTAATAATAAAGGGAAAGTTCCAAATAGAAGCGCAAGTGATCAATCCACAAACAAAAGCCTTGGCATTTTAAAAGCAATGTTATAGTTCAGCTGAGGGTTAATTGTGACAGGTAGATTGAAGAGGACATTCTTACTTCTTACTGCAAGGCTTTTTGTTCGGAGGACAAGTCAAGACAATTTATTTGATTGGACTGCATTTGCCTCTGAGAATCAATTCATACAATCTTCTATCTTGTCATTTCACAATCTCAGAAAAACATCTCGCAAAGTTTTAGTGTGCTGCCTCTGCCTGATCGAGAAGAACAGAATATGTTTGAGAAAGAGACGGGCAGAGACAGACAGATAGTTGGAGAATATTTATCAAAAAGCTTATATATCAGCACATGTAGTAAAAACCAAAAAGCTGATATTGATGTATATCTAAGATAGGTCCTTATCTGCCTGATAAAACCAGCCAATCAATACATCAGTCAGGTTCAAATAAATCATGCTGGACATCTCGCTTAACGAGAGCCACTCTCAACAGATCCCAAAGGAGAGCGACATCAATGTACAAAAAAATGATCAATAGAAAAGAAAACATTTGAGATGTTCCAATACCAGTATCCATATTGTCCTCTGACACTTCCTAAAATGAATCTGATATCTTTAAGTACACAACTCAGAGTAGTGATCGAAAAATCATAATTTATAACCCCCAAACCCCCCAACACTAATACATGCAAAAACTGTAATGTTAGCTACCCACATCATTGTTGTTTACTCCTAAATGTGGAGCTACATTTAGCAACTTAATATAGTGCTTGGGGCTTCAATTCATAAAATACATAACAACTCAATAGTTTATAATGCAAGCTGCTAACCAAATCTAGTACATATATCCTCAAAATTATACTGCAACTATAAATTCAGTACTAGTGTAAATTTTTATTTTTTTACTTTCTACAACTGGTGTTTAATGACAAAGTCTCTATGTTTAGTGGCCAGTTAAAAAATAATTTGGCAGGAAATAATTTGGCCTACCAGCTAGGGCTGGGAATCTTTGGGTGTCTCACCTTTTGAGTCTCGGGGTCACGATTCGATTGAGAATCTATTTTCGATTCAAATCGATTCTGGATTCATTGCTCCATGGATTCAAAGTCTATTTATGAATTAGTACACTTCAGGATCTACTTCAGTCATCTGTGAGACTGGCTGAATTTCTTGTTGCTCTATTTGGCATTCTACTGATTTAAAGAGCAGGCCTTAGCACTTAGCAGGGAGTGACTGATTAGCCAACAAAAAAAATGATTTTTGGAAGTTATGAATCGATTTAAAATCTCAGAAGATAAGAATCTCGATTTTTACATACATCAATATTTTCCCCCACCTTTACTATCAGCCATTGGCAGATAGACCATGAGGTTAATTTTGGACTCCGATTAGCAATAAAAATAAGCAAAATCAGTGGGGTTTTTCACTACTTATATACACATATTTAGGAGTCTTATTAGAGAACATGGTATCAGACTCGGAGCATATCTAGAGAAGCATTTACCTCAACATTCAGAGGGTCTGTGACTACATAAAGTCATCCAAGAAAGCCAACCAACGTGTCATATAGACACTAACATGTGCCAGGAAGAGAGAGAGAAGCTCATATAGACCACATAGAGCAGCAACACCAACATGACTGTCAGAGAAAGTACCTCTTTCATGAACAAAGTTTCAATTAAAGCATTTACTGCAAACAATCCCCCACACACACACGCACAGAAAAAGCACTCAATAAGCACTGTGTTATCCACTACAAATACAACATACTTTTCAATCTCTACTTTGCACCTTGAAGACAGAAATGTTATCTCTGACAGAGATGTCTGAGCTCTGTATGTGAGCATACGCTGGTTTGCGATTCTGCACATCAAAATGCACAGGAGGATAAAAGGGATGTTTCATTTTGTGTTTGTGACCACAATAATCGATCAACAATAATGAGCACAAAAACAACGGTAAGCACCATTATAAGGCTGGGAAAAGGCAATGCTGAAACTGCAGAAAGATTAATAGGATTTTTTGCTGACAAGGGACAGAGTTGTAATAGCAAAAGCTTTGGAGCGTGAATAAAATAAACAGAAAATGCCATTACACCAGAGTGAGTAAAAATTAAAACTCATCTGTTGTGACGTGGACTTGATGGGAAATGTTGCTGTGTTGACACCAGAATAGTGGGTGGTAGAATAGTGCTTACAGCAGTGAAATAAGGGTAGAGAAGGAGTGTAATAGAGGTGATTATATAAACTTAACAGCTTGGTAGAGGACCAGCAGCAGGATGAACTCAGCTGTCAGGTTTTGGATGGAAGGTCAGGTCAGCGTATAGAAGTGTGCACAGAGGAGGAGGAGTAAATGACTCAGAGGGCAACAACAAACCATACATCAAAACACTGCAATGAAAAAACACAAAAAAGGAAAAGCTGGGGAGTACAATTACAAATCGGAAATTGAGGCTCTGTAGTGACATATACAAATTTATGGATAAGGGAAACATGCAGAAGGTGACTCACAATCACATTACGTGTTTCAAGGAGATATAGTGTAAATGGTCTCCTAAGTGCCCATATTTCATCATTCGAACACTTTAGAGTAAATGGAAAAAACATCACAAATGAGACCATTAACTACCTAGATAGTGCTTGGTGTTACAGAAACTAGTGGCTCAGGAAGGTTTATCTTTGAGCAGGTGTTAAATCATAGAAGGTTCTGATACGCATAAGAAGATAAATAATCATTGTTACAGCTGCCTGTTTCTGTAGTCCACATATGACGACTACACGTGTTTAGGCCATGACAGTTACTGTGTTCAGACGATTATTTACTAATTCAACAGCAACAAGGGAGAAATCTATGGACCTTTATATGCCTCTATGTAAAAAAGAATTATTTCCAGCCAAATACACGTCATTACGTAACCACCTGTGCTCAGCAAAAGAAAGAGGACACAAAGCCAAAAGAAAATGGAAGAAGAAGAAAAGTTTTAATCCTGAAAAACACCTTTTGAAGAACCTCTAATTTAAGAATAAACCAGTTTCTTTTATTACAACTGGCTTCATTCCATTGAGAAAAAAACATTTCCACATAAGAACATTTTAAAAGATGTACTTCTCATTTCTTTATCTAACTATACGATTGCTTATTTTATAACTTACAATTACACAATAATTAAACAAGTATAAGTTCTGCTCTCAGGAGAGAAAACAAATCTACATTTAGTTTGACCTTTAAAATAGTTTTTCAATTACTTTAATGCAATAAATCATCACATTATGAATGAAAGCCAGGGAGGCATGAAGAAGCTAATTAGCAAGTGTCTCAGGTATTCGTAATGGAATATGATTAGTCGCTAAGATGGATTTTGCACAAACAATTTATTAAACACATAAAGAGACGCCAGCGACAGACAAATGTATCTATTTTTGGTCTTGTTTATGCCTTCATTAGAGATATAGGATCGTGGAACGAGTCAGAAATCAGGGAGCGAGAGAGAGTGTGGAACGACATGCAGCAAAGGAGCCACAGGTCAGACTTGAACCCAGGCTGCCCACCCAGAGGACTGCAGCCTTTGCACATGGGGCAACCAACTACCACGCCAGACACTGGCTACAAATGTCGCCGTGCACAAAAACACAGATTTGGACGCTGCAATGTCACCTCAAAACCGGTCACACTTCTTAACTATGTAATTTAAATGATTTATGAATGTAGAGCTAAAAGAGACCAAGTGCGAATGGCGAGGGGATGATGAAGGGAACAAAAGAGGAGACATGAAGGGCAGTGGCTGAGGTGAGGACGTACTCTCTGTAGTGAGCCGACTCCAGACTGACAGTGTTACAAAGGAAGGAGAAATATGAAAGTGATCTAAGAGGAGAAACTGGGATATTTGCACTGACACACTGAAGAATCCAAATCCCTGATATCTACCGTTCTCTGCCAGGAGAAGAAGAAGAAATGTGCAGCAACGTCGATGACGTCGATGACACATAAAGAGAGTCAAAGAAACAGGAAGATTGTCAGAGAGAAACAAAGATAACTGGTCCTGACTGATGACTCATGAAAATTAATACCTTTCTTCTGGAGGACATGCTTTCATTTTCCCTCCCTGCTGTGATTCCTTTCTTCCTCAGCAGTGACTCTCGCTTCAGGTACGCCAGGTGCACAAGTCTGTGTATGCATGCTGATGAGACTGAGGTATGAGCCAAACCACACACTCTTTATTTCTTGTCTTTTTTTCCACACACAACCACACACAAAGTCTCCGTCATGTTTTGTCTCCTCTGAAAGATTCGTCTTTGTTGCCTTAAAAATGAGTTGTTTTTCAGTCGCACAATGACATTCCTTGTAGGCAAACTATTAGAAAACTTAAACGAATTCTCTTTGGCATGACATGCAGTGGCACCTGTGATGTCACACTGTGTAGTTTCACTTTGTATGCCTACCTCTCCAATATCCAAGAAAACCGGGGGATGTAAAACATCATCAGAATCATATCTCATGTTGGAAAATACTTGACTCTGTCATGGTTATTGCCATGAGGGAATCATAAGCTATAATAAAATAAATAAAGCTATTTCAAAGCGTATAGCCAGGCTTTGGGCTGACTATACAAGAGACCCACAAAGGACGACTTGAAAGGGAGATGAAGGAGATGACTCAATCCATGTGTGTGTGTATCTGTAATGTGTGTATTTGGTTGGCAGAGAACACACACACACAATGTTAACACATTATATTAGGTGTACAAATGCAAAGGAGGCTAATAAGTTTGCATTGAAATTATAATTAAAATAGTGTGCAGTGGCGCATGTCTTCATAACTTCAGGCTTTATCACAAGTCACAACAGACCAGTTTATTATTTAATACAAGATTGCAGATCATTTATTACATAATGAAGAAAATAAGGATGTGAGAGCTCATATTCAAATTTAAAATCCCAGTACATCTCTTCTGCCACACTTGAACTATGTTTGTCAGCCTAAGAGTCAATCAAAGAGCAGGTTGTAATGTAATGTTACATTACCACTGACAATGATTACTGAAGCAGAGAAGTAAACAGACTGCAGTGCCACTGCCTTGCCTCACATTAGCGATGTTAATGTGTATAATATTTCTTCCACCCGATTAAAATCATTCTGATTATGTATCCCTATTGACTGCTTGCATGGACACATAAATAAAGTGAACGGATCAAGTCGTGTTTATATACTTATAATAAATTAAATGCATATGATCAAAATAAAACCATTTTCACATACACAGAGCTGCACGCCAGTTTTTTTCCTGAGATCAAATTCAAGCAGAACTGACGCCTCACTGTGATCATATTCCTACGTTAACTTTTTGTTCCAGTTTCGGGTAAACACACCAGCATCATGGTGAGAATTAACTCGGCTTACAATACCACTTGTGTTGCAAACAAACTTGTGCGCCTTGAACGCTTGTTGTCGCCCGACATTAAAGAGAAGAAGAAAAAGACGACAAACAGCCAATCATGTCACAGGGATATGGGTAGGCGGGCTTACAGACATTAGGAGGGGAATGGTAACACAGCCGAAATTACCACTAGCAACACTGAAGAAAACGCAGAGCCTGCCGGCTCAAAGCACGGAGAAAACACCATCGATATTTACAGTCCGACAAAAAACAGAGTAAAGTGCTCTGTTAACTGTGCCGAAGACAAGTGCAGCTTCACCACAAACCTTTTCCCCCGTTTGAAACAATATGACCTGTTAGAACACACCGGAGGAAATAAACAAGTATTAGTGTGGACTAGGGATGTAACGATTCACTCACCTCCCGATACGATACGATTCACGATACTGGGTTCACGATACGATTCTTTCACGATTTATTTTACAAAATGAGACTGAAGAAAAATTATAACTAAAAAAGATTCCTTTAATTTTTTCATGAAAGCACTAATGCACCTCGTAATCTTTGGCTCTTACACTCGTTTGGGTGAGCGGGGCTACAAATCTGTTTGTTAGTATAGTTTGGCTTCACAGCTGCCATAGTAACGCCTGCTTGTTACAACCAACCGCCTCTGCTCTACAGCTGCTGACACTCATCACATGCAGGGTCCCAAATTTACTTTTTTACTTTTTGAATGAAAGAATTCACTGGTCAAACATATTTTTTAACGGCAGAAATAACAAATAGGGTTTTTGTGTCACATACACATCTGTTACAGTACATTTAATTGAGAAGGCATTATGTTCTGTTGAATCAATCACAGATTAAAGTCACAGATTCAATCATTTTATCAGATCAGGGAATTGAGAAATTAAAAAATATGTTTGCTGGCCTTTATTTTTTAAATAGGTATACCCAGACCCCCCCTGCTCCCCTCTGAACCCCCCTGCATTACAACATTACAGACTAAAAACTAAAATCCTTCAGAGAATAATACATCATTATTCCACAAAACAAGTGTTCTCTTGATTTAGCTTTGACATTATTAGACACTTATACAATATAATCAGGCTGTTCTTTATTAGACGTGTGTGTATCTCTGACTGCTCCTGCTGCGCGTGCATTTAGCGCGCACTATATCTGCAGTGTTTATAACGCAGCGCTGTTTCACAGAGTCTGAGTGGAGACGTTCACAGACTGAGACTACAGCAGGCTGTGAGAGGACGTTGCTATCATTATGTTAGCTGCAGACGAGTGAACGGAGAAAAGTCGAATCGACCGTTTGACCGGATCACATGTTCCTGACTCGGTCCGTACGGATCACGGATCAACTGTAGGCTACGTGCTGATGCACTTTAAGTTAAAAGGGGCGCGCGCGCGCTGTGTGTGTGTGTGTATGTGTGTGCGCGCGTTTGCGCTGAAATTGGTGTGTCTCAGGCAGCGTGCTCCGCGATGCTCTCAGTCATGACAGCAGAGAGAGGAGCAGGGAAAGCCGGCTGCAGCTAAATAAAACGTGCTTAATACTCATAGCATAGTTTTTATGACTTTCTGGTCAAATATTTACCCGCCCTGTGGCAGATAACCCTCTGAAATGTACTCAACAAACGGAAAATCTACCCGCATTTGGCGCTTGGCGGGTGTGGATTTCGGACCCTGTTACTGCGATTCATTTTTCAGAGAATCGATGTGAACCTTGACAGCTTTGAATCGATTTTTAACTGCCTCACGATTAATCTTTACATCCCTAGTGTGGACCGTCTTGTAAATAATACAAACCGTAATAATATAAATGGTGTGGACCCTCAGTAAGCAGCGGGCCAGTAAGTGTGACTCCCCAGCAGCAAACTGTCATATCAGCGTTTTCCAGCACCGTGCACTGAGCTTATGATGGTGAAATGTTCCTGTTTAATTATAGTTTGTCATGTTCGACAATAAAGAATAATTAAACCACAATTAACCATCTGGTTTCTCCAACTTTCACTCAGGAGCAAAAATCAGTTTTTAAATTTGAAAGAAATAATGAATGACAATGATCCTGATAATTATCGATATCGACTGATATGACATTTTTTATCGTGATAACATTTTTTGTCATATCGCCCAGGCCTAGGTTAAATTATCAATTCATAAGTTGGCCCTTAATGCTGGTCAAATGTTGTGCTTAAACTGTAAAGCAGCCAGCTGCCATCTGCTGGGGCTGTAGCCATAGACTGGCTGTAGCCCTGGTCATCAGGCCTTCTCTCCTCACTCTACTGTCTGATAGTAAACAGTGTGAACGGATAGCATCTCATAAGAGCTGCGCAGTCTGGCAGTGTTTTGATCAAGTAAAGGGAGATGACGTTTTATGTAGGCTGTGTCAGTTCAAACTAGCATATACATTCATTCAACCTTTATTTATACTCAAAAGATCATTGAGGGGCAACCCTCATTTACAATGACATCGAGTCATTACAGAATCAAATTAAAGACAGACAACAAATCATGAAAAATACAGAAGACAGATAAATTCAACAAAGGTGGGTTTTCTAAGAAGCTAACACAGTAAGTAAGTATTGGGAGTGTAAGAAAACATCTAAAATGTACTAAAATAATTAAGCGAGCACAAAAATGCAATAAATATACATACTTATGTAAAACATACAATGCCTTATCACATTCAGTCATGTGGGCATCAAGCTGCAAGGAGGTTAGGCAAGCTGCAGTTATTGTCTTACACAGCTATAAGACAATAACTGCACAAGATATACTTCCCCTCAACTTAAATAAATTGTGATCCTTTTTTTTCCTGACGTTTTTATCACAGCAGCACACACAGCAACATCAGCTTTCAGTAGCAGCTGCCACTTCCTTATGTAGCCGTCTCATGGGGGCCGCCACGACACGTCCTGTTACAACTATAAACTTACAGATTTCCCTGGCTTTGATAATTGTTGGAAATATTTGATAAATATATTTAATGTCAAATTCTAATACAATTCTACATATTGTGCTTTTAACATTGCTATTGACAGACATCAGCATTTTTTGTAACTCGTCTCTACGTCCATCATGGCTCATTTTTTGGTATTTTTGGTTTATACTTTTTTTTGTGTCCCTTCCTAAACTTATGTAACCAATATTGTTATTGTTTGTTTTCTATGAGAGATCATTCTTTCAGTCAAATTTCTTCTGTCTGTAAGTCTTTTAAGATCTCCTACAGTTATGTTCCTGGAGCTTACAGTGTATAATGATGAACAAATTAAGAAATGAAATTAAAAGGATTTAGAGGTTTTGGATGGATTATGAGTTTAAAACATCATGTTTTTTCCTTTTTTGCCACTCTACACTTTCCTCTCCCTTTTCTGCCGTTTCCTTTGTACTACTCTGTCTCCTCAACAGCACCAGCTCAAGCATTTGCTGACAACCAGCCACCTGGACGAGCTTAAAAGGCGAGGATATGTTAGTGTCAAAGAAATAAAAGTCTTTATCCGGATAGTTTGAAATAACAGGAGTGTCCGATGGTGTGAATGTTTGTCTGTGCTTTGGTGCGAGAACAAGGATGAGTGTGAGGGAAGTCTCTCAGAAGTCAGCGCTGCATGCAATGTTTATCCACCACATATTGAGCTGTGCTGACCAGAAAGCCCCACCGGGGGCCGTTGGACCAGCTGGTGCAAAACTGGCACAAACACACACAGCCCTAAACACAAACACCTTTCTCTCTCTCACACACATGCATCATTCTGTGGCAACAATTCCATTTCGCTCCTCTCCTCCACCTTACGCCTCATCAGACATATTATAATTAGCCGTGCTGAGTAATTAACATCCAAATTAGGACCCTCATTTGCATATTCACTCTTAATTGCATTAATATCCAGCAGCAAGTACACTTTAGTCCTGAAGACCAGAACAAAGCACAAGGGTACTCTGTCTTTTTCAACAGTGTCCTGCCTAGGCCTGGGCGATATGACTAAAAATGTTATCACGATAAAACTGTTAATATCAGTCGATATCGATAATTATCACGATAAATGTTAAATCATTGATTCTTTCAAATTTAAAAGCTGATTTTTGCTCCTGAGTGAAAGTTGAAGAAACCAGATGGTTAATTATTCTTTATTATCAGAACATGACAAACTATAATTAAACAGAAGAACATTTCACCATCATAAGCTCAGTGCACAGAGCTGGAAACGCTGATATGACAGTTAGCTGCTTGGCAGTAACACTTAGCCTACTGGCCCGCTGCTTACTGAGGGTCCACACCATACACTGTTTATATTATTATTTACAATACGGTCCACACTAACACTGGTTTGGGACGTTTGGTGATTTCTTTCCTTCAGTGTGTTTTTAACGAGTCATATTGTGTCAAACAGTGAAGGGCACGTTATAGCTGCACTCGTCTTCGGCACAGTTAACAGAGCATGTTACTCGTTTTTTGTCGGACTGTAAATATCCAAAATGTTTCCAAACTCCTGAAGCTGAGCGGTCTGTCTTGTCGTCTTTTCGACATTGTTTTCTCCTGCTTTGAGCTGGCACGCTCAGCGCTTTCTTCAGTGACGCTAACGCTAATGTGGCTATGTTTTCCTTCTGCTCTGAACGTCTGTAAGCCCGCCTACCCATATCCCTGCGACATGATTGGCTGTTCGTCGTCTTTTTCTTCTTCTCTTTAATGTCGGGTGGCAACTAGCGTTCAATGCGCATTAGCGCCCCCCCCCGTTTCCCAGTGGTTGGGCGGTGTAATTACAGGTTAAATTCTATCGAACATTTTTAATATTTATTGTAAGAAAAATTATATTGCGATAATTATCGTTATCGTTTTATCGCCCAGGCCTAGTCCTGCCATCATCACTCTTTGAGATAGAAAACGTGGAACTTTCACTACTCTGTGAAGCATCAGAAAACAAAAACTGGATAGGAAGGAGGCTGAGTGTTTGAGAAAAGGTAGAACGGGAGTAACAGGAAGAAAATCAGAACAGGATAGGAAAGAGAGGGAACACAAATGGGAGGGAGGGGCGGTAATGTACCCGGGATACAGTGAGAATGTGACACTCAGATGAGAAGACTGCCTCACTTTTTGTACATCTCACTTAAGCCCAAAAAACTTGAGAATTGAATCCATGGCTATGAAGAGAAAGAAAGAGATTGAGGCCAGCTCAAGCTTGGAAAAAGAACAGAGAGGGAGAATGACGAAACGCTTCTTCTCTCCCTCTTTGTCTCTTTGTGACATTTGCCCTCTGAATGGCATCAGCTCAACAGAGCGGCGCAACCTAACATTGATGCAGACTCAAAGCAAGAGAGACAGAAAGCGAGTCAGGGAGGAAACCCAAGTGAAAAAGCAGAGGAAAGAAAGAACAGAAGGGGCGTGAATGACAGTAAAGAGGAAAAGAGAGACAGTATGGGCAGAGCTGCTAACGTCAGACATTGTTTTCACCAGTGATTGCACAGAAGAGAAAACGTGAGTGATGCTTCCTTGTTCCACATTGCTTTCACAATTTATGTTCTGGCAAGAAAAAATGCAGCTGAAAAGACAACCATAAATCTGATCTTGTTTTCCTTTTTTATTCCTTAATTTCTCTTGCAGTGCCCCTCTAATCCTCTCATTCTGTGTTCCTTGGCATTAGTCTGCTCTGGTCTTCCTAACTTCTTATGTAAAGGTGTTCTGCAGGAAGCCTTTGTCTGATGTACTATATACTGTATTCTGCTGAGCTTGTAGAGCTTGGAAATATCTACACACAGAAAAAACTCACTCTCTGTCTCTCCTGCAGTCAGCAAACACTCAGCCAGCACACAGCGGCCTTGATCTGTTCCTTTTTTAAATGGAAATACAGTAGCTGTAACAATACCAAGTCTTAACAAATGTAAGGGCATTACAATGTTTTTAATGGGTCAAAGCAAATCCAGCCAGTTCATAAGATGTTTGGTTGCATAATATACTCAAGATTACGCAAAGCCTGGTTGACACATCATATCACCTTTGGCAGCTGGATGATTCATTAAAAATCTCGAAAGAAAAACAACTTCTTCTCTGAATTAAGTCTAATGCCAGTTAGACTTCCCAATAGCTCACAGCCACATGAAGGTCTCTTATAAACAGGAAAGAAATGATAATGTTTGGTTGACTGCAGACAGAAAGTCAGCCCTGCACTCTCACTCTGGAGACCCAATTAATACCACTGTAAACCGCTGCTGCCCTTACAGGCAAAACCAGTCAACGCTGTTCGTGTGTGTGTGTGTGTGTGTGTGTGTGTGTGTGTGTGTGTGTGTGTGTGTGTGTGTGTAAAAGAGAGTCAGCGAGAGGAAGATGTAAGGGCATCACAGGGTGAGGATTAGACTGAATAAACCGCGATGAGTATACGGATGATCACCTTTCAGATTATACCGTAGACAGAAATCACCCTCACATGACTGGTCAAACAACCAATCATAAGTAGAGACTTTACCCTTGACATACTCAATAATTGTCCTTTTTATGGTGTTAATCAATTTACATATCAAGGCAACTGGGTCATGTAAGGTTGTCTCTACGACATGAGGCTTAAGGACGGTGAGTCTTCAAATCACCTTTGAGGGTGAAATTGATACTTGCTAACATGTGAAGTTTGTTAAGTGTTCATCATTAAGGTAGTAAGATTAATCATCATTTATGTATTTTTTGTAGTTCTCAAAATGTCAGGATTATTTTTGCCTTAAAGTAGCCTAACATTAATTTCAAATCTTCAGGATTCTTATTATGTTATTTGTAGTTTTTTTTTTTTAAACGTGCATGTTTTTTATAGTTTATGGAAAATAGCAGTTGGTGTTTTTGACACTTTAATGCCATTCATTTTCTCAAAGCAGTCAATATCATGATTGTTCCCTCTGTAATACATAAATTACATCTCTGGAGGTTTTAATGTGTGAGCATACTAGCCTCCTTAAAGAAGTTTGTTTAGTTCTGTCATCCTGTAGCCTAACACAATCAATCAATAAATCAGCCTAAAAGTAGTAAAACAAATAATCTTGTTGCAGACCTTAAGTCTATATTAGCCATTATTAAGTCACCCAGCCTTTTTTATTTCACCAACACGATAAGACAACCTGCAACATTAGACGCTGTCATCTCCCTCCAAACTGAACACCTGTCCTATTAACTGCCGTGTCCGCCATTACCTGAACTTTCACTAAATAGTCAATAATTCTCCAGAACAAAAACAGGTTTTCACTGAAAATGTAGCTTCAACTTAGCTAGAGTCAGACAAAAAATACCTAAATGGCAACCAAGTTTTCTGACGGACCTTTGGCGCTCTCCTTGCTAACTTGTACAACTCAGACTCGATAAAGCGGCCAAACATTCCGCTGCAGAGTACATTTATTTCCATGTCTTTCTTAATCATGTTCCTACCTTTTCCCCCGACAGCGCAGGAGTGGCCCCACATGAGCCAAAACAGCAAAACAGGGACTCCGAGTGTCTCCATGGTGGTCGAGCTGTGTGGGTGATGTCTCGCAGTCCCCTCTTCAGAAATCCTGGATCTCCTCCCCGGCGCGAGGATCTTGTCCACTGCCCGTGCGCGCGACCGTGTAGTCGGTGGATAGAGAGACTGTCAGCTGGTGTTGTAACAGAGAGAGAGAGAAACGCTGACGTTTAAACAGCGTCAATAAAACATTATATCCGGTGAGCGGCTTTCAGAATAAAATAAAGTCGACTGTTACAATTGATTTATGTTGAAAAAGCGTACCAAAAAATTATCTATATTCACGAAAAGTGAAAACTGACGTATTTTTGTATTTATAAAAACGCATACCTTCTCTCAATTGATAATTAGTGCGCAAAAACAGATTTCCCATAAGCATGACATGTTGTATAATTTTATGCTGAAGATGAAAACAACTTTTTGAGCAAATAAATCTGGTTTCTTTTGGCACGCTTGACAAATCTGTTGTCAAAGAGAGAGAGGTACCAAGTGTTGGAGAGGAGTGGATGTAGGGAGGGAGGTCTGTCTAAGATGAGTGTGAATGTGTTGGTAGGTGCTAAGTGGGGAAAAATTGATTTTGACAACCCAGGAAATGGCTGCCGCAACTGAGAATTAGCTACCACTGACTGCATTCCCCTAAGGAAATACAGCTGCAGCTACATATTTAATCATTTCCATAAACCCCATGCTAAGGCAAGTTAGAACACCAGCAGCTCACAAACAGCTGAAACTGAAGCAATGACTGAGTGAGAGCATCAAAATAACATGTCCACACAGGGAACATTAATTAAAACATGAAAAGGCTTTATATCTGGTTTACCAAACTTTGCCACTAGTGACTCTCAAAATAAGCTGAACTGTTTCTGATACCAATTGGGACTATTTCAGCCATTCCTTCTTTCTTCTTTAACTTTACTATTTTAATTGCCTGGAGAGGTAAAATCCAGCTACATAAGTCATTTGCATGGAAAAAAAGCAAAGATTAGATTAACTCACACAAATAAGTAACTTAATATATAAAATAATATTGGCAATGACAATTAATTTTGCTCAGTGTCATAATGATAAAAGATACAAGATGAGATTTCTTCTTAGATCTGTAGCCACATGTTGTTGATGCTTACCTGCTGGCTATAGACAGATAAGTTAGCAATGCGCATTCTTAATTGTTTATTTTCAGATACCCTACATTAACTGCCTGCTAACTTACTTTGAAAAAAGTAAGTTAGCTTAAAAAAATTTAAGAGAAATATCCCTAATTAAGAAGAAACATCAACAGCATATTTCTTCATTTTCTTACAGCTTTCATAATCAAATGAAACAGCAGCCACAGAAAGCTGTTTTCTTTTTCAAATGGTGTCCTCCTAACAAGAACCCGAACAGCTCAGCCATCCTCCCCCTCACAGATTTGAGTCTTTCAGTTTTTACCCTGTGGCACAATCACTGGTTTTCTCTAACGCCCGTATGTTCTTCAATTATTCCCCCGCGCTTCGTCTTCTTCTGGGTGTGGGTGGGTGTTCGGGGATTAGAGAAAGGGAGTGAGGGCAGACCTCAAGTGAGTTAAGAGGATAACAAAGATAGAGTGCATACACACATGCAGACAAACACATGCAAGACCACATTTACATGCACTTACAGTCAATTGTACACACATACTCCCAACTGGCTGTTGTGGCAGCTAAGTTACAGCAGAGCAGCGACACATGAGAGACGGTGCAATCAGCAGATTGTCCCTCTAATCATGGTCTAACCTTAAATTCAGAAATCATTAGGATTATATATGACACTCAATTTTTATTTTAACTACAAAGCACAGAGGATTTTTATGTTTTTATTGCTCATGTTGTAAACTGGTTGTTGTAAACTGGTTGCTTTTTTTGTCTATACTTTTATGAGCATCTGTATTCTCCAGCAAACAGTTCACAAATTATAGATGATTAAAAGGTGATATTACTTCTGAATTATATAATAATAATATATAATAAATAGACTGATTAATTGGAGACAGAATCCTCCATAAGAACCTTTTCTTTTTTACAAGAATTTATCTTAAAAAGCACAATTTGAAGAAATGCTAACCTTTGACTGAGGTTTATGTAATCATGAAAAAGTCAATTTTATACGAACCAACCAAATCACAGTTTATTTCATATTAAAGTTACACACACACACGCACTCGCGCACACACACACACACACACACACACACGCACACACACACACACACACACACACACACACACACACACACACACACACGACAACACACAAAAATAACAACAACAACAGCCCTGTTCTTGTATCATGGGCTCTCCACCTGAGCAGCAAGCCACACTGCTCAGATTTTCCCTCCAACGCCACAGTATAATCAAGTCTTCAGTGCAACTCATCAGTATTTTTTGTAATAAATCTCCTCTTCCCCTTCACCCTGCTGGTTTTGCTATTGGGTCCTGTTATGTACAATCCCAACACTTACATACTTATCTATTTACTAACAGTACTTATTTTCAGAGTTTACTCTACTCCTTTATATACATTTAATCTGTTATATGTCATGGTTCTTTCTTGAACCTTGACATTCATTCTAAGTTATTCTTGTCCCCCTTTGGCAAAGCAAAGTAAGTGGAAAACATATTAGCAGTACATCCATTTCTTCATCTGCTGCCTGCTGCACTACACAGTCAATTAGGGATAGACAAAGCTTCTCCTTTTCGTCTGAAAAGCAGTTAGCAACAACGGAGTGAAAGGTTACCAGGAGCATGTAGGTGTTTGATGGTTCACGTCTGTAAAGGTCAGCTACTGATTATAGCATTTTTTTTTTTGCTTGAAAGAAACTTTCACGAGCACAAGAACATGTGAGACTGAAACTTTGGACATCTTAACTATGTGTTATTACAGAGACTTACGTGTCCTGTGCATGTCAGTACCATGGAGAGCTCCTTCACTTTCACTCGGAATAGGCGCCGTCCAGCAGTGGGCGCAGTTGAGCCAGTTTCTCTGAACGGAACCATTGAGCTTCTCGGTACGGGGGAGTGTAAAAAGTGTAACACACTGAGCAAAAATCAACAATGTGAAAAGAAGGTAATCGAAATGTATACTTTTAAACCTTGCGAAATGTATAATTTGACATTTTAAATCATTTCATTCAAACAGTGTTACGAATGTGTGTTTGTCGCTGTGTACGTCGTTACGTTTTGCTAGGCTAATTAATCATAGCTGCTTTTTCAATGTCAAGACTTCGTTGATAGAACATTAATGGGATTTGTATGCTGTCCTCTTACTGATATGTCGTGTAACTCGTAGTTTTTACATCTAACTGCACTAAACGTTTGAGCTTATTTCTGCTAAGGAAAAGGTGACTGTCTCTGCTTTCGTGTATTCAGTATGCACCTGCCATCACCGTACTCTTTGTTTTGACTAATAAAGTTTCCTGCAGGAAGTTTCCATGAAAAAAAAAGATAATCTCCATCAATGCATTTTTGAAATGCCATTTGCTGCGACACGACGTCAAAAGACATAGGTCTATATATTTGAAAACCTTATTCACCTATTAAAGCAAAAGCAAAAGCTTTAATAGGTAAAAACTTTAAACTTTTCTGCACAGCTCCCTGTAGAAAGTTCTGGCAGAGGAATATCTTTACCTGCTTTTACTCTCTAGTTCTCAGTCTATTTCTCATGTATTCATATTCTCCTAAGTCAATATTAGAAACACCGAAACACATAAATCCTAAATTTACCCTCTTAGATACTCATACCTTCAAAACAAGCATCACTGGTAAGAGTCATAAAGGTTCTCTTTTTCTTACTCCCACATTGTCTTCTGTTTTACCCTTCAACAGTGATGTGGGTGGTTAAAGCAGGGATGGCGACTCGCCGTGTGCCACTAGTCCTGCTGGCCTGCGGCTCCTTTAATCCCATCACCAACCAGCACATGAGACTGTTTGAACTGGCCAGAGACCACATGCAAAGCACAGGTCAGATCAGATCCAGACTTCACAGATGTTGTGTCAGATTTGTTTGTGTGTTTTATTTGACTTTACAGATACCCTGTAAGGTCAAAGCTCCTCCTGTAGAAGCTTTTGATAATGTCCACCATCTGATATTCTTTTTTTTTAAGTTGTATTGTATTGGGTCATTTTCACCTTTATTGGACAGCTGAAGAGAGACAGGAAACAGTGGGAGGAGAGAGTGGTAGATGACATGCAGCAAAGGGCTGAGGTTGGATTTGAACCCTCAGCTGGACTATAGCCTCTGTACATGGGGTGTGCGACATAACCACTAGGCTATCCGGTGCCCTCATTATTATTTTAATTAACAGTGCATAAAATGATAATGTGCACAGTGAGAGAGAGAGGTTGATCATATTAATTATCCTAAAGAGAGTTATTATGACCCTACTCTTATCATCATTACTCATTGTTTTTCTTTTATGGTCGACAGATTTACTGTTTGGCTTCGCTGCTTTCATCAAAATGTGTTAGTGCAGCAGCAAGCAGCTGCTACCTGCAAACAAGCCTTGATAAACCTACTGCCTCGACGTTTCGAGCCAACATGCTCTTCCTCGATGTTGGCTCGAAACATCACTTAATAAATCCTTCAAACAGGAGCTTCTCGGTGTCATAAATAAAACTCCAAATGAACGCTTCTGTTCTGTATTATGCTCTTTGGAGTCCTAACCCAATATTTCTGATGCTGAAGACCAGTGGCTGCTGGTGCATTGTACCCCAGGGAGGGCACAATTTCTTACAGATCGACAGGGATGTGTATCTTAGTTCGTTAACTTGATGCTAAAACAGACCGGAAAATGCCATTAACTGGCTAACCGAATTAGCATCGCGATCATCTTAATTTGGTAAAACAATCTATTTTACCTAGCAAACTCAACAAACAACACCATATGCACTCGTACTTAGAGGGAAAAGTTAGCTAAAATCAGTGGAGACATGCTTAAAAAATGCTAACTTATGCTAGTCTGTTCTGCTTCCTGCTGCTCTGATTCAGCTGTATAAACAGTCAATGCTTAGATCAAGTGATACTTGCTCTTTATGTCTCAGTTCATGGGACATATCCCTCTACTGCCTACTTTTGGGTGGTGGTGTGTAATGCATTCATGAGCGCGTTTTTTGGCGCCCCAAGAAGCTCCTATCTCTTGTATTGAAGAGGAGCAAATGTGCATATGCAACTTATAACGCGAGTTAATGGAGTCCTGCGCTCAGAATACTGGAAACCCATCACCTATCACCAAAAAGAACTTTAGACAAGTAGAATGTTTTAAATCTACATTTTTAATGCAGATTATACATTTTACTCAATAAATACACGATAATAATTTCACCCTTTTAAAATTGTTCATGTGTAGCCTTTATTGAAAATATAATCATTTTGAATAATCTTATTCAGTGAAGGTCTGTCATTCTCTTGGTGGGGAGTAGGTGGGCGGTGCCCTAGCACCCTCTATTGACCTGCCGCCACTGCTGCACTTCCCTTGTACTCTTCTTGTATGAATTTAAAGCTCATTCCCCCTCAGCTATGTTTCTTGACATGTGTGGCCACTCAGTTGTATGTAACAATCGTGTCAGCAGACACAGGCTCCTAGTTAAAGCCCGGCCAATTTACTTCTAAAGCGGCTCTTAGTAAGAGAACTGCCTGGTCACATGTTCATAATGACATCGTTATACCTTTAGAGCTATACCGTCCCTGAGTCAGCTCTCTCTAAGGCACTTTATGAATGCATGCACAGAGGAGCGTTTGAGTGGGCAGGAACATAAATAATGCTCTTAGAGTTTCCAGTTGACCCCTCACCACTAACAGATCAGGTGACTGATTCCAATGTCAGAAATTCAGCTTTTATCACATCTGAATGTTTTGGCTATAGTTGCAAATACATCTGCTTTTTATAAAGTAGGGTAAGCACTATTATTACTAGATTCTCCTACAAAAATGCAGATTTTTTTAATACTTCAGTAACCCATTGTTTAAAGCAGTTTCTAAACCAATAGAATTAATATCACAACATGAGCTGTTGATAACTATGTTGTTTTCAAGCGCCTTTATCACTCAGTTTAAGCGATTGTCCTGAAATGTTGGATCTAGAAAAGTACTGATATATGAACATCAGTATCTCTATGAGATGACTCTATCTACTGATTTATATTCCATTTCTGTATCGTCTGACATGACCCAGAAAATATGTTTTGATCCTCTCTTCCCCTCAGGCCAGTACCAGGTGGTGGGTGGCATCGTGTCTCCAGTGAGTGACGGTTATGGAAAGCAAGGCCTGGTACTGGCTAAGCACAGAATTGCTATGGCGAAGTTGGCGCTGCAGAGCTCAAACTGGGTCACAGTTGATGAATGGGAGAGCCAACAGCCAGACTGGACAGAGACTGTGGTAACCATGAGGTATAACACATATTCAGAGCACCATCAGAGTTAACAGTGATTCTTTTAGACAACAAGGCTGAACGTAGCAGGAGAACATGCAGGGGACTCTAGGATTAAACTCGGCCTTTAAGAGGAATATTTGTTTCTCTTCTGATGTGTCCTAGTTTTACCACAGAACCTACACCAGCAGAGTTCTGGGAGATGCGCTCTCCTTGGCTGCTCCTCCATCCATCCTGCTGCGTGCCAACCTCAACCGATTATTTAACAGAGTGTTGCCAGGCTCCCTGAGTCTCAATTACAAGCTCTGAGTTGCCAGACCAGACTGGACCCACGTCAGGTCTGGGTTTTCATGAGGTGAAATCAGGGCCACAAGCTGCTAAATTCATTGGCTGAGTCGGATTTGTTGAGATGCAAAGGGCTGTCTGGGCACATGAATATGGGGGTTAAAGAGGCAGCAGAGTTAATGTGAATAATATATGAATATCTCAGTATTGCAGAAGTTTTCAGTGCAGAAATAGGAAATGTATTTGCAGATTGGTTTTATTTGGGTTTTCCCTTAGGTAATTAATCATATATTTCACACACACACACACACACACACACACACACACACTCTGTGTGTAGTTTGACATTTAAGATTATTTAGAAAAGGTGTCTCACTCTTGTTTCATTACATGTCTTCCATATTTCACTCTCCTTCTTCTGCACACTGCTGACAAAGCCCCTCATGAGTGCACCCCAGCCAGCCCCCACATGTTTGTGCAACATGGGTGATTACCAAGGCATGAAATGGCCTCTTGTCCTGAGGCGTTGACGAAGCTGTGTCACACGTAACCTCACTCTCTAATGAATAAACTGCACACACGCAAAGGACTCACACATCTTTAAGAAGCTTAACAGGAACACAGAGACGTTTTTCATTCATCTCTCCTACATGTTCCTGTGTGACTCGTGGATTATTATATGTAACCATTTCAGATCGTTTGACATGATGTTTAAATTGAAGACATATTGACTTTAAGTGACAGAGTAAGATAAATAATGAATGTACAACAACTAGTTAGTGGTTACATCAGCAAATAAATGGAGACATATTCAATATCAAAATAGAAATTAACTATTTTTGTCATGTATAATATCAAAGGAATTTAATTTCTCAGCCCTTCTGTATTTGTCACATGTTCTGTCTGTTGGGCAGGTATCATTATGGGCGTATTCTGAAGGAGTGTGAAGGGCAAATTGAGCAAGACGACTTCAATGGGAATTCCAGTTCCCTCTCAAGTAAGAACCTCTTAATGTTGTGAATTTAGGATTTGTGGATTTGTGTTGGAATTGATTTCTTCTCCTGTTTGAATGGTAGTGTTGGCTGGTTGGTCCACTGGTTTGGTCCAGATATAATGTAAATAAAAGTAATGCAACTGTCAGGTGTATTACCTTCAAATATTCTACAAACTGTCCTGTTCTCAACCAGGTGAATCCTAGAGCCATTGTTGACCCCTCATTTTTCCTTAAAAGCCACCAGCAGGTCAACGCTTGGCTTTGTCCAATACTGTTGGTTACAATAGAGTTACTGCTTATTACCAGATGTTTACATGCAAACATAGAAAAGTTATGAACATGGTTAACAGTGTATCCGTACACAACTAGCCTGTTGACATTGTCATTTTGAGCATGTTAGCATGCTAACACTTAACATACATTGTAAACAGTGAATCTGCATACCATCATCCACATTTTAACATTTGAATATATAGCATGTTAGCATTATAAAGTTCGATTTAATGTGCTTTAATACAACCTCTAATGTTCACTTTTGTGACCTTTTGACTCCTCTTTAAGTTAAGAGACATATTTCTTTATCACATCTTAAACTGGAGTTTGGGTTGAGGATTTTCATTGAACTTGTAAAATGTGCCTGCACTTAAAATGAGCAATTTTCTAAGGTTATTCATGAATTGTAAAAGAAAATATGAATATATTTATTTCATGATTTATAAAAAAAAAAGTGTATTTCAAATGTTTTGTTCACAAAGATTTTTGGCACAAAAGAACGTGTTTGCTTTGTTTTTTTACTCCGCATTGTCTTATTTTCACGGTGTGTACAACAGCCTGCACCATTAGGGAAACATAAAGACCCAGCAGCACACTGTGCACCCCTATAAATACAATGACTTTGAGAAAAATATACATAATGAATAAAAAACGCCAGAAAGGCTACTTAAAGTTCATGTAAAAGCACTTGCACACACATAAACTTGCATACACATAGATTTGTATATAAAACAAAACAACAAACATAAACAGCGATGAGTTATGAAGAAGAGTAACAGAACATAATTTATGGTATATCTATTTTTCCCTTTGAGCTCAAGGCTTTAATTTTTCCACATTAGAGTTCATTTTTAAACAGAAATGTTGAACTAGTTGTTTCATAAGTGTTGCTATGATTGGCTTCGGCCTCGGCACCATGAATATCTGAGTTTGCTAATTATTATAAAATAAGTCCAGACTTCATATTCTCACTTACTTTTCTTTCCTTAACATTCACAACACCTGTGCCTCCAGTGTTTTGAAATTGTTTCTGAAACATTTTTCAACAGTATCGGCACTCTTCAATAACCTTTCTTCTTTTCTTTTTTTTTGCTTGATTGCAAACCTGCCTGTTGGCTGATGTTCACTGAAATTTCAATCCAGTAGATGTATTACAGAATACTAATTTTGTCTCAAACTAATCTGAAGAAAACCAGTGGTGGCTAACATTAGAAAGGCTCAAATAGTACAGGTGAATGACACCCTGAATATAAAAACAAAGGATTCAGGTGACTGAGATGAAGAAAGCCCTGTGGTTTCATTTTTTTGTCTTTGTTTTTGTACCCTTTTTTTCTATGAAGCTTTCTTTAAATCAATAAGCATCATGAAGCATCTTAAAGAATTATTAATGATTGCCAGCTTTAAACTCAAAATAACACATGTGAAGCAGTAGTTCTGTCACCCACTGCTTAAAAACCTCTTTCATTAGCTTTAGACCTTTTTGAAATGACTGACATCTTTGCGTCTTTTTTCATGCAGCCTTCGTGTAGAACATATGTTATGCCATGTTTTATCCTGTCTGTGGTAAAACGTTCAAAGAAAGCTCAGTAAAGAGGTACACAGTCTTCCTCTTCCCCATCTTATCCTCTTCTCCATTCAGGCCCCCGCCCCCAGCTGAAGCTTCTCTGCGGAGCTGATTTCCTCGACACCTTTAAGATCCCGGGCCTGTGGCAGGACGACCACGTGGAAGAGGTGGCCGGACGTTTCGGTCTCGTCTGTGTTAGTCGAGGGGGTCTTCAACCTGAGCGAGCCGTGCACGCGTCAGACACTCTTTCCCGCCACAGTCAAAACATATTCCTGGTGAGGGAGTGGGTGAGGAATGAAACGAGCGCTACCGAGGTCCGGCGAGCTCTTAGACGTGGTCAGAGCGTGAAGTACCTGATCCCAGATTCTGTGATAGATTATATTCACCAGCACAACCTCTACACGGAGGACAGCGAGAGGACAAACGAGGGCATGGTGCTGAGGCCGCTCGCCAAACAAGCACAACAGCCTGTGAAGAGTCTGGATGACTGATAGATAGAAGATCATGGGAGACCTTGATGTGTGAATCCACCCACAGCTCAGTGCTTCTCTTCAGGGATGGGAAGCTCTGTTCAAATGTACACAAGCTGCCGACATCTATAAAGAAATAATAGTTTGCCAAAAAACTAAATTCACCTGATTTCAGTTAGAAACATCTCAACGGTGCGGTGGCTTATTTTAAATAACGCCCATCAAGAGTGCAAAATCTGAGCCCCGTCTTTGTGCCAGCAAGAACATTTGTCATCATTTATAGCTTTACACAATGTTAATCATTGCAAAGTTCCATACATTCAAATAAAATCCTGTATATTTAAGGTTTTCTGTCTGATGAGTGGTTTTTTTCCTTTCCAAATCATGAAAACAATTCTCTCTCAAAAAGTTTGTACAATACAATACACCTACGAGGGTTTTATATTGCTGACAAAGTCACTTTATATACAGACTGTTTGTGAAACATGCTATAAGGTGCATACATCCATCACAATGTTAAGGAGCCTTGTGCTTCTGATAGAGAAATACTGCTTCTAAATGGGTCTTTGATATCACCATGTTTCTTTGTATATATGCCCTGTTTCTATGAAAGGATGTGCGCCTACCAGAACGCCCGATGTTTACATTTTTAATTGTAGCGAACTTAATCCTGTTTTTACATTCTCTGTGTTTTTACTCTGCAGAAGCCTCCTGACAGCAATTAAGTGTGGATCTTTCAGTTTCACATTATCATCCACACACAGCGTCTGTGTATTTCCACCAAAGGATTTAAAGTAATCTTGACAGTTGCTCAGCTACAGGAGGTGCATTCTCACTGAGGCCAATGAGAGTGAAAGCATCGCTGCGAGTGATACGAACTGGCATCCTTAGAAAGATGCTATGTGTATGCATGTCTCGTCTGTGTGTGTGTGTCTTTGTGTTCAGTTAGTGGAGGGATTGAGACAGTGGGTTGGCTGCAGCTGGCCCAAAAATTGAGATTATCAAATTGAGTTATTTAAGCGAAACAAAAGCAGTGGCAGGTCCATTGTGCTTTATTTAATTGCTGCAGTTGGATCATTTAAAGCTCAGGTGATTCTGCTTTTGTACTGTGAAAATTATCCACACTGTGTGCTCTATTCAGACTCATTAACAGGCTGTTCAATGTTTTAATAGAATGGCTCTGAGTCGTCATTATAACCCTGATTTGACCATGATTTAAACAGCGTCTTTTTATAAAACAGGGCCAGGATGAATTTGCCACATTTGGAGCTCTGTGTAAGTGTGCCTCTGTCATTTAATAATGGAAGTGTTCACCCTAATCCCACATACACAAGAGCGCAAGTGTTTTCCACGTTATGTATGCATGCCACATGTTCCCAGCATACATTGTGTGGAGGGGATTGAAGGGGTTACGTGGTGTCAACCAGTGGGAGGGAAGTGGGAGGTGCAAGCGGCATTTCCCCCTAAAAAGAATGAGACCCGGCAGGTAATCGGATTAAAGTTGGTTTCATTCAAATTGAGGCTTTGGATAGCCAGTTCTGCACTCGTTCACCAGTAGCCATCTACAGCGGACCTCCTCATTCACAGGAAAGTAAGGACAGCAGCAGAGAACAGTCAACATGCCCACTGATCTGAATGGATATTGGAAAATGATTTCCAGTGATAACTTTGAGGAGTACATGAAGGCTCTTGGTGAGTTTGTGGCAGAGGAGAGTGGAGGTCAAACATTTGAAGGTTCAAAATGTATCAAATTTGATATTAAAAACATGTTTATAAGTCTCTGCTACTCATAAAATCCTAATCTGAAGATTGTAGTAGAGCAAGACTGCAGAGAGCTAGACTATTGTTTGATATCTCCTATTTTATCAGAAAAGTATGGAGCATAGTGCATATTAGTTTAAATGCTTGATTTCTTAAATTTGCTTCAAGGTAATGACTACATGAACCATACTTCATAAACAAGATCAATTAAAAAAAAACGTGAATAAAACTTTTTTTAAATCTGCACATGTTTTTCTGAGACCGGGTAAATGCATTTTAAAAAATCCCTTGTTTCTTGGTTTCTTTTTAATTTCCTTTTTTTTGGGGGGCTCCTTTTGCAGATGTAAATGTAGCCATTAGGAAAATCGCCAACTTGCTGAAGCCTGACAAGGAAATCGTCCATGAGGGGGACCACATTATCATCAAAACCCTCAGCACTTTCAAAAACTACAACATGGACTTTCACGTGGGCAAAGAGTTTGAGGAGGATCTTTCCGGAGTGGATGACAGGAAATGCATGGTGGGTATTTGGACTGAGGTACCAAGACAAGATCAAATACAAGTTATATTGATGTGTGAAACTTTATTTTACAAAACTGCTCAACCACAAATGTAGAGTCTTTACTTAGCGGTGCATTGCTACAGTTTAGTATTAACATGTTACCCTTCGACTTTTCTGCAGAATATAACAAGCACGTGATGTGTTGGAATTTGGCCTCTTCTTTTTACAAAACTTTTAACCTGATTAAAAAAGTTTCCTCAACATTTTTAAACTCTTCTTAACAATTTGACTCAATGAAGACCAGCGTCAGATACTGCTCGAAAGAACACCCAGACTCAGACATTTATTTAATCCAAAATATGTCCCTGAATTCTAAATAGGATGTAAGATTATCTGTGGTAGTGCTTGACCTTTTTTTGTGTGCTGATTATAGATAAGCTCTAAGCTGTTTTTAAGGGTAAACTCAGAGGAAGGGTCATGTCTGTGTGTCTGCAGATTATATCAATAACTGTGTTATAGAGGATTGGTTGGGGGAAGACTGCCTATATATATAAACGAGTCTACACATTTTTAAGAGGAAAATCCATCACATGTTCTTAAATATAAAACAAATCCTGCCCTGGTGTTTCCTGTATTATATTGACATGTCTTTCTTGACCTTTGACATGCAGACCACAATCACCTGGGAGGGAGACAAGCTGGTGTGTGTGCAGAAGGGAGAGATTGAAGGCAGAGGCTGGACCCACTGGGTGGACGGAGATGAGCTTCATCTGGTGAGAAAACATCAGCTCCTGACATGAATAGTAATGATCGCAATTTGGACACTTTAATCCAAATCTAGAACGCCTCTCAGCACCATATGTGCGGTGCATATATTTTTATGTGTGACAGACTTGCAAATTGGCCCTCATGCTGCAGAAGTAATAACGGTGTGAGTTGCATGGACACTATCTTTGGAATTTACAAGTATGTGGATGTGACCCATGCACAGCCAAATAAGTCGTTATTTTGCATAAAGAACTACCCCAAAAGGGGGGAAATTGTAGTGTTATTTTTTACCGATCCCTCTCTGATCCAACAAAAAGATTGATTGAAGATTTTTTTTAAAGAAAAGGATTTTTATAGATTATGAGAGGAAAAACAATCCAGATCTGCTTCTCATTCATCTCCTAATCCTTAGACTCCTGCTGATTGAGCACATATCATCATCTTCAGCCTCCAACATCTCGACTATTTCAATTAAATCTCAGTAACAAGGACTTCATTATCTTCTTCTTTTAAACAGCTCCTCTTTAAAATTCACAGCGTGGCCCGTAATGAAAGTAAAGCCTCTGAAAGTACTTTAAAGTAATGACTTGGGCATTAACATTTTCATTAGCTCAGCATTATCAGATTTTCCTCTCTGTGATTACTGCTGTAAAAGCAAAGCTCAAATAATCTGCCAAATTATTTTGCTAAAATGATGCCAGCAGATTTTTTTTTGATCAGCACCCGTGAAATTAGTTGGAAGCTCTGAGGAGCTGGAGGAGGGTTTAAGTCTAGAGCAACAGCGGCCTCTAGTGGCAGGGAATACCCTTCAAGGCTAAAGGTAAGCGGGTTAGGAGGCATACCTGAAAAACTGCATCTTTCCCTCAGAATTCCATAAATTCTAAAGAGCTGCATATTCATTGTCTTCATCAATTGCCAATGAGTGGCCCATCTTAAGCCACTCCCTCCCACATGTTGCAAAATCTGACAACTTTTTTTTTTGTGTGTGATTGTATGATTTAGTAAAAAAGTTGAATTTATGATCATGTCATCCCCCTTATTGTAATTTTTCTTTCAATTTATATTCTGAGTCTGTCTTTGTTTGTCTAAAAACACTCATTTGTCTGCTGTTGTCTACAGGAGCTGAGAGCTGCAGGAGTTGTTAGCCATCAAGTCTTCAAGAAGACCTAAACTGGTTCTTATGCTGAGCTGGATGGTGCCCCCAGCTGGGATTTTCTCACAAAGTCCCAATAGTCAAATCCAACATCCCTTTGGGGCATGCATACTTCTCCATCCAAAAACCTGTGCAGTATTTTTGTCCTAGTGATACTGTTATTACTCCATCAAGTGTTGCCTTACTCTGCCTAGATGAATTCATGTACAATACAATTAAAGGCAGGTCTAGGCGTGTATCATATATTATCACTAAATTCTAGGCTGTATATCTGTTGGACGCATGCATACTGCTACTGGAGGTGAAGTGTATTTCATTGGTGAGCTTGTCTGATGGAAAAGTAATGGGGAAAGTAAGGAGAGCTGCAAGTACACAAATTAAAAGGGTTGATCCCATTTAAGCTCTCGAATGATTGCTATGGAGTGAAAAGATGAATGGTTGAGTGTGTTTGAAGGTTTTAAACTCCTTCTCTCAGTCTGCATAATGGAAATCAGTTATGACATGTACATATTTATCCTCCCTTTATGTCTCTGGGACTCCATCATTAAAAGTCAAATGAATTAGTCAATAAAGGAAAGAGTGCACAATAATGTCATTTGTCTTGTTGTGTTTATCAGGCTTCTTTTGTTTAAAATAAAGGTACAAATGAAATGATTGATGTTTACTTGAGTTTGACAGACTAACAGACTAGCTATTAGAATCTGCTTCTGTCTCAAAATGCCTCTCAAGACATCCACTAACACTCTGACTCTATTGAGAATTTCAGAAAGTGAAGTGAAGCCTGCAGAGCTTCAGGCAGACAGCTGCAGCCCTGCTGTGCTCTGAATCAGCTAATCTGTCAGCTCACTTTGTTCATCACCATTTCCAATTGGGCAGTCTTTATAAGCTGTCCAGCTCACTTGCTCATTCTTTGCTGCTGCTGCTGCTGCTGCTCACCCTGCTGTTCTGTCTCCCTCTTCTTCATGTGCATTCATACCCTGCCACCTGCCCAGTGTTTATACCTGCAGGCTCTGTTTATTTATGCTTCTCCAGGGGATTGTTATTGATCACTCTCTGCCTTGACTTTAGCTTTTTGAAGAAATTATGCACTCAGGGAAGGGTCAAAACAGAAGTTTGGCACCAGAGAAAATCAGCATTTATTCTCAATGAAAAGTTTGGACCAAAAGAAAGGATCAACGTGCTAAGAGTCAGTTACTCAAATTTCTTTTCTTTTTTTTGTCAGAATTTGAAACAGCTCAGAACAGGAATGGATTTGCAGAAATGACAATAAAAGTGTGGTTTCACTTTGGTCTGCGGAAGACAGAAATGTTCCTTATTCACTTCAAATCTGAGTTAAAAGCTCCTGGAAACCCAAAACCACAATCGCCTATTTATTATGTAATGTAGGGTATAATATACATTAAAGTAAACATCAAAAAGTATTAGAGAGTAGTTTAAATTTCAATTCAAAATCATATGATTTAAAGCCCATGTGAGGAGTTCTTAGCTGGTTATGAAACAAACTGAAATTAATACTGATGTCTCTTGATGAACTACAAAAGCAAACGAGACCATCAGATTGGATATACAGTATCTAATAGTTATTTTTAATGTTTTAAACTGCTGCTATGGGGTAGGTTTTGAATCTTTACTTTTTCCACTGCAGGATTCACAATCAGGGATACATTAGTATGTTAAAAGAGATCAGGATGAGATTGTTTATCATTTAAACATTACCTACCCGTGTACAGGAGACAAGAGGAACTGCTTTGTCCACAGGGTGGCACCAAAATCGCCACAAATTGAAAGATCCTCCAATCTTGAATTTGAATTAGATGCGGTTAAGCCTTGATATTTATAACCAAAATTGGCTCATTTATTTATATTATTTTCAATTATAGAAATCTAGCTGTTTACACCCTGAATAAGCATCATATGCAAGTAATCATTGATGGCCACAGATAATTATTAGAAGGTTGAAAGTCTTGACATGAGTTAACTGTGGGCGTTCATGAACTTCTTTTGGCAGCCAGTGTCAACATTGGCAGAGATAGTTCAATTCAGAGCAAATATACATGTAACTATTGCTACACAGCCATGATTGAGCTTTGCATTCATAGTCTGAGACCAACCAGATGAATCTAAGTTAATCATGCGTATGCTAAGTGATAATTGTGATATGGATGATTTGTAACACACCATTCATTGACCATTTACCATTGATTGTTTCCAGATGAGCGCCTTTTGATCCCTCATCTGATTCTAAATAAAGAAGCCTATAATGCTTAGGAATAGGACTTACAATAGTGGGAAATGAAATGTCCTGCGCACACAACACCTTGAGTGGCCTCTAAAGGAAGTTGGAGACACCATGCGCCCAGCAGTATGTTTACTTCATTTAATGTAATACTTGATTTCGTGACACCAGTGATAAGTGGTGGTAATGCTAACAGCATTTATTTTAGATTTAGTGCAAGTCTTTAGGCAAAAATACGTTTAATACGTTTTAGTAACATTTTGACCCTTTATAGAATCAGAATCAGCTTTATTGGCCAGGTATGCTTAAACACACAAGGAATTTTACTTCGGTAAACTGTTCTCTCTTTGTACAAAGGTATAACAAGACATTTTAATCATGCAAGCCTCTGAGCTCCTATAGAAATGCAACTTTTATCATTCACTAGAACCAGAAAATGCACAGTGACAACTTCTATGGATAATGTAGTTTTCTAAAAATCTCTTCTGCATGTGCACTTCTGTTGAATCCAGTGTGGGAGTGGTTGACTCTACTATTAGCAATGCAACATATGTGGCTTGCAGAAAGGCAATTAAAGCAGCATAGATAGATAGATGTACTTTATTGATCCCAAACTGGGAAATTGTGGAAGCATCGGGAGAATAGATCATTTTCATAAATTCTCTAATAGTTTGGGTTTGCTTTGATTGAAAAAAATCTCTTGGATTAACCTTTTAAATAATAATACGTACAGTACATATTCAGAGATTATTGATTGTTCATTTGAAGAAACATCTTGCAGCAGTAAATATTAGAGTTAATTGAAAAGTAAATATAAACTGTTGAGGAAATTATCAAGACTTGACTCTCATGGACTCAGATGGCTTACGTTGATGAAAGTTTATTCACAAGATGAATACTCGAGGAGACATGAATCAGCATCACACCTCTGGTTCAGTGTAATGCTCAAACATAACTGACGAATCCTTCCAAAGCCTTTGCATACATTGAAAAAGATATTACCATTATCAGGGTCGTGTCATGTTGACCCAGCTAGACTAATCTGTGACGTGTAGGAGCTTGGAGCAAACAACAACAAGTTCTCCCAAACATCCTTGAAGATATCAAGACAACCTGTTGAGACTCTCCAGCTGTCCTTGGTCGCTAAACAACACTGAACTGTATCAGGTCTGACTGACATCAGGAACAGTGAATTAACATAATGATTTCATATCCATTTAATTAAGTAATTACAGAAATTCCACCACATAAACAGCGAGTAATATTCACTGCACATAAACATCTGTATTAGTTACATTTGAAAATATATTGAAAAATGCCTCTTTTTATCCCGTCACTGACCAGTTGAACTATATTAACCTTCATGCTGAGTGTTCATGGTTTCTGCTTGAGTTTGAGCTTGCACAGTGTACAGAGAAGTTCAAATAAAGAGTACACACTGTTGGCAGACGTTACAAAATAGTTTCTCTTGTCTGCACATTGAACACTGCCCATCCCAGTATAGCGTCTGCATGTGTGCATAAAGAAAAGCTCTTGTGATTGGTGTGTAGTGGTGTGTGTGTGGGTGGGTGTGTGGACCCTCACATATGCCCTTTCTCCCCTAGTGATCGTGTGAAGACTGAAAGAAAAGGGTGAGTTTCCCTCCTCCCTTCTCAAAAACAACAGGCCCTACCAATCCCCTTCAAGCCATAAAGTCACTTATCAATCGTTTTCTGCCCTCATGCCCTCTGACTCGTTTAAAAGCAGGACCATTCCCTGCACCTTCCCCTATATACTGGCAATTTTTAAAGTCTACACACAGCGGTGTCACCAGCTGCCAGCATGCCTGCAGACTTCAATGGGAGGTGGATACTCGAGACCAGTGACAAGTTTGAGGATTATTTAAAAGTCCTGAGTGAGAAACGTTAAATTTTTGCTCTGAGATCTCTTACTTATGTCTTAAAGTAGTGCAACAGAGTAATGTGACTACCAAATGACCACCAAATGCAATAGATTCATACAATTTCATGCTCATTCAATCTTTTTGTAGAGTGTTTCTGGTATTGTTACTGTTATATCTAACCTGAAGCTAGTGCAAAAAGTTGTCAACTAAGGCAGAAATTTTACCATAGTATCAATCAACTATATGTCAGATTTAAAAATCATGCAGAGTCATCCTCATTTTGAGTAATCATGAACGGTAATCAAGACCATATTTTATATATTTTATATATCTTCTTATTGCTGTTATCTTTTTATTTGCTTTTAGCTCCTTTAGTTTCTTACATCCTTTTAAATCTGCTGTCCTCTTGGTCTCAGCCCGTGTTGTTGGGTTCTTGTTTTGCCTGGGTTCTTATGATGGTTCTTGTAATGGTCGGGTTATATATCTGTTGGGTTTTTAGTTTTTCGCATTCGTCATGTTCTTGCTGTTGTTTATGTTCTTCTGTGTTTGCTTTGTTCTTGTTTTTGCTGGTTGTCAAGCACTTTGTAAACCTGTGTTTTTAAAGCTGCTATATAAATAAAGTTATTATTATTATTATTATTATTATTATTATTGTTATTTTCAGGATCAACTTTAACCTTTTTCATCCATAAAAATAGCTTGAAATTGTATTTTCACACAATCTTTTTTATTCCTGCCCTAGATATCGACTTTGCTACGAGGAAAATTGCCATCTCCCTATCTCAGACCAAAGTAGTCAATCAAGATGGAGACAAGTTTGACTTCAAAACACTGAGCACCCTAAGGAATTATGAGCTCTCCTTCACCGTAGGGGTCGAGTTTGATGAGTACACCAAGGGACTGGACAACAGAAATGTCAAGGTAGGTTGACCTCAAACTCAGAGATACGAGGGTCGAGAGGATTTATCGAATGAGTTAATATTTCCCTTTTTTCTTGCTGCAGCTGATAATGAGGCTGCTGTTATCTAAGTGTGCCCGGGGGCAAAGATTGGTCCGTGGTCTCTGTGGGCTGAAAACTACAGTAGATGGCTGATAATGAAATGAACAGAGATGCAGAAAATTATACTTACAAATAATTACAAGATACCTACAGGCATTCCAGCCATGCCGTTATTGAGTCACATGGAAAATAGAAAATGTGAATGTAATAGTTGATGCATTCTTGAATTAAATGAATGAAAAACCTGGAGTTAAAGGAAAATTAAATCATTATCAACAATAAGGTAAAATGTATTACAATGTATTGTGAACTTGTTGAAGTGTGTGTTCAATAACTGTAAAACTTTATATTCATATTGATTAATTGCAACAATTTTAACCAACCAGTTTCACTCATTGCTTATTATAACACATCAGCATGACAGCAATCCTAAACTCATAAGCCTTAATGGTAGCAGTAACCTTTAGCCTCCAAAAGTAGAAACAATAAGTGGAAAATACATCTAAATGAGAAAAACTATATTCATGAGTATTATTACAGTAATTGTTGAATGAATCATGTCTTACAGAGTCTGGTGACCTGGGAGGGGGACAAGCTGGTGTGCACGCAGAAAGGAGAAAAGTCAAACCGTGGATGGAAACACTGGGTCGAGGAAGGCAAACTCTGCCTGGTGGGTTGGCTGTATCTGACATGTTCATGTGATTTTTGTGAAATATCGTAACAAGAACATGGACTGATATGCTTGTAAAGTATTAATGACAGTTTTAATTATGAAATGATCCTAATTTCCCCACTTCTGAATTCAACGCAATTTTCCTCCCACAGGAGCTGAGGTGTGAAGATGTAATTTGTCTTCAAGTGTTCAAGAGAAAAGAATGAATGCTTACATTTCTGTTTTCATTTACTTTGGTTAATAAGGTTTTTGTTTTTTTTCTCAAATAATATATTTTCCCTAATGTATGAACCAGAAGAAAAAATAAAGGTGCTATTCAGATAAAGTCTTGTGTTGTGTGTAAATAAAAAGGACAAACTTGGTCATTGGTCAAAATGGGTAAAACAGTACAATGAACAGACATGTAAGAGTTATTTTACATCTCATTTAGAATTCTCTGCTTCCTGAAATACATAATTAAAGTGGAGTATTTTATAAAGCAGTGGTTAAATTGCCATCTGCTGGAATAATCTGGTCACATGGAGGTGAGATGAGCTATAATATTTAATAAACAGATCTAAACCTGTGAGAATAAATCTTAACACTATCCCTAACCCTACATAACCAGAAAATAACCAGAAATCTTTCTGCAATTATCCCACTTATAACAACCCACTTATACAAACAAGATGTTTTTCTCAATATCAAGATATATATTGGGGTGTAATTCATTTTACTCACGTTAGGAATGCATTGTAATTCAGTCGGATTTGTGATAGTTTAGTAGGTCTATTTGAAATAATCAAAGTACATTTTCGGTTAACCCTATGTCAACCTGCTATTAAGGAATTTAATGTTTTTATGGGCCTCTGAAATGCATTCACTGCTACGAAATCTCAAGACACGGTGCAAAAGAATCAAGGATTAACCTCAAATATATTTTAGTATTATTGTATAGAAACTTGTCAACCGTGGAAACTGAAACTCAAAGCTGATTGTCTTTGGCCTTTACTGTTATCGTGGCAGCTCTGTAGTTCGAACAAACAGCTGAATGACTTTCGTGTCACGTCACTATTTCCCGAGCGCAGCTATCGCGAGATTGAGTATCAGGAACTTCCACGTCAGTATCATCCTCCAGTGCTCTGTTCACTGAAGTCGTAACATTTGGTCAACACAACATATTTATCCGTTTTTATAGCGACAACACGGGGATTAATCATGGTAAGATGCTAATTAGGCAATTATTTGTGCGTTTTGTTTTCTCACCTGTCATCCAATTCTACTTATTTTGGAGAGTGAAACAATGTAAAAGAAAGAGCTATTCTTGTAAGTAGCATAGCTGCTACCTAGCTCGAGTTAGCATGAGAGCTTTTTGCTAACGGATATTGAAATGACTTACGTTGGCTGGTACCAAATGTAATGTGTGTTACAGACAGTGTCGAGTTAATTATCGTAGGATGTAAACACACAAGGCCTCTGATTTTTTTTAAATAAATGTAGCATGGAAACGGTTACATTAGCTTGGCTAACTGTCATACTATTCCGGGTTCTTACATTGACACTGCAAAGCTATTGTCATCTAACTGAACGTGTCCATAGAGCCACGTCTATAGATAACTTGATCACCGTTGGGAAGACTCTAATGTTTCAATGTCCTTTCAGCCTCTGCGGCTGGATATCAAGCGGAGGCTGACAGCCAGGTCAGACCGAGTGAAGAGTGTGGACCTTCACCCAACAGAGCCATGGATGCTGGCCAGTCTTTACAACGGAAGTGTCTGTGTTTGGAACCATGAAACACAGGTATGATCACAGTTCATTGGACCATCCATACATACACAGTTACACAGCTACAATTTGACAAGACTACTGCCTTAACATCAACACTTTAGTAACTAAATGTATGATCAGAGACTAATGTGACAAACGCATTAGAGCAGCATCGATGCTGGATATGCTTCACAAGGCAATTATTTTCTTTTTTCCCAGACTCTTGTCAAGACCTTTGAAGTGTGTGACCTCCCTGTCAGAGCCTCGAAGTTCGTGGCTAGGAAGAACTGGGTCATCACTGGAGCAGTAAGTTGCATCAATTTTTGTGTTGGGATAACGTATACACCAGCAGTTAAACAAACAAACAAGTAGTATAAAACTGCATGAGTTTGAATGTATTTATTTTGTTTTTTTAAGTAAAATCTTGAACAGTGGTGAGTCACTTTATTTATTTATATGTAAGCTAAGCATCGGGTATCTGTGTATCTCATTGTGTTAGATTCAAACAGCAAAACATAACAGCTTATTTTCTATTTTATTTTTTGACCTGATTTTTTAATTTTATGAATTCCCTCTGAGCTGTGAATTTATCTAATATTCAAACATTTATTTTCCCCTGCCTAGGATGACATGCAGATCCGTGTGTTTAATTACAACACCTTGGAGCGGGTTCACATGTTTGAGGCCCACTCTGACTACATCCGCTGCATTGCAGTCCATCCTACCCAGCCCTACATCCTCACCAGCAGTGGTACACTATCATACTAGACTCTCTGAATTTATCAGTTACAAAACTAAGATATTACAGTGTCCTCTAATCCTCACACATTACTGCTTTCCCACATGCATGAATGCATTTCTGAATTCTTTTGCGCAGATGACATGCTGATCAAGCTATGGGACTGGGAGAAGAAGTGGTCATGCAGCCAGGTGTTTGAGGGTCACACTCACTATGTCATGCAAATAGTTATCAACCCCAAGGACAACAACCAGTTTGCCAGTGCCTCCCTGGACAGGACTATTAAGGTTTGGATCACTTTACTGCTACATTAATGTAGTTGTGGGGCAAATGCCATAGGACATCTAGATCCTACTGCAGTACTGAAGCTTTAATGACCACAGTGAAGCTCATTCTTACTTTACAAATGTTTAAAGTGAATGGGCTGTGAAGTGCATTCGATGACTCTCTGTCATGTCATCTGGGTTGTTTCAGGTCTGGCAGCTAGGCTCTTCATCTCCCAATTTCACTTTGGAGGGCCATGAGAAAGGAGTCAATTGTATTGATTACTACAGCGGAGGGGACAAGCCTTACCTCATCTCAGGAGCTGATGACCGCCAAGTGAAGATCTGGGACTACCAGGTTAATAACACTAAGTGATATTCTCCAGGATCAAAATATTGATCCTGGATGTGATGTGTTGATAGTGTTGAAAAATAATGCATGCATTCGTAATAGATCTTCTACATTAACTCTGTGAATGTCCTTTAACTTTATATATACCTCCTGTGTGTGTTGTAGAACAAGACCTGTGTGCAGACTCTGGAGGGCCACGCACAAAACGTCTCTTGTGTCAGCTTCCACCCAGAGCTGCCCATCATCATCACTGGATCAGAGGATGGTGAGTAGGAACAATACTCCTCACCACCTGAACCTGATTGCATCATATCTCATGGCTCATTGAATATTACTATATGCAATATGTCCTCCTCTGTCTGTAGGTACCGTGCGTATCTGGCACTCAAGCACTTACCGCCTGGAGAGCACCCTGAACTATGGCATGGAGAGAGTGTGGTGTGTGTCTGGCCTTAGGGGCTCCAACAATGTAGCACTGGGCTATGATGAAGGAAGCATCATTATCAAGGTGAGCCGAAGAAAGAGGTTTTGAGGGAAAAGTATCTCTCAAAGAAATCTTAAGACACCACAATAAATATACATGATTTTCAAATATTCAAATCTGAAATCTCCTTTCTCCCTCTTCTTTGTAGGTGGGTCGAGAAGAGCCAGCCATGTCTATGGACACTAACGGAAAAATAATCTGGGCTAAGCACAGTGAAATACAGCAAGCCAACCTGAAGGCCATGGGTGACGCTGAGATCAAGGATGGAGAGAGGCTGCCATTGGCTGTCAAAGACATGGGCAGCTGTGAGATCTACCCCCAAACCATCCAGCATAACCCCAATGGAAGGTATGCATGCACTTAACAGAGGCATCTTTCCTCAATTTTCAATATGATATCTGTTGGAGGAGCTATGCAACCCATTTTTGCATTTGTGTTTACACCAGGTTTGTTGTTGTGTGCGGAGATGGAGAGTATATCATCTATACTGCCATGGCTTTGAGGAACAAGAGCTTCGGCTCAGCACAGGAGTTTGTCTGGGCACATGACTCATCTGAGTAAGTGTTCTGTTTGAAATGACAGATTTGATATTGGTGAAATACCCCCTGCTGTATTTGACTGTGACACTGTTTATTTTTACATCAGGTATGCTATCAGAGAAAGCAGCAGTATTGTCAAAATCTTCAAAAATTTCAAAGAAAAGAAATCTTTCAAGCCGGACTTTGGAGCTGAAGGTAATGCATTTGTTGTTATACAATAGACTTGTGGTTTTAGATCTGGATTTTTTGCCCCTGTCTTCTTCACTGGATGTTGTCATCTTATTTCCTACAGGGATCTATGGAGGGTTCTTGCTTGGAGTGAGATCAGTGAATGGCCTTGCATTTTATGACTGGGAGAACACAGAGCTGATCCGCCGTATCGAGATCCAGCCCAAACACGTAAGACTGATTTACCTCCCAATTATATGACTTTAGTTTCTGGGAAAAATTAATTAATTTTGTGTAACTGTTTGTTAAAATATAATACAAAACATTTAGATTTTCTTCTTTACCGTTATTTTACAGCACATTGTGTAAATAATTTAATACAGACCTATCTACCTATTTTTCTCTCTCTTATAACTTATCCAGATCTTCTGGTCAGACTCTGGTGAACTTGTCTGCATCGCGACAGAGGAATCTTTTTTCATTCTGCGTTACATGGCAGATAAAGTAGCTGCCTCTCAGGAAAACAATGAAGGAGTGACTGAGGATGGTATTGAAGATGCCTTTGAGGTGAGTGTGGAGGACACATTCATGCCCCTTGTTAGAAGTACATTTATATTTATGTAATGTTGTATGTTGAGTGCTAGACATGGATATTGGATGTTTTGTATGCCCTCAAGGTGGAACCCCCCCAGCAAAATGATTACGTACTCCACATTTAGAAGTTAGAAGTGTTTCTTCACTTTAAAACCACATCTTACTCTTTTCACCTTTGTGTCCCTCTTTCCTGTTTCCAGGTCCAGGGAGAGATCCAGGAGATTGTGAAAACTGGACTCTGGGTCGGAGACTGCTTCATCTACACCAGCTCTGTGAACCGACTCAATTACTTTGTAGGAGGAGAGATCGTTACTATCGCTCACCTGGACAGGTACAAATACAGATAGTTCTGCTTTAATATATCTACTTTACTAGGCTGTGAGCCCTGTGTATATTATTCAAACACCCTTAAACGTACTCTGATTGTTGTGAATAATGCTACATCATCTACATCTCCTGCGTTCTCTCTCTGCAGAACCATGTACCTGCTGGGTTATATACCCAAAGATGACCGTCTGTACCTGGGAGACAAGGAGCTTAACATTGTCAGCTACTCCTTGCTGGTCTCTGTCCTGGAGTACCAGACTGCCGTCATGAGGAGGGACTTTGGAATGGCTGACAAGGTGCTACCCACAATTCCCAAGGAGCAGCGAACCAGGGTGGCCCATTTCCTCGAGAAACAGGTAAGAAAATACAGTGGGGCTTCAAAGTTCAAGATGCAGTACTTCAACCCAGTTTGATAAGAGGAATATACCTTTTAGAGCTTGAAAAATTACACATTTTGTTTCTTTGTCTCATCAGGGTTTCAAGCAGCAGGCGCTGGCTGTGTCCACTGACCCAGAACACAGGTTTGAGCTGGCGTTACAACTGGGAGAATTGAAGATTGCTTACCAACTGGCTGTAGAGGCAGAGGTACGAGCATTCTAGTTGGCTTTTAAGGCAAACTATTTGGCATCACATTGTGTTTTTCTTCCTAAAACATGACCAGAGATTTGGGAAAAAAAAGACATAGAAGAGTCATATTATTCTCCGCCCTGCACGTTTCTAACATCTGTCCTCCTTTCACCTGCAGGCTGAGCAGAAGTGGAAGCAGTTAGCAGAGCTAGCTATCAGTAAGTGCCAATTTGGTCTGGCCCAGGAGTGCCTGCACCATGCCCAGGATTATGGTGGCCTGCTCCTCCTTGCCACGGCCTCTGGTAACGCCACTATGGTGGGCAAGCTGGCTGAAGGGGCAGAGAGGGACGGCAAGAACAATGTGGCCTTCATGACCTACTTCCTGCAGGGAAAGTGAGTACTGTAACAGCGTAGGGTGGTGACATGTGTGGACACAAGGGGGCAGACATTTGTATGGATCACATGGGGTATGTGCTGTGGTAACCTGTGTAACTCTACATAACTTCTTTTCTCAACAGACTGGATCAATGTTTGGAGCTCCTGATCAGGACAAACCGACTACCTGAAGCAGCCTTCCTAGCTCGCACTTATCTGCCCAGTCAGGTGTCCCGTGTGGTCAAATTGTGGAGGGAGAACCTGGCAAAGGTTAACCAGAAGGTTAGTTTAGTTATCAGGGCTATCGTTTATTACAAATATATATACAGAAAGGACTGTGGGTTAACTCTAATACAATAAAAAAGTTTAAGGTTAGGAAAATGCTTTTTGAATTAGTACAATCAAGCTGATCAATGTAGAATAATTAGTTAAAAAATAATCTCAGGAATTTTAACTGATGAACCCAAATAATTCAGTAAAGGACAAGACAACAAGAGTAATATGCAGAATAAGTCCTCTGAAGCACACTCGGTTACTTGCTCAAACAAATGGAGGGGCTGAAGGAAAGATAAGATAATCCTTTATTCATCTCACGAACGGAGAACGAAGAAGGTTTTGCTGGATATTTTCAAACATTTCAAATAATTGCCAACATTGGACAGACACACATTGTAAAACATTTTGATCGATCATACAACAAATAGATAAACATTTTGGACAATTCTTTGGAGTTGTATATTAAGCTCTCAGAGAGATTCTAGGCTGGCATACCTTCGGTTCAAACTTGAAAGCATAGGAGAAGAGCTGTGAATGATTGATAAAGAACCTTAATTACATTCATGAAATGTAATTAACTGTAATTAACTGTTAGCTCTCAGAGTAAAATGTTAGGGACACAAAGGATCTGTGTTATCTATGAGATGTCGCTGATAGCCTATTCTAAAGCTACAGAAAATAGATGACATTCAGTAATGGGTTCAATTATGCACTGATAACCTCAACCTATTGATTTATACTGTATATATACAAATGTGTAGTTATTTAATTTTACCCATTTCTTTTTTTAACGTTTGCTTATTTTTAAATTGTGTCATTAAAAAATACAAGTTATGATATGATTCCACTTAAAATAAAAAATAAAGTTTAAAATAACAGGTTATTGGAGTTTAACCATGATCTAATACTTCTATCATGTACTGAATCTTCCTTCCAGGCGGCAGAGTCCCTAGCAGACCCTACAGAGTATGAGAATCTATTCCCCGGGCTGAAAGAAGCCTTTGCAGCTGAGCATTACCTTCGAGAGAGCTGCTTGGGCACCACCAGGCCTGCCAAAGATTATTCTCTTGTCACAGTACGTTTTTTTAATCGATAAATATGGTAGCTGTGTCGTGTGCAGACAGTATTATTTATAGTTGTATCGCATCCTTTTTTTTCCTCTATTTTAACAAACTCCTGCCATGTTTCAGCTCAATGAAGACAGGAATATTCTTGAAGAGGCTCAGGGATATGAGCCCAAAGGAACCTTCATTCCTCTTGTCACCAAGGTTGGTTTGGAATATTGACCAATTTTTTGTTGAGACTATTTTGACAGGGGTCTTCCAAAAGGTTTCGAAACTAAAAGGACCATCACTCAGTTATACTCAAACTCTTTTTCTACATTTTCTTTTGACAGACTCAAGATAGTGAGGAAACAGTGGCAGCAGTTACTGTTGCTGCAGCAGCAGCTGTGACGTTTGCACAGCCTGAAGCTGCCCCAGCAGTTGACAGAGAAGAGGAGAAGGAGGAGGAGGAAGAAGAAGAAGAAGAAGAAGAGGAAGAGGAAGAAGAGGAAGAACAGGAGGAAGTCGCTGAATTCTCAAAGTCGCAAAAAGAAAAGGTTGGATTTCATTTGTCTTTCACTTTTTCATTTTTTTTATTCTCACTGTAAAGCAATGTACAGAAATATTCTTATTAGTCATGCAATGGTTCCCATTACTTTATCTAAAAGAATAAATAGTTAAATATTTTTTTATTTTAAATTAAATAATCTACTTTATAGCATTTTACATGTAAATTAGGAAATCATTTTGACTTGTATAACTTGTATTTGACTTCTATCAATATAAAAAAAAATAACCTAATTATAAATCCTCCACAGTCCTGTGATACAAAGATAAAAGACTTTTACATAACTGGAATGTGTTTTTTATTCTTCTCGTAAAAACTAAGTCTCTTTCATGTATGTCTCTATTTAGACTCTGGACGAGCTGGAGGTGGACTTGGACAACATGGAGCTGGATGACATTGATACAACAGACGTTAACCTGGACGATGACTTTCTAGATGACTGAGATCTGCCTGAGTCCTGACCACTCTGCATCTGCTCAAAAGCACTATTCAGAGCTTATTTAAAACAAAGAGAAAGAGACCAAACTCCCTTTTCCCATTTTTGTATTTGTATCTTATTAATATTATGTTGTCATGTCAACCTATTGCAGAGACACGGTTCAAGTAGAAGATGATTATAATGATGATGATGATGGTGGTGATATGAGAAATGTTTTATTCTATTAAGAAAAGTAGATACTTCATGTCTATTTCAGACTCCCCATTTTGTACACCATTAATTGGTTGTTTGAGATACTTCACTAACTGTCCATTAAGCAATACATTGTATTTACTCTCCGCTTTGTGTTGTCTGTACTGGCAAATCAAAACTCATTCTGTCCAATAAACTGCGGTAGCTGTACATATTCACAATTGACTTGGGTGTTGCATATTAGAAGCTTTAACACAGTACTTATACTATAGCTTCATATGAAGCTTTTCAAGAAAAGCATTTAAAGTGGAATGAATGTTGCACCTTTCAGTTACGATAATGGTAGTTTTTATTTTAGTCATGTAATTATGAAGCACATATTAGCATGTAGTTGTAGAAATGCTAAATGAATGGATTTACCCAACTGAGAATTCATGGCCTTAGATCCCATACAGAATCTGTCAGTAGTGGTTAGAGGTGGAGCACAAATCAGGCAAATTCTGTGATTTGTTTCGTGCAAACAAGTATTTTTTTTAATTCTGATGGAAACCACAAAAATGTCTTGATTTTCTGCTGAAAATAAATAAAAAAAACAGGGTGAATGTATTTGCAATGGGCCATTCAGACTTTTTGGATTAATATATCTGTTTAATGCAAAGACCTTAAAAATGGTTTTAAAGGTTGTAACACTTGTTTGGGTGTTCCAACACCCATGTAAAAAAAGACCTTTAAATGGCCCTTCTATGACACTAACAGATAAAAAATACAAGGAATACAACTTTTTTTAACCAAATTCATACATTTACAAATTCAAATTTCAAGGCAATTGACAATAAACCCACTGTATAACTTTCTGTCCCATTTGCTGGTGGCCCATCTGGCTGCAGTGGCCCAGTGCTCTTGAGTGTATGTCCGCCTCTGTTGATTCATGCACTGCAGCAGGACACTGTCACTCTCCTCCTCTCCTGTGGATGGCGCCCCTCCGAGACAGGCTTGTACGATTTTGTGCAGTTTCGTGTGCAACAAAGTACCGAGCTTGGCAGCTAGCGAGAAGAGAAACCCTACCCCTCTAGCAGTGTTTATCTTTCCTACGGATCTGATCAGTTTTACAATTATTCCCTCGCTTCCAGCTGTTTATTACATTACATTAAGTTTAATACAAACAGGAACTTACGCGGTCTAGTCGTCGGACGGACGCTTTGTGGAGGAGCAAGGTGCGTTTTCTAATAGAAGGCAGGCTTAACATTTGGGAGCTGGCGTAGTAGAAAAGAGAGAGCCAGGACTACGCAGCGTGTCGATCAGCCGGGAGAGCCGGGGGAAACACGGTACAGCCACCGCCAGCGCCACGGGGAGTCGGGGCCCGAGAGGGAGCCTGCCAGGCCCGCGGCTTGATGTACCCTGCCTGCCTCGCCTTAGCCGCAGTCCGGGATGGGGGAGACCAAAATTATCTACCACCTCGACGACCAGGAGACACCGTATCTGGTGAAACTGTCGGTGCCGGCGGACAAAGTCACTCTGGCAGACTTCAAAAATGTCCTCAAGAAGCCAAATTACAAATTCTTCTTCAAATCTATGGACGATGACTTCGGGTAACTGTTATAGGGCTTAATGTGTTTACCCAGGCATTAGCATCATCTTTCACTGGTTTTCTCTGCTTTAGTAAAGCTTGGTTGACTCCAGCTTGGTTGTAGCTTCTTCCAGCTGGCGTGTCATCGGCTTTAACGTTACCTGTCTATCGATCTTTAGCTAGCGTCTTGCATTGCAGCTCCTTTGTTAGCAGCGAAGAGCTCGCAGTGCTAGCAGGTCTGTTTAGCATCCCGACCCCGTTTGTTTACATTGCTTGTGTGGCTAGGTTACACGTATATCGTCTTGACTTTCTCTCACCAAGTTTGGTATTTGAACACTAGTGAAAGCCCTAATTGACATTTTCACTTCTTTTAAATACAATGGGAGCAGGGGCATTTGACAAAACTCTGATGTTAACCGGTTACTGACGGTTTCTGCTGTCAGTCGGCTAATGTATGGGACGTTTATGCTAACAGGCTAACCTCAGAATGTAAGCGGCCGGGTTCAGTTAGCTCGTCGTTGAGTGCAGCAGGCCCCTGCTGTTGTTGTCTATTAGCCCGAGGAATGCAGAGTTGAACACAGGAATTCCCTGTTCATCACTCTGGCAGTTTTATGGGCATGTCCTTTTGTGCTAAAACATTGCTGGAAAAGTAGACGTTTTATATTCCTCCAGACAGTGTGTCCTCTTCAGAGTAAAAAGAGATGGGGGTGTGCATTTCTTAATCATTACAACCAGGTTTTCCAAAGTTGTGTTTGGCTAAAGGCAAACTAAGGTGGGGCAACAGCTTCTTAACATTTTCAAGTGTGAAAGATCTATTTTGAAAGGAACCACATCTATGTATGCTGTGAAGAGACTATTCTACTATTATTCTGGGAGGGTTACACCTTTACTCCAACCTATGGTACAAGCAACCTGTCAGGCTGGTTTAAACATTGGTTGTCAAAATATTTACCTCAAAGACTTTCAAAGACAGTCTCACTGAACATCACTAGTTTATCCTCCACTGAAAGGCCCCTCTGATTGTGTATGTGTTGTCAAGGTAACATCTGATTCTCTGAGGGAAACTGTCTGTCTGGTAGGGTTTTCTGGTAATTCACTCAGTGAACTTGGTCAAATGTTGCACAAGAAAACTTTGAATTCCCTGTTTTTTATTTACAATAAATAGAGCTTTCCCTTTTTTTACCAGCTAACACTAATGCTTTCTTCTATAAAATGTACAAACACATTTAAAACTGACTTGCAGTAATGCAGCAATGTTGGCTTGCCCCGACTATTTGGGGATTTTGTTAAACTGTAAAGTCTTGATTGGCAGATCGTGTGTTTAAAGCCAAATTGCAATAGTTTCTAATCTACATACATACAATTGTAATACACTTTAGCAGGCAGAATTGTTACTTTTTTCCTTTGCTGCATTAGATTAGATTACTCTACCAACCTCACCAGCTATCAGCTTCACATCATCAAGAACCAATTTTATATACATTAATCGGCACTGATATTTTCTTTAGGCAGTGTTGTATATTCCTAACCCTCTGTGTAACAGGGGTAAAAATAGGGTAGTAGGTTTGCTATAGAATGTGCATTTGTTTTTTCGGTTGTCAATGTCTGTCCTGGCTGATGGAAGTATTGCCCAGCCTTATGTTTTATTGCCCTGAGAGTGCTTTTGTGTTGGTTGGGTTTTACTGAAACAGAGCTTTGTTCTCTTTACAGGGTGGTAAAGGAGGAAATATCTGACGACAACGCTAAGCTGCCCTGTTTTAATGGACGTGTGGTGTCATGGGTAGGTTCAGAATACATCCTGGGGTGATTTTGTGTTTGTTTATTTTATTTTTTTTTGTGTTCACTTTTACGTTTTCACTCTATTTGTGTGGTTTTTGGCAACAGCATGCATGCGTTTATAACAATGACTCCCATCTGTTGACTAATGATCCCAACCATACTCTGTCTCCAGGGAGAGACCCTCTGCATCTCTGTGATAATGTTATTATCACATAATGATCCTAGAGGGAACAGACACATGCAAACACCCTTGTGTGCTTCCTCGCTTTTTTTTATTTCTAAGCCCCTCTTAGAGAATTAGAGCTGTAGTTGCATAGTTTTAATGTAATATCCTTCAATTTCAAGTCCCTCCACATACTAGACCAGACCTTCAACATACACGTACATGTACTTGCACGCACTACCTCGTTTAGAGGCTCTGAGCAATAATTCTCCTGTCTCCATAACACAAGAGACATCTGGTCCTGGTGCACAGCCTCCCTTCCTCTCTCGTCGACATTGAAATTGGATTAAGAGCAAGTGAAATCACAGGATAGGAGGAAAAAAACCCAATAACAAAGAGCCTCACTGCGTGCCATCTAACAAGAAGATTAAATCTCACAGGAGGAGGAGAAAAAGTTGAAAGAAAGAGTGTTCTGTTTCTTGATGTAAAAGGCTGATGCATTCGTTTAATTTAACACAGTGTGGTTGTAATTACAGGTTTTATTCGAGAGTCATCAACACAGTGCTGTCTCTAGGTGTTTGTGTGTGTGTTATACAGTGTGCATGTCCGTATGTGTCCCTTTGTTATGGTATTTTTCATTTGTGTGTGTGTGTTTGGGAACATGTTTTATCTCTGGGGGGAGCGTGGAAATGTTCCATGTGCAGTGAAGAGTTATCTCTGTTATAGGTCTTACATTTATTTGTCTTGACTGTTCATCTGTTATTTGGATGATCTGATTGATGGCTCTCTTGGGTGTGGGGGCCTGTTTCCTTAGCACCACATCATAACAGGCCCGTCCCCACAATCTGGCCTGTTATACATTATTTTGTCAGCTGAAAAACAGATTTTGTCTTTCACAGTATGTTTTACACCTTGTCTTAGTGCCCCCCCCCCCCTAAACTAAAGTAGCCCCTGTGTAAACTAAGAATAAAACATTACAAAGTAGAAACACCTGGTTCATATTGGATAAATGATAAAAAGACAAATGTGATGCAATCTGTTTTTCATTATCCTGTTGCAGAACAAAATATTTTGTTACTGGATGGGTCCTACTTCGTTCTTGAATCGTTCATGGTATCAACTTGTTGCCAGTTGGATTAAATTGCTTTAGTGTGTATCTGATTTTTCTGATATTAATTAGATATCTTTAGACAACCCTGTCACCCCAGAACCCCATCATTCTAGTTGTTCATGAATTGTCACACATTTACTGACTCTTTGTGGTTTAAAAAAAGCCTGTTTCAACCTTTTTATCTCTTCATTATTTTTCAGTTTTCCACCACAGTAAAGAGCATTCAGTCTGAAATCAATAAACATGAAATGATGTGAGCTTCTCAAATCTTTCTCATGGACGTGGAGTCTAAGAAGCTGAACATGTGTTTAATCTTTGGTCCCTTGGAAAAAAAAAAAAAATTTGAAATCATCACCATGAGCACTTTGTAGTCTATTCCAAATCATTATACAATAATAAGAACAAATGTTACTAATCAGCCCAAGGGCTCTAGGAGAATTCTTCTATTGTTTTTTTTCGCCTGGTGGGTGTGGTAATGCAAACAAGGAATGTGTGCCCGCTGTGTAGAAACAAAATCAAACCAAATTCTTTGCACTGGACAACTGTATGCTTCTCATGGTCACACCAATTTCATGTCAGCTATTAGACTTGTTTTTGCATGCAAACCATGCACGTTCAACGCAGCTTCTCTAAAATGCTAAACTTCTCAAATACCACAGAACTCAAAATCCATTGGAGAATGGGGGGAACAAATAATATCTTGAGAGAGCAGTACTAATGATCACTGGTTTATGCTGAAATTAAAAGGGAAGGGGGGGGGGGGGGGTATGAAAATGTAAAAAGTACATAATGTAATGTTAAGATCTAGCAGTGATTTAACCTCCAGTCACTGTCCTAGTCCATTGGATACTATGTCTTTCATTATAATTTAAAAGTCTTGGCACATATTCTGTCTGTCATGACTCTTTGTAACTACAGGTGCCTTTTTACAGCTTTGACATTCCAGCAGGAAATTAAAAGAAGGTAAAAATATATATAGAATAATTTAATGAGACATTGTAGTTCCTACAGTTCTGGCGAACCTGTAGTCTTTGACAATGAAACAGGATATTCCCTCCACCCCTTGGATACGGTGTAGTTCAAACACAATAGTTCTCTGCCATGGGTCTGTGGCCCACTTGCTCTGTGTCTTTCAGTTTGTTTTTCCCTCTTTGAGTGTTTGTCTCATCCCTGTGTCTGACCTGATTCTCAATCTGTTTGACAGCTGGTCTCTGGAGACGGTGCCCACACAGATGCAGGCTCAGTGGCAGACAGTTTAGACGCACCACCCCCTTTGGAGAGAACCGGGGGCATTGGGGATTCAAGACCACCTTCCTATCAGTCAGTATATTCCAAAAATATTCATAGTGTGCAAAATGGAGATATTTTTTTCATTGCGTGTGTATGTGGAAAAATGGACTCTGTAAGTTTTATAAAAGAGTCCCTCTGTGTTTCTTGCACAGTAGCAGAAACAGTTAATGTAATGGGAAAAGAATGACACCTTGTGACTGCCCGGTAGAAAACCAAATCTTTTTCTTTTTTTTTAAGTTTTCTTCATGCTGGGAAAGAATCACATTGACTTAGTCATGAAGAAAAGTGAATCTCCTTCTTTTAGGTTGAAAAAAAAAAGTTTAAATTGTAAAGTATAGTTGTTGTTTCAAGTTTTTAGAGGCAGCCAGGTCAGTCTGTAAAGTGTTTAATAGATTGTCGAGTGAAAAAGTAATGTGATGATAAACTTACGGTGTGTTTTACATAATTTTGTGATTTAGAGGCTGTCAAATGAGATTTAATGTTTAGATAATGACACAGTCAGTTCTATCTTTCTATCTTTACTTGACACTAACTTTGGCTTCATTGCATGGTCTCTGTCTGGAGTGGGAAGGCAGCAAGTGTTCGGGACAGTTTGGACAATGACACAGAGACCGGCTCCATGGTGTCGCAAAGGAGAGAGCGGGAGAGGCCGCGCCGGAAACACACCAACGAACACGGTCAGAAAAATGTTTGCTGGGTGGGCTGATGCAGAGGTTTCATAACCGGGCTTTGAGCAAAAGGATGTAACAGAAGCTTTCACTATACTCTGAATTTTAACTTTCATGTATCAAACATCAAAAAAGGAACCAGCTTGGTTTGAAGAAAGTTGATTTTGTGGTCGAGAAAAAGAGAGTTTGAGGCGTAACAGATTGATAATAAATTGAAATAAGATATGTTACGGTTCTTTTTTTAGTTTGTGTTAACATCTCTTGTGTAGTTGTAGGCTGTCTCTGAGCTTTTATCTATGTTAACTAAACAGCTTTATTTTATTTTGGCCCTTGCGTGTATGTGTCATCCTGATTACTGTCCCACTGCAGGTGGAAGGCAGAACGGGTTTTCATCGCGACCTGCGGGACGCGGGGGCCCCGACTACGACAGCTGTTCATCCTTCATGAGCAGCGAGCTGGAGTCCACCTCCTGCTTTGATTCAGAGGACGATGACGCAACTAGCAGGTCAGATATTTTGCGGATTATTTAGCTTGTTGTTCATGAGGGCAGTTACTAATACGAACAGGAATTCTGCCTCCAGTAAGGCATCTGGATTAACTGTTGATGGTTTTTGGCACAGAATCGTACAATCTTAAAGTCTGGTGGTTTCTGTGGCTGTCCCCCCCTGAGTTCTCCTCCAGGAGTGGTAGAAATATCTGCAGCCCAATGAATAGTCTCTGCTGTTCTCAATCTTCAGGCATCTCACAGGATGTTTTTCCTGTGGATGCAGCTCTGAGGAAACTGGATTGAAGCTTCATTGTAGCTTCAGAGTTAATCTCCAATCCAGAAAAACAGAAGTGGTTCCTAAATAAACTTTCTGTCTTTGTCATTCAGGTGATAGCTTTACAATGTGTGCTGTTTTATGCTGTTTTTAATAACAGTTAGAGCTGGTCTTGACTCCTGGCAAGCACCACTTTTATTATGGAAAACTGTGCAAGGAGCCTCTAATGTAGATGTAGGTAACAGTGGGGCTTTAATTGTACATTTTGTAAAGGAACTTGTTGAAAATAGCTTTTTTTTTTCTGTCCAGGTATTTTTTAAGTATCTGTCATGGTTGTTTAAGCCTCATTTAGGGTAGACATTTTTTCAAAGAACAGAAGTTATATGATATTGATTGGTTTAGTTATCACGCAGCAATGTTTGGTTACATGTTTGGTCATTTGCTGATAAATAACTCATATGTGTGTGTAAACTTTCTAAAAAGATCTTGAACTTTTCTTATATCCAGATTTAGCAGCTCCACTGAACAAAGCTCCTCTCGTCTGATGAGACGACATCGCCGACGCCGGCGGAAACCTAAGGCCTCAAATATGGACAGAGTAAGACGACAACACCCTTTGGACTAACATGGCTCTTGTTGTCATTTTTTCTCCTGTTCTTTTAATTTTCTTAATTGTCATTGTTCTTCCCAACAGTCTTCATCATTCAGCAGCATCACAGACTCCACCATGTCTCTGAACATCATCACTGTCACTCTCAACATGGGTAAGTGTCATGGCCGTATGGAAGCTGCACACTGAAAGCATTTACATATGTTAAGATGAATATAGTCTCTTTATAATACCACACACTGAGCCTCACTTTTAAATGCCTTACAAAAGACAATATTGTACGCAGCTGTGACCAACCGTTTCCATCTTGAAGCTGGTCTCTGATTATCTTTTCTGTCTCTTGTTTCACCTGATTCTTGCCCTCTCCTCCTCACAGAGAAGTACAACTTTTTGGGCATCAGTATTGTGGGTCAGAGTAATGAGAGGGGAGATGGGGGGATCTACATCGGCTCTATCATGAAGGGTGGAGCTGTGGCTGCAGACGGACGCATAGAGCCCGGGGACATGCTGTTGCAGGTGTGTGTGTGTGTGTGTTAATGTCTGTATAAGACAAAGAGATGGTGCTCACAATTGGCTTCAAGTTGTGGGATTTCTTAGTTAAACTGTTACTCTGCAAATAGTTTACCTCCTAATGTGACTATGCAGTGTAAGAGCCGTCCTTTATTGTCATACTGAATCACAATTTGTAGAAGTAGAAGTTGACAACTTGATTGTTTGGTTTTCATTTATCACTGTAGGTGAACGACATCAACTTTGAGAACATGAGCAATGACGATGCAGTACGAGTCCTGAGGGACATAGTGCACAAACCAGGGTAAGCAGCAACCATTAATACATACATGAATATTTTTTAACAAGTAATAATAAATGTTCTTAAATAAAGCACAGGACATAGTTAAGGAGACTATACATTGATTCTGTGCTTGTGAACAGCCCCATTACTCTGACTGTGGCAAAGTGCTGGGACCCCAACCCTCGGAGCTGCTTCGCTCTGCCCAGGAGTGAGTCTTTGTCTGTCTCGTGTGTCTCTTACTATATTTCTTTATGCCTAACTTTGGCTTTGGTAAGATGACCCGACTCTGACCAGGTAATATACTTTTCATCAAACAGGCGAGCCAATCCGACCCATTGACCCAGCTGCGTGGGTATCCCACACGGCGGCTATGACTGGGGTTTATCCTGCGTACGGCATGAGCCCTTCCATGAGCACTGTCACCTCCACCAGCTCCTCCATCAGCAGCTCTATCCCGGAGACTGAAAGTGAGTCACATCGCCCCTTGCTGTGATGGCTTGTTATCAGTGCCCTTGAACTCAAAACAACTTGCATCTGACGCTGACAAATATTTAGATGCTATGTGACGCTGACATTTATTTACTTTGTCCCTACATTTTCCTCAGTGTTCCTCTTTGTACGATCAGTTTTTCTCAGATGACCCACAGAAAAAGCACTTTTTGCTGCGTACGACCAACATTTCTTTGTGTGACATTTTTGCATTTGTTGATTGAAAAAGCTGAAGAAAGGCAGGAAATGTGAGAACAAGAGAGTGGGATAGACATGCATCAAAGAATTGTGGCCGGGATTCAAACCTACCAACCATTGTATCAGGGATGATAGCATCTGTGTGTGGGGTGCCTGCTCTACCAACTGAGCTAAACCAGACCCAACACTTTTTGATATAAAGCAATAAGTCCACCAGAATTTTTCGAAATGTCAAAATTTCAATTTTTGAACACTTATCTTTCAGATTGGAGCCCCACCCTCTAAACCTTTCGAGATGCACTAACATCAGTATCTCCCTGGAACTTAGTAAATCTCCGTCTTAAGTGTTGCTCTTCCTTTCCCCTGCATTCCTGGGATGACTCTCTGTTCCAGTTTTTTCTCTGTTCAGCCTCACAGACTCCAACTGCTCAATAACTCTTGTCAAAACGAAGCCATAACTCACAACCTTTGTACCCCTGTAATTTTGGTAAAAGACACCAACATGTTTTTTTCTGTCTCGGGAAAACGTACGACTCTCTCACAGCGTCTTGACCGAACTGATGTGACCCACATTTTTAGAGACTTTAAAACATTTTTGTATCATGAATTTCCACATGAAAACAAAATTAATGACTTTAACACAAGAAAAAACTCTTTGAGTTTGGATTGTGGCTGCAGTGTACGGTTAAGTAATGTGCTTTGTGCTGCTTTTGCAAACTGTATATGTTGCAAAGAGTTATTTCAATAGCAGCTACAGTGACATTTAAAGCAGACATTTAAAGCTCTATAATCAGTGTATCTGTTTCAGAGTTCAGGTGCGGCCTCAAAATCACAGCCTCACATTTCTTTCTGCAATCATATTTTGCACCAGTGATCAGCCATCACACGGGTGGGTTCAACAGTTTCTACAAGATAGAAGCTTCCACAATGCATAGTGTCATGCAGGCACTTGAAAGGTTGAGTTTTGGATAAAGGGTGCAACTTCTATAAGTGTGCACCATCAGGCAAAACTTAAACAGAAGTCAGGTTTATGTATGATATGTTAATGAACCTCAGCAGTGTTTTTAAACTAGAGGTGGGAACATTCCTTAAGAACATGTACATACTCTTTACCACAAAATCTAAACCATCTAACCTTCTTTCGATCTCCACCTCTCAAGGTACACAAATCGAGTCTGTTTCGAGCTACAGATATCTTGGTATTTTAATTGATGAGTCTCTTTCTTTTACTCCTCACATTCAGCAGCTGGTAAAAAGGTTAAAGCTGAAACTGGGATTCTACTTTAGAATCAAATCGTGCCTCTCATTTGAGTCTAAGAAGAGGCTGGTTGCTGCCACTTTTATGTCTGTGCTGGATTATGGTGATGTTTTATACATTCACGCCTCCTCACAAAGCTTACATGCTCTGGACACTATCATGGAGCCCTGAGGTTCATCACTAACTTTAAATCCCTCACTCATCACTGTCTGTTGTATGAACGTGTTGGATGGACTTCTTTGACCCTACGCAGACTTAAACACTGGCGTACTCTTATCTTCAAGTATTTTAGGTCTGCTTCCTTCATACCTTCTGACCTTCATCAGTCAGAAGAGTACAGGGACTTATAATCTTCGATCCCAGGACCTCTTCTTATTGTCTGTTCCAAAAGTCAGAACGGAACTAGGTAAAAAGGCGTTTAAATTTGCTGCTCCGTTTACTTGGAACAAATTACAAAATGAACTGAAACTTAGCGAACTTCTCTCGTTGGACGCTTTTAAGAGGAAGTTAAATGACTTGGAGGCAGACACATCTGGCTGTAGATGTTCTCCCTGATAGATTTGTGGATGACCCTGACAAACATTTGCTGTTCAGATTTGTTATTTGTGTCTTTTAATGCCTAAGGATGTATTCTTGAAGTATGTTTGGCTGCTCGTTGTCTGTCTGAAACTCTGTTATTTGTGCTGCTGCCTGTCTTGTCCAGGACACTCTTGAAAAAAGAGATTTTTAATCTCAATGAGTTTTCCTTTCCTGGTTAAATAAAGGTTAAATAAAATACAAAATAAATTAAATCATTTAGGGGTGGTCACAGGTCATTTTACGTAGATAAGACCGATAGATGGCGATTGATAACACCAGAGGTGAATTACAACGCTTGATATGAAAAACATTTATTTTAGTAATGCAATGAACCTCCACAACATGTTATGATACTTATCCAGGGAGGACATTTACTTGAACATTATCAGGGGCTTGATAGGATTCATGAAAAAAAAACTTAGCTGTTGTCCAATTCAAAAAAAGATCCAGTGTGATTCATGATCAGGACTGCACAGAGGTCAAATTACAGTCCAGACCACAAGAAACCAAATATTATCTGTGGTAAATTCCAAACCAGACCAACATTTTTGTACTTGTGTAGATTTGGTAAAAGTACAACACTTGGTTTTTGAGAAGGACTATTCAAATGATCTTGAAAACATGTTCAGGGGTGTGCACACGTACAAATCTCAGACACATTTTAAACTGTATCAGCTCTTTTAGGAGGAAGTGGTTCAGCCCTTGTGGTAACTTGACTGTGTGTCATCTGATCTTTCCCAGGATTCGATGACTTCCACCTCTCCATCCACAGCGACATGGCAACAGTCGCTAAGGCAATGGCCTGCCCAGAGTCGGGTCTGGAGGTGCGAGACAGGATGTGGCTCAAGATAACCATCGCAAACGCCTTTATTGGTACGTCTGTCGGAGCAGAGGCCATGGTCCTGCATTTATCAGTTTCTTCATCAGTATGCAGACACATCTCTGCTCTTTATTAGCTTAGTTCAGCCTGTATTAACCATCAGTGTTTCAGGGTTATGGCTGAGATGAAAACTGGAAGCCTATTGTGTCTCTTTTAAGGGTTTGGTTAAATCAAAAAATACATTAGCAATTTTTATAGTTCAAAAAACATCGAAACCCCATATTTAATTGAAAATAGCACAATTTTCAAATGATTTATCAATGTTGAAATTAAGAAACTTCCCTCTGACTGAGAACTGACATGCCAAATTTGAATTTGATGCTAACATGTTTAAAAAAAAAAAAAGTAGAGACAGTGGCAAAAAAAAAAAGTCATTAAAAGATTCAGAGAATCTGTAGACAAGTGACAAAGCAGAAAATCAGTGTTAGGTGGTCGTGATCTTCGGGCCTTCAGACTGCTCTGCATGAAAAACGGTCCTGAGGTCTAATAAGTCAACATTCGACTTTCTGTTTGGAAATCATGGTGGCCCCATTCTCCCGGCTAAAGAGTAGAGGGAGCATCCAGCTTGTTCTCAGTGCACAGTTCAAAAGCCATAATCTGTGATTGTGTGGGGGTGCATTATTAGCACACATGCAATGAGTAAGCTGCACATTTGTGAAGGCTCCATTGAAGCTGAACCATACTGTATATACAGGCAATACAAAGGAGACCCTTAAATGTTGAACAGCTGAAATCTGCATTAAGCACAATGGTAAAACATTCAACTATAAAAAATATTGCAGGAATTGGTCTCCTCGCGTCCCAAAAAGCTTACAAAGTGTTGTAAAAAGTATTGCAACTTCATGATAAAAATGACCCTGTCCCAACTATTATGAAACGTCTTGCAGGCATCAAATTCAAAAAGGGCATATCATTTCCCAAAAACAATGAAATGTATTATTTTTAAGATATGATTGTAAGATAGTTTTTAGTGAATATGGGTTTGCAATGTTTTGCAAATCATCACATTCTGTTTTTATTTACATTTTTGCATGACATCTTAACTCTTCATGAAATGTGTATGTCCTTCAGGTTCTGATGTGGTGGACTGGCTCTTCCATCATGTTGAAGGGTTCTCAGATCGCAGAGAAGCCCGTAAATATGCAAGCAACCTGCTAAAGGCCGGCTACATCAGACACACTGTCAACAAGATCACCTTTTCTGAACAATGTTACTACATCTTTGGAGATCTCTGTGGCAGTAAGTGGACACTCAGCTCTTTTTAAAGCTAACAGTTGTATCTGTGTTTTCCTGTAATGCCTAAATATCCACTGATTACATCGACTATTATAGGCTCTCATTGGGGTGTTTTCTATGAATAGGGTGTAAAACTGAAAGTCTAAATCATTGTTTTCTTCCATCTCCCACAGACATGACCCACCTGTCTATTCATGACCATGATGGTTCCAGTGGGGGCGCCTCAGATCAGGACACACTCCCCCCTCTGCCACATCCTGGGGCAGCCCCCTGGCCCATGGCCCTCCCCTACCAGTTCCCCATTCCTCACCCATATGACCTGCCACAGCCATTCCATGGAGGACCAGGAGCTGGTAGTGCAGGAAGCCAGCACAGCGGTGAGTACAGCAAGCAAATGGTGTATGCGTTATATCCAAATGTCTGTCGAATGTTCCTCCTGCAGGCAATAAGTTGTTTGACTCATTTTGACTTGCATGAATCCATGTAATCTATGACTGCTTAGCTTGTAAATGAGCAAACTACAAACCTCATGAACTTACTTTTCAAGCTACAGAGATGTTGCTTTATGTGTCCCTTTTAGGGATTTAAAGGACTAACTCCCATGTTGTATTGCATTAAAATGTGGTTTGCTCACTCATCCAGAGACATGAAAATATCAACACATTTTATGACCGCAGTCTGCACCATTACAGGTCCAGTTCATGTTTAAATGAGTGAACGTCAGAGACACAAGGAAAACAGGCTACCTCTGTTAAGAGTTACATTTCCCCTCAAACAGCTCCAAAACGGTCTTATTTACATGTTTTATTTTGTGTATTTAATGTGTAGAAATAGAAAACCAGACATTGTGGTTTAAGAAGCTGTTTGCTTACGCAATGGAGATATTAACGAACAGCTGGAAGCAATGGCTGTGCAGAACATGCCAGACGTCATGTCCTCATTTTGTGGTTGCACACTTCCATGGAATGTACTCCTGAATAGTTTACCTACTTATGAGATACAACATGGTACAATTTTGGAGCTTTTTCTAGGTTAAAGTGTTGATGCTTAGCTTGTCCCAGGCCTACTTTTGCATAAGATGCAAATAGATTTAAATGAAACTCTTTTGCTTTTCAAAATGTCCAATTGTTCCTTTACAGATGAACTGTTTTAGAGTTATCATTAGACTTAAGACCTTGCCTTGAAAGCAAGAAGGCTGTTTCTGGTAATACAATAAAGACATGTAATTGCCTTTGGCTGAGTATTTCAGCTTGTGGGAGGCAGTGATTGCTCAGTGACCATGTCTGCATTAGTCATGCAGCTCTCATGAAAGTCTCCCACAAACTGGGTCAGTACTGCCTGCATCACTTCTCTACCACCCAGAGGGGAGTGAGTGGCTCATGTAGACAATTTATTGAAAATGTTTGTTAGATAATAATCACAGTATCTTACCTCTGTCCTTAGGAAGCAGCGGTTCCAACTGCAGTAAGAACGAGGGACGGAAGTCTGGCGGCAGCGGCAGTGAACCAGAGATCAGGAGCCACCGAGCTCCAAGCGAGCGCTCAGTGGCTCCCCCTAGTGAGCGAAGCGTCCGTAGCTCTGTCAGCCACCGCAGTGCCAACTCCCACTCAATAGCCTACAGTCCTGGCCTCGTCTATGGCCCCCCTGGCCTGCCCCCCCAGCCACAACATCTATCTACAGCAGCACCTGGCGCCCCACCAGGCAGAGAGCTCGCCTCTGTGCCACCTGAGCTCACCGCCTCCCGCCAGTCACTGCGCATGGCGGTTGGCAATGCAGGAGAATTCTTTGTTGATGTGATGTAACACAGGTTGTAGGCAGATAACAAAGTAGCAGAAAGGGCCGTCTCATGTCACTGCAACAACTGAGAAGGACAGCATGGAATGATAGGAGGGAGGGAAGATTGCAAAAGCTGTCACCAACGGCCTTGATTCATCTCCCCTAAAAACAGAAATAAAAACAACCATTTTGTGCATGTCGAAAGAAAATGTTCCTCCTATCTTATGCTTTTCTTCCTAGTAGTACTGGCCACACTTTCTTCAGTGAAGAAACCCCCCTTGCTCAAGATGGAACCAAAGCACCCCTCTCTGTTTCCTCTCCTCAGTGGGGAAGAGTTTGCATGAGGACAAAAAAGAACGACAGGGAGGGAAGTGGTGAAAACAGACAGCTGGGGAAGATGACTCAGCGCTTTGCTGCATGGATGTTTTTCATTTGTTCTTCTTTTCACTCTTCCCTCCTCTCTGCCCTCCTTATCTAACTTTCTCTGCCCTCCTCCACCCCTGCTTACTACAAAACTGATTGAAAGAAACCTCTTCCCTCCTTCCATTGTTTCAGTCCCCTGACCTTTTAACAAGAAAAAAAGTGAAAGAAAGCCGAAATGAACACTAACTGTTAACTTTATACAGAATGTTTAACTGTTTGCTTGACTTGAGAGAGAAAGAAATGGAAAAGTTTGTATGTAGTGTAAGAGAATCACAGTTCTTCTTCCTGTAAGAAAGCATTTGTTTTATTTTATACAAAGTTGTTTACAACTAGTTTCATTTATCAACGCTAAACATGAGCATCCGGCTGGAAGCGTCATTTTTACACTACATAACTTCATTTTCATCTGTTAAACAGAGCATATTCAGACTCTGTGTTGCTATAATGTATAGTTGAAAAAAAGTTTCTTACCATGTCTTTCACACTTCTCTTTTATCAAGGAAAAAATGTCTTTTTATTTATAAATATAGTTTTATGACTTAACCCTGCCGTTTTGTCTGATGTTTTTATTTGCGTGAATGTGTATATGCTTGTGAAACAGAAACCGGCAGCCTAGTTTGTTTATTTTTCTTCATGGTACCTGGGTTCAATTTTGCATTTAAAGGGAGTGGATTCCAGACAGTCCAAGATCAGGAATGTGAAGGTTAGGCAATCTGGTGCACAGATGTGTGTGTGCGCGCGTGTGTGTAAGTGTGCAAGAGGATCAGCATATGTGCTTTAATGTGCCTCAGACCTTCTGACCCAATGCTCAATCCTATGGTTAGACTGGGAAAAATCATATAGAAAGGTGAGTTGATTCAACCTGTAGCAAAAAAATTAAAGTTGAATCAGATGGACTCTGCAGTTAAGCATTCAAAAGACCTCACACATACCATCAGTTGACAAGGCAATCATATACTATTTCAACTCTATTGTGCACCCAGTTGTCTGTAGTTAAAGAGAAGTTATGTGCCTCTAAAACTTTTTTTCTCCAAAAGAACATTTAATAAAACAAAGTTGGTCACATGCCAAATGGTCCTAAGTTTTAAATTTTAAAACCGTCAGTTGCCCACCATTCAGAACCGAATAGTTACAAAAACATTGACGATATAAAACTACCATGAAACGATTAATAATTGACCAGTTGCCTATGTTGCTTATCACAACAAGGCCTGGGTGCGGTTTACACATCGCCCCAGCCGCGCCTTTTCCTGTCACAGCGGAACGGTCGTGCGTAAGGACGGCGGGTCAGCTGACAGCTATCAGAGGACCAGGAGGAAGGAGCGGAATTAGCGGGTGTGTGGAGTGGGAACCTACCGGATCCTGACATCGGTTGTAACCTAGGATAACCGGGAGCAAAAGACCGGTGGCGTTAGTGAGAGAACTAGGGTAAGCTCACGAAAGTCGAAACGGTAACGTTTCTCGTCAAATGTATCGGGTATAGTACGGTAACCGTTTCCGAGCAGCCGGTTCAACCGTTTCAATGCTAACAGTTGAACCGGCTAACATTAGCAATGTTAGCTGCCGCTCCGTTAGCTAACGTCAAGCTAGCAGCAGCAGATTGTACGTAAACGGAAAGTGGGCGACTTGTTACCGTCAAAATAAAAGCATACAATTCCCAAATTCTACATTTTTGAAACTCCGTAGTTATTGTCGAACATCTGTTTGTTTTTTAATTCTAAATTTCTAATGTTTAGTTGGCGAGAATAAGTTTAGTTTGATGTGAATCTATCGTCAGGCGATCTCATTTTCTTTTCACCGGAAGTCAATTGTCAATTGAACATTGTGCACGGTCCTTGTCTCCTGAACATCGCCGCCAGCTAGCCTGCTATCGTAAGCTAAATTAGCTAGCTATCCCTCACTCGGTGTATTCTCCATCACTTTGATCTTACCTGAAGGTCAAGCCTCCATCAATGCTGTAGCCACGTTACAATGTTGTAAAAACTAAGCGTCACGAGCAAACATTTCTTTCACCGGTGGAGAGAAAATGGGAAATATAAAAAATGTATGAACGATAGGAAATGGACCGAGTGAGCAGACATCTTGACTTCGGCCAATAAAACGAGAGATTAAACCCACTCAAGTCGTGTTAATAGTTTATTCGGTCGCGACATGGGAATGTTATATGTTAAAAATAATAATGTAACCAGGAAATGATGGTGTAATTTGAGCTCTCTAAACACCGTTTGTTTAAGTTGTGTGGCCTCTGTCTTAGAGGAATTTAAAGCATGTCCTTCATCCTCCCGGGTTTCCAGAAGCTTCATTCTTGAATGGGGACAAATCACTAGGATTTTTTGAAATCTAGAAGCATTTGGAGCTAACTGTCACACGAATGTACTTCCTTTAGATTCATTTGACTGTCTGTATGTTTGAGTCTTACTCTGGATTTTATGTAAACCCCTGCATCTGGTGGTAAAATGCAACCTAGTAAGATCAACAGATTTGTATCTAGCTACCTGGTGGCATCCCGCTTCCAACTGAAAGCTGCTAATCTGGTGTTAATCTTACTTTGGAAAGAAACAAGGAATTGTCTGTGAGGGAGGTGGCAGTGGAGTCGTTTTGGATTTTTGAAAATGGTTATTATAAGTATATATTTCTTTTTGCAATGATGGTTAATGCATATACGTGTATTCACTTGCACTCTTCAAAAATGAGTCACTACCATGGGCCAGCTGCAGGGTTTATTCAACTGGCAATAGTGGTATGTGTGTGTGTTAGAGAAAAAAAGGAGAGACAGGGAAAGCGGATGTAAGGGACAAGAGGCTCCCTGTACTTGGTCACCCTCACATTTTCACTGCTTTCACTTCTCTATAACCCCTCTTTCCTCTCCCTGTTTCCTTCCTGCCATCTCTCGCTCATTTTCTATCTCTTCTCAGGCGTGGTTTTTTCCACCATGGCCAGTTGGGACTGAGGAGCCGCCACAATGATTGGAGGATTGTTCATCTACAACCACAAGGGGGAGGTCCTCATCTCCCGGGTCTACCGAGATGATATTGGGTATGTTTCAGAAGAGTAATGCTCCTTTAACATTTCTACATTTTGGGTTTACTTGCTGTGTGTGAAAAGGTCCTGATCTCTTGGGGGTGGACAGCTTGGGACTTATTCTTAGGGGATGAAAGAGGATTATGTCTCTCTATTTGTCATCGCCTCTGAAATTGGTCTTAAAATAGTTATGCCAAGATTACTTCAAGGACGATGATATGCGTTTATTGATGACCATTAAGACTTACAATTATAAAAAAAAAAGACTCTCCTGATAAGTTAATGATACAATGCAAATGACAAAAAATTGTCCTCATGTAGTTGTCTCAATGTTATGAGGTAATGATTCCGTTCACTCATGCTTACCAAACCAGGTCCTCTTATTTATATATGAGGTGCAACTGTATGAAACAATCTTCCAAACTTTTCTATGGTAATGTAAAGTAATGCCAACTAATGTCATATAAACTACTTTTCTGAAATTTGGCATGAATGGATGAATGTTAGTCATTTCTTTCTTAAGATAAATCAAATTTTAAAAAGCATGGCAAGAATGATTATTGTCTTTTAATGTCTCGCTTAACTGTACACCAAAAAAGAGACTTTAACCCTAAAAGGGTCGAGTAGTAGTCCTTACAAACGCTCCAGAAGATCAACTTTTTTAAGGTAGAATGGTACTGATGTTTTAGATGCACAGCTGAAAGAACCAGTTTTGAATTATTGTCAGAAAACTTTTGCCTTACCACTTAGTAAAAGAAAATGTGGGTCAAAGTTTTCAGGTGAAATGCTACCACATAAATCCACGAAGATGGCAATCGGTATGTCATCCAGAGTAACTCTGTTTTGTTTTCTTTCTATCCTCTTGATTATTTGTTTCTTTGTGATATGTTGCTAATGTGATTGACCTGTGAAGTAGGTCTCCATGCTTACATCCAAATGACACATTCTGTTTTGTGTAAACCCTTCAGTGAGTTGAAGGTAGGCTTTTCTTCAGAGCAGACATCATCCCAGTGCCTTGTAGATCTACATAGTAAGGGCTGATTATCAAGAGAGGGGGAATGGTTTTCCTAGTGTTACTCAGTAGGTTATAACAGAACATATCAAATGTACAACATGCTGTATATAACATCATCTCTTGGACAGTTTTTGTAGTAGCTGTAGAGTGAGGGTCACAGGGAGGACTACAGGAAAGGGGCAGAAAGAGAATAGTACAATTATCTTAGAGCTGTTCAGTATTGCATCAAAGCAGACTGAGCCAATGAGGCAGCATTAAATACTGTTTGCATTAGATTAACGTGAGGTTGGCAGGTTTGTTTAAATGAAAGAGGGATTTGTGTGTACACGGATCTGTTCAATGTTTTGTCCTGCTTCCAGGCTGCAATTAGCGATGTCATTGTAATTACTTTATGAACACTCCTTCCATGTCTAGCAGCAGCACAAATACACTGCAACCCAAGACTCAACATAATCCATTTAATAAATTGTGGGAAAAAGAAGTAAACACACCTGTGTGAGGCTTTTCATTTAGATTCGAGCTACAGAGTATTGTGTTCAGTAAAAAACAGAAAATTGTCTTTTTTCCCCACATATATCCTTGTGATTACTTAGTGTGATCCTCCTGATAGTGGAGAAGCGCTCATGCAGTCCTCTCTATCACCCTCTAAACCAAGGTTGTCAAAATGTTTGATATTTCAATTCCTTTTGATACCACATGCTTTGAATTGATACAACCTCCATTATTGTTATGCCCGATAGTATCAATTAGAACTAAGCTAATGAAACAATCATATTTGTCACCCAAAGCTGCAGGAAGCAAAAGAGAGAGAGAGCGCAGATGTAGTCGAGACATGGATAGGAAGAGGAGAGAGTGAATTTCTTAATGCGTCCTCATATCTGTTCAAACGTGTGGAAATGTGCTGGATTGTGTTTGTCTGCAGCAGTTGTTTGGGCATTTCAACATAACTGTGTGTGTCTGCTCTGCTCTCCGTCAAACCTGCAGCTCTAATACAGCCACAACACAACGCAAACTGTTCTGATTCAAAGGTCGGCAAACACTGATATTTTGTAGAGTCCCTTTGGCATCTGATAGAGATGCACAAGTTACAGTATGTTTGTCTGAGGAGAGAGACAGCGATGCCCCCTGGCCCCATACATATTTTTATTTGTCCCGACCTTCAGACTGTTGAGAGGAAGCTTTAAACCACTGCACAATAACTGACTCCCGTAAAATGGGAACTAGACACCACCACACATTTCTACTGAGTTATGAATAATTATTCACAGGAAGTATAAACACATAATTGATTAATGAGCAACATAAAGCCGCTGATTTATTTCCCGAGCTTTACTCTCAGTTATGGAACCATTCTAAACACCATGTTACTCACTCGGTCTGTGTACATGAAGCACGAAAATGTCTCTTGTGCATTTTTGTCTCTCCTCTTCTTTTACATCATCCTATGTTTCCTCTCAATCCTCCGTATCACCATTTTCCTCCATCTGTCCATCTTGGCCCCTGTAGGAATAGGTAAGAGATACTCCAGCCTATCAAAGCATGACCCCTCCCTCTCTCATGGCCATCACCAATCAATTACCCCCTTGAAAACCCTGAACTGCATGCCCATTGATTCCACAGTAGACTTTCCCCAATACTTCCTATAAGCATGAGTCACCTTTCATGACATTGCAGTGTTAAATAAACCACTGAGCTAAGACATAACAGCAAAACAATCAACGCCAACAAGTTCAGCCACCAGAGCCTTAGAGATGCTTAAAAATCAGCGCTACCAGTGCTTAAGCATGTAGTCTGAGCATGGGATGATATGATGGTCAATGTAATATTTTCAGCTTTTGATTCTACCCTGATTACTTCACATCAAAAAGTGATCCTTTAAGTTGTTTTAGTATGTTGTGGGTTCTGATTGTTGAAGTTTACCCTTGACTTGAGTAAAGTAACATAAGTCGTTTTCACATATGCATGCTCCTGAAATTCTCCTGACCTGGCTGTTCACATATGCACCTCACAGTGGGAGACTATCCCTCTGGGGCGAGGGTGTCCTATGGCAAGACCTTTATGTAGGGAAAAAAACGACGCAGAGGAATCAACACAGTCCGCAATACAGCGCTATATATATATCTGCCTTTATATCAATGCTACTTGTAGTTCAATGAACACACTGGAGGAAGGAAAACATAATGCAGAAGTTTTAATCACGTGCACAGAGATTGTTGCAGTAGCGTGCATACAGTCAATGCACTGGTCACAGGATAGAAACGTCACCACCCTCTCCTATTGGCTCGAGGTGAATTCTCTGGGTTATATCCTGCTGTGTTCTCCCATCAGCTCACCTGGACATTATGCGGAACAAATACTAGGGGGCTGGCAGGAGAAAATCTGGATAAAGCCAGTGAAAAATGTGGCTGTTTGCGTTCACACATACAGCTCATCCAGCAAATATCAGGAGTTTTTCAGGAGTTTTCTGCAAGTGTGAAATCCCAAATACACTGTAATCAAGTGTGATTTTGGTGGAGGTGTAAATGTGGGGAAAACGGCTAAATGTTATTTATTTGAAGTAAAAATAAAGACTTTTTGTATATATATTACGGCTGTCAAATGATTTTTTAAAAACATTTTTTCCGTCTTAAGCTGAGAGAACTTTACTTGCTATTTGACTTCAACCCTGCCTTTATTTTGAAATAAAGTAAGGACCTTCCTGTAGATCGAAGGTTATGACATTAACTTAACCATGTGAAAAAAATTAGTTACAGATCAAAAGCTAAATGAAAACAGCAAAAAGGATCGGTAAATACTGAAATGTTTGAGGTCATAAGGTGGATATTACTTTTGACTCATCAGCTGAGCTGTCAAGGAGTTTTTTTTAAAGTGAAATGAGACAGTCAAAGATACAGCAGAGTCACTGTTTTTTATCACTCTGACTACAGGGAGACACTGGAGGCTTATTCATGGTGCGCCTGAAGGGACAAATAGCATGCAGTCAATCATGATTAAAAAAACAGTTGTACTTTACACGTAGGAATCAAAGTTGCTTTACATAAACAAAGAGAAAAACAAATAAGGCATGTCTAAGCTTCCTGAAACATTATAGCCTCATTGGGTGCTCATAAAATCACCATGTTGACTTCCTAAACTGTCTCAGTTTTGACATTAAGATGCTTTGCAGACATCACAGAAATATTCAAGCACATGTTAAAAAGCTTTAAGGAAAGTTCATCATGGTGTAATTTAAAAGTCAGAGCATCAGAGAGGAGTTATCATTGTTACCTACAGGCTTGGTTATTCATATTTTAATCTAATTAAAACATTTTGTACATGATATTTTGATTTATTTTTTTACATACAATCAGCTGATAGTATCTTAACTATTATGTAGATGTCTGAGCTAAAAGGTAGATAAAAGTAGTTTTGAATTCCACAGAGATCGCCTCTCAGTACCTCTAGATTTTCTGTGAAGGAGTTGGTGTTCTTATGGGAACGTGCTGAATCCTTTGCCCTAAGCTTTGTTATTTCACACATTAATCAGGGCTGGGTTTTACAAAAGTATCAAGATTTAATCTATACTTAAAGGTTAACTTTTTCACATTTCTTTAAAGATTCAATCAGACTAAATGTAACCTACAATCTTTTTTTAGATGTAGTTCAAGTGGTTAAGTTCCCATAGAGTCCTGTTAGTTATGATCCTGTTTGGGAGCCAACCTCCCCACTGAGAGCGTTCACTACCCTCTAATTATTTCCATTTATACAAAACAATTTGTGTTGAGTTTTTCTGAATACACCAACGCAGGCTGTTCTTTTCCTATTGTTGGAAATGTTTCGGTAATTGCTGATTTTGAAATGGTTGGATTATGTTTTTCAAGGTTTGACGAGGTTACCTGTAGAACTGAATATTAAACATTTCTACAGGATGTCACAGGGTGATGTTATCCAAACTGTGACTGTTACCGAAACCTTCTGTTAACCCTCTAAATGAATGTCTTCCCCCCCTCTCTCTTTTTCTCTCTTCCTCTGTCTTTGTCTCTCTCATCCTTCCTCCTGTCTCAGGCGTAATGCGGTAGACGCATTTCGTGTGAACGTGATCCATGCCCGGCAGCAGGTCCGATCCCCGGTGACAAACATCGCCCGTACAAGCTTTTTTCACGTCAAGCGCTCCAACATCTGGTTGGCGGCGGTCACCAAGCAGAATGTCAATGCTGCCATGGTGTTCGAGTTCCTCTACAAGATGTGTGACGTCATGACAGCCTACTTTGGCAAGATCAGCGAGGAGAACATCAAGAACAACTTTGTGCTCATCTACGAGCTCTTGGATGGTACGAGAGGATATTTGTTGTTTCTGTGTGGACTCCGTTTCATTTTGCAAAATATAATGAGATAAATCGGACAACTGAGCAGCTCTTGAGCGTTTAGAGTTAGAGCCAGATTATTGCATTTTAATGGTGTACCTGAATTTTTTTTCCTTCATCTTTCAATCTAAACACATTTTCCACTGACGTCCACGCTTAAGGTGGAACGCTCAATTTCAGTATGATGTCTTACTGCTGAGTTTTAGTTCAAAAGATCTCTTATGATAACCCATTGGCTACTGCCTGACAACAGCTGTCTTTAGTATTCAACCACTTACAAGCTCACAATAGTGTTTTAAAGTTGATGGTTACAAGATGTTATAGTAAAGGATTTAAATAAGTAGCTAACAGTTATGTTGTCAAGCTAATGTGTTTGGCTGCTAGTCAGAGGCGATCAAATAATGTTGATTAAGCCTGAAATATTAGTAACTGAAAATACAACCGGTAACATTTGGGCCTATTTCAAGGTATAACATGCTAACTTGCTAGCTTCTGACAGCTAAGTCACAACGGTTAATGTTATTGTTCAGCGTTATCCTAGCTAACACTACCCTTTTCTAGTGAACTTCAACTGGGAAGTGGTTCCCTCTTGACAAGCATAAACTAATGCATACTACGTTTTGTTGCTTGACCTTGAATTGCAGCTGATTGTTCCTCCAGATTTCCACAATCAGTTGTTTTTTCAATTTTTGATCAATTGAGAAACGGTGAAATAATAATGTCAATTTTCATACGACTTGCAACCTGGAACACATCTGTACACCCTGAGTGTGAAGTCAGACTAAAATGGGCAGCAATGTGGACGTTTGTGTTTGGGATCATGGTGATCCTAGCCCAAGTTCGTGTTTTTCCCCATAGTTAAAGGGTTATCTATCCTACTGTTTCCCCGTCTTATCTCTTTGCCGACAGTCATCTGTTTGTGTTCAAACAGAGATCCTGGACTTTGGTTACCCCCAGAACTCAGAGACCGGAGCTCTGAAGACTTTCATCACCCAGCAGGGCATTAAGGGACAGGTCAGTGAGACAAGTTTGCTCTCAAATCCAGAGATTAAAGGAATCACTCTTAAGATGCCAGTTAATCAGGAACACTTGGCTAACTCCCTAAGTGGAGGTTGTAATGTTTTTGAGAGGTGTTGGCTCAACTTGATTGGTAATTTTGGGGCTGTAGCTTGAAGTGGCATTGAAAGTATCACATAATTCATTCATAGACCCCATGTTTACTAGTGAGGGTTGACTACAAATACAAACACCTCTCAATGCAACACAGTTCCTCAAAGCAGATCCATGGTGTATAGTCATTTTATTAGATTGAGGTCTAATCTCTTTCTAATTCCTTTGTGTATCACAATCCATCAGACTATTACTAGCAGCCGATAAGTACTCAACATTTCATTACACTTGTACCTTCACTGTTCCTAAATGCATAGCGCTGCAATAAATAATGTGATTTGATTATATTTATAATGACAGTGACTGCAAGTGACACTATGTTATTCATTCGTTCTTTTGATCTATGAATCATGCAGGAACAGATAAACCCAGGATTTTGCATAGTCGTTATTATTTCTGAGGTTGTGAGGGGAAAGCCCTTCCCCTAATTGGCACCTGCCTGCTTTATTTAGTAAATAAATGTGTGTTTGTGTGAATACCTAAAAATGCTTAGAAATAACATCCTTTTTTCTTCCCTTGTTTCCTCCAACTTGGATTTGTTCTCTTCAAACTCCAGCACCAGGTAAGAAACAGAGTTCTTATTTTGAGAAAGTTTCATCTGTCTATGGAGCCCTGTCATATTTGTTTTGCTCCCTCCCTGTAGTGCTAATGATCCCCTTTACATAGCTTTCTTTCTCTTGTCAGCCTGTCAGCCCCCTCCCTTTGTCAGTAGTGATACAGTTTCTCTGCCTGTCCTGCAGACAAAAGAGGAGCAGTCTCAGATCACCAGCCAGGTGACGGGGCAGATCGGCTGGCGTCGAGAGGGCATCAAGTATCGACGCAATGAGCTTTTCCTGGACGTACTGGAAAGTGTGAACCTGCTCATGTCGCCTCAAGGTCTGTTTAAGTGGCCTCCCAAACTCGGCGGGGGCTTTCTGACATGCATGATTTATGGAAATGGTTTTACTCAGAACAATAAGTGACAGTAGTTCACCTCTGAAGGGGTTGTGTTCATGTGTGTCCTTGTAAATGTATGTGTAAGTCTCTTCAGACACCAATACTCAAGTCCAGCCTGCTCCCTTCGGATGCAATGTATCAAATCCATTTTATCCTGCTCTTGAGTGTAAATCGTATCAATCAATCTCCCACAGCAGATGATGTTTCGCTCATTTTATAAAATAGTAAAAAGCTATTTTTTCTAAACGTTCTGCTCCCTTTAGACACCACAAGACGATATAATAAATGTTATATATATTCTGGTAGATTTTAGACTCGGAGTCACTTTCTTTGTCTTCTCCTCTCCAGGCCAGGTCCTGAGCGCGCACGTGTCGGGCCGAGTAGTGATGAAGAGCTACCTGAGCGGGATGCCTGAGTGCAAGTTTGGCATGAACGACAAGATTGTCATCGACAAGCAGGGCAAGGGAGGAGCGTCTGACGATGCAGGGAAGAGGTGAGGAGGGTCTGCTGACCACAAACCTATTACCTGAAATCAAACTGTCTAAATACAGTTTCTTTATGGAGAATGTTACTTTAATATTATTCCCAACTTGAAAAACAATCCAAGGAAGTAAATTGTTGAATGGAAATCTGTAAAGACCACCTTGTCTGTTAGCCCCGTGTCTGTTTCAATGATTTTTGTCTTGCTGTTTACAACAAGACAGGCTTTACTATTTATTTATTTTTCTTTCCTTTTGGATGCATCTCTCCTTTCTTTCCCTCTCTTTCTTTTCTATGTGCCGTACCTCAGTGATTTAGGGGGAGGAAGGTACAGTACTGACAAAGAGTCGTCACCCTCTGCCATATCAACACACACACAAAAACACACACACACACTCAAAAACACACACACACACACTCAACAACACACACACACTCAACATTACACCTGTCATGTCAAAGCCTGTAAGCACATTAAGACCCCGTACATCTCATGCACTGTTGCTCCCACCACACTCGACACAAATCAAACACGCCTTGGTAACTCTTGAGTGTTCTACCCAGTGGTTGTTTTCCTACTTAGTGTTATGGTTGGTTTGTGTTACTTCCCTGCACCTTCCTGCTTGACTTGTAGCTCTTTGGCCTTAACACTTAACAGGGTTTTGTGTTTTTTTTTTTTTATATAAAGTAGTCATTTTCATGTTTTAGTTTGAAACACAACTGCTTATATAAAGACATACATTGTGTACTCACATGTTAGTTTGTATTATTTTATTTTTAAATGTGGGCTTTAGTTGAGGGAGAGTAGTAGTTTATCTTTTTTAAATTATCTTAGAACAATATATTTAAACATGAAAAGTTGACTAATTATGTTTGTCTCTGTGTCCGCGTCTCTGATGTGTTTTTTTCCACCCCCAGTGGGAAGCAGTCCATAGCCATCGATGACTGCACCTTCCACCAGTGTGTGCGCCTCAGTAAGTTTGACTCGGAGCGTAGCATCAGCTTCATCCCCCCCTGATGGAGAGTATGAGCTCATGAGGTCAGTGGAAGTGGAGTTTTTAAATCAGTACTGATGACCTTCTGATTCTAGCTTTGAGTAAATGTTTTGTGTTTGTGTTTAAACTGCTTGATAAAATGTCCTAAACCTTTAACAAACAGTTTTTCCTGCTCCCCTCGTCCCTGCAGGTATCGCACCACTAAAGACATCATTCTGCCGTTCCGAGTCATCCCTCTGGTCAGGGAGGTTGGTCGCACTAAACTGGAGGTTAAGGTGGTTATCAAGTCCAACTTCAAACCCTCACTGCTGGCCCAGAAGATCGAGGTAAGCCTCTATAGAGTTAACATGGTGATAAATGCAGCAAGCAGATTCTTCCTCATGTTGTACGGTAATCACATTGCCCTCATCTCCATTATCCCCTCCTCAGGTGCGTATCCCAACACCCCTTAACACCAGCGGTGTGCAGGTGATCTGTATGAAGGGAAAAGCAAAGTACAAGGCCAGTGAGAACGCCATTGTGTGGAAGTGAGTAGTAGCTCTGTCTGTATATTCATGAGACACAACCAAACTCATTTTAATGTTCCCTGTGACAAGTTAATGATTAACAGCTTCTCTCGGGTGTCTTTGGTTGTTAAACTTTACGGGCTTCTCTTTTGTGAAACCTTTACGTTCAACCTGAAATCCATTTGACAACACTCCCAAAGCTTTACTTGTTTGTGTTTAGGATCAAGCGCATGGCAGGAATGAAGGAGTCACAGATCAGCGCTGAGATTGAGCTGCTGCCAACCAACGATAAGAAGAAATGGGCCAGGCCTCCCATCTCTATGAACTTTGAGGTCAGAATGCATTTCCTAATTCAGTCTCTCTCTCTCTCTCGCTTCAGCAAATTACGAGACAACTGGGCCTAGTGTGAGTGAGCCCGAAAATCAATTTTCTGAAAGTTTTTTTGTGAGATTTTTTCTAAATTAGCCTTACTGCCTGATTAAATTGGAGATGTTCTGTTTGCTCAATGCACAGCTGAGCAGAACTTTAAACAGAGTTGGCAGCTCAACAAATGGACTATGGATTTAATGTGATCCCAGTATGAGTCGTGCTAATCCCAGCCTGCTTACCTCATACACTTCCTGCTCGCCTTTTTTTTCACAATCACAGTCAGAACCAGCAAATGGGTGTGGCCTACAGCTCCCAGCATGCCCTGACGCGTCTTAACCTTCCTTCTCTGCAGGTTCCTTTCGCTCCCTCTGGTCTGAAAGTGCGCTACTTGAAGGTGTTTGAGTCCAAGCTCAACTACAGTGACCATGACGTCATCAAATGGGTTCGCTACATCGGCCGATCCGGCATCTACGAGACCCGCTGCTAAAGTTCAACCCCAGCCAGGCAGCGAACTGACCACTTTTTCCTCCCATCTATCTTGTTAAGATTTTTTTCTTCTGCGCCCTTCCTACTTTGTCTGTCCCCTCCCCTCAATCCTATTAGCTTCTCTCATACACCCCCTTCTCCACCCCCACCTCCACCCTTACTCCCTCTAACTAGGTGTTGGAGATTGAATTTACATCGTTAAAAAAAAAAAGAAAAAGTATGATATAATGCACAGATATATGCAAAATGTGAACCATTGTATCATATATATCTCGTAGTGATGAGTTAACCTGTAAACCGACTGGTGTCTGAGGAAAAAAAAAACGAGCAATGCAGGTGGGGACCAGGGGGAGAGGACTGGAGACGGTCTTTTAAAGGACATTGTGTTGTGTTTATTCAGTGTTATTGTTCCACTATCTACCCTCCAGTAACTTTAGAAGCTCCACAAGTCCTTGAGTTAATCTCTGGTAAAGATGATTTGTAGCTGTTGTGGTTAAAAATGAATCCTGATATAGTCCCTGTGTATGAACTTTTGTCTCTGTAGAGTTTACCCCTTCAAATTAAGATGCATTGTCTGATTCTGTATTGTAGACCTGATTGATATTTGATCTGTGTTTGTGGGGAGCGGTCATGTGGATCAAAAGTGTCATTTCAAGATCTCCGTAAAGGAAGCAAGGAAAGAGGACAAACCAATAGTGAGCGAGCTGTTTTTTGTACTTCATGGAGAGCATCTTTCCCTTGCTATTTTTCCATTATTAGTCAAGTATCAACACAGGGGAATCATTCCAGACAGTTTTGAGGTTTGGCCCTCATCCTGATGAGTTAGTATATGTCCTGAAATTTCCTGCACCAAGATCAACTCTGTCACACTATTTTGATTTTGAGAAGCTCTGGGTAAATCTTGCAGTGGGAGTGTATGCAGCGAGGTGAGGTCTCCCCCTGGTGTTCGCCTCGTCACTGTCCGCTTCTTCATGTTTGTAGCCCTGGTGACCGTTCTGTCCAATAAAATCTGACTATGTAACCAACCTGGCATCCTGTGTGTATTTTCATTTGGCTCGAGGTATTTTAGGTTGTTGAAATTCTATTGTGTCACCATTTCCTTTTGCTTTCTTCTAAGAAGAGGGAGGAGGAGGATCAGGAACAATGGATTTGCTGAGACATTAGTTGCTTCAGATCATTTGTTAGTTTAGTTTTCATCCAGTTCATTCATTGGACAAATGTTACCGATTTTTTCTACATTTTTAAATGAAGCAAAGCTAAGCTGCATGGGTATGAAAGAATCAGTGCACTTTGCAGAAACCAATTTAAGGATAACTTCAAATTAATCCCCAACTATTTTATCATTTGCTTAGTATTTGGGTTGTTAAATAAATTATGACTCGAGCTTTTTTTCTTTTTCTCGCCTTCAGAAGTTCTTGACAAAAGACATCCTCACATTTTCACTATTTTTGAGAATAAACTAAATCAAGAAAACAATCCAGAAATGGAGAGGCTCTTAAGAGGAGGGGAAAGAACGGTCAAGTCAAGAAGTGCTTTGGCCAACATGTTTTAATACATTTTTCCTGTCTCGCTCTTCCTCTACATCCAGGACATAAAACAAAGATAAACCCCAAACAGTAAATAGAACATGATTAAAACGCTTGCTGTTAAAAACATTTACATTTGTATCCTGCAGTTGCGGCTGTCATTTGCTTGCCACTCGAGTTTTTCTCCCACCATGAACTTGTGCCGTGGACTTGCTGTAAATAAGAAGTTCACGCTGTTTAAAGGAAGAGATTCCACAAGAATCGAGACGAGGCTTCCAGAAAGTAGCTTAGCACCAAGATCAAGGCTGGATTTCTCTGCAAATTATACAAGTTTTTCACTTAATACCAAAAGTTGGATTTTATAACTGTGGGGAGTGATCTTCCACCTTAAAATCTGATTTTTCACACGTGAACAGAGGGAGTCTTTGTCCCTGCAGCCGAGATCGACTTATACAACAAGTTCTTTAAAGAAACCGAGCCGAGAACAGATCAATCCGACATCACAACATTCATATTTGAGTTATCTGACAGTGATGCGTTACATCTTCTGATCACCTTTGAAGGTTCATTTTATGATTATACAGGAGACACCAGAACTGCTGTATCAGTGAAGACGCACACACAAACAGCCGTAAAATCTCAAATATGTGACCCAGTCACATTGCATCAGTGCTGCAACAGTGGCTCTGTTCAGAAAGAGGAAAAATGCGTGAACTTTGTGCTCATCTTGGAGAGAAAAAAAAAGGGAAGAAGGAGGTAGCTATAAACAGGAAATGTTGATCTGGATTTTCACTGATGCATCTGCAGTAACTGAATCCCTAAAACCACTCAGTGTTTTTACATCTGCCAATCAACGCTTCTAAACTGTTGAAGATTTGGAAACGTTTTCGAAACATGCTTTAGTTTTGCTTTCTGTATGCTACAGGTCTTATTCATGTGCTTGTAAATCCACTGATCAAAACAATTACATTTCTCTTTTAGACAGTTCTCAGGTCACCTTGAAGATGTCATTCTTTCCACTGTGATCGCATGTATCAGGTGGTTGTTTCCCTACAGGCCCAGATGATGCAGGATCTCCCTTACAAAACATATATAAAACCTCCTCCATCCTTGCTCATGCTGATTCACTGCTCTGCCTGTAAAGCACTTCTAAACAGGGATCATTACGAATACTATCTGTACAGAACTAAAGAAAGGAAAGAGGAAATCTACAAAAATAAGTTTTTCTACATTGAAATGGTTCATTCTTACATGACTTTCTCAAATGCAACAAGAAAGGCGTCCAGTTTCAAATGAGTCTTCCAACAAGTCTGCCAAGGACAAAGATTCTGTCAGCAGACAAGATCCTTTAAAAGCAAACTCATTACGTCAAGACAAAGCTGAACCCAGGTCTGTCAAAGGGTGGAGTATGTTGACAGAAGACATTTCAAACATGCCGACACAGGAGCTTGCACACACAAACATGACATGCACACACAGACACACACAGACACGGCCCCAAAGCAGGCGGACAAACGTGGGAGAAAGCAGCGGTTTAGAAGACGTTTAACACTTGACTCCCAGATTCAGCTCAGATTGTGATCTGAAGTTTCCCCTGTTATTTAAAAAAAGACAAGTTGGTTTGTTGTTAGTGTGAGCAGAATGAAAGCCGATCATTTAGATGTCCAGTTTCTGACCTGCTCTGAAAATCTTCCCAACAGAGATATTCACCGATGCCTCTACGAGGTCAACTATCCAACACCAAACTTAACGTGCATTTACATGTTACCATGAACCTGTGAGCCCTCCCACTGAAGAAAGCCGTGACACAACAATACAAAAAAAACTTCTGCTTCACTACAGCGTCACCCTAACCCCGCGCATAATCGCTAGTGACGATAAAGAACAACAAAAACTCAACATTAAAAGTGACTGAGATAAATGAGACGTATCTTTTAAAGAACTTAGGTGACTAGTGGAAAGTTTTACTGTTACACAAAAACAAAAACTGGCTGTTAAAAACAAGAATCATTGGGAAACTGGCTGCTACAGTTAGAATGAAAAGGAGGTGCTAAAGATGAAAGTAAAATCATAAACCAAAGGAAGCAGGAGCTTGGTGAAAATTGCTTTCCTCGATAGCTCAGTTTACTGGTAAAACTGACTGCAGCCCAGATAAGAGTGAAGAAGTCAAAAGCTTTTAGTTTTCGTCCTCTTCGTCATCGCTGATGAGGTATGCACGGGCTCCGCTGTGGTGGGACGGAGGCGAGGGAGGCGGAGAGGTCTTGGTGAAGAAGGGGAGACGGAAGGTGGGAGAAGGGGAGCGCTCCTCTCGGGTGGGGCTGCTGTTGGGGCTCTGCCTGGGACTGATGGCCTGCAGCATGCGGCCTTTTCCTTCTTTCAGCATGTGCTTCTGTGGAGGCGGACACATGAAACATTTATCTTTTATAACAACTGGTCCACAGGACGAGGTCAAAACACCCCTTCAATCAGTCTGACATCAAAGCTCTGCAACATGTGTGTAATGACCTTTAAATCATTTCAGCTTTGTCTCTTTAGATGAAGCAACATTATACAAGTCCTGTCCTGTTAGCAGCAGAATTAGTGTGATCTGAACAGACACTGAAGAGGATTATGCAATAAAACCCAACAAAATGTTTCAGTCCTTAACATCTGCGATATCTGAAAAGCTGTAAGTAAAATAAGAGGATACGTACTGCTCTCATGTCTGTGCGTTACATATGAAGTTTGAGCCAGTTTATTAGCTTAGCTTAGCATAAGACTGGAAACAGGATTTGGTCTTTCTAAAACTAGTCCCCTCCCACTTAACGCGCCTTCACATTGTGGTCGTCTATCATTAGACAGGCTTAGACTATAAATGCTGCATGTGTTTGGCATCGGTTTCATTGTTTCATACTTGTCCCTATACTGAAAAAATTAAATAAACCTTGCTGCTGTATCTGAAGTCTTTGCTGTGAAGTTCAGGCTCATGTCAAAGTCCCTAACGAGCCCTGAACAATGAACAATCCCCATGTGCCCCCCAGCAACTTATATAGAGTAACAACAATATATTAAGATTTCTACTATATGTCACTAGTTTTCCCAGGCCATCAGCAGTATAACACAGTGATTAAAGACCAAACAAAACCAACATCCTCACCAGAGCTCCCTCAGGGCCAAACATCTGCAGGAAGTTGCCGATAAACTCCCTGGATTTCTCCTCCCATTTCTGGATGAGGTCGATGCTCTTCTCCTCCACCTTCTGGACAAACTCTTTGCTCTTCTCCTCCACATCGCGGACCTTCCTCTTCACCTTGTCTACACGCTCCTGCAGGTGGTATTTCTTCTCCTGAAAATATCAGAGCAGCAGGGGTTTACAAATAAGAAAGAAGATATGAACAGTCAAATGTGAACATGAACTACGAGACAAACTAACAACTCATTTTCACTGCTAACAGTTTGTGGCTCTCACAGATCCAGATTTAAGTGTCATACATTTATGAAGCTGACGTTGAGCTCCTTGGCTGTATATCCTCTCTGCAGGTTGCGTCTGACGTACACATCGTAGTCACGGACTATGCGTGTGATGATGTCAGAGGTGGAGATGCCCTCTGTCCGCTGGGTGGGAGCGAACATACCTGACGAGAGCAGAGGGGGGGTCATTGAGAAGAAGAGGATATCAGATACAGGTGAATGAATAAGAGAAAAAATGGAGGAGAAAAAAGCCATTTGAATGGATTAATGCAATCAAAGCAACTTTTGCAAACATTTTTTAAATGTAGATTCTTTTTGGTGTGGTTGTCAAATCATATGGTTTTCTTGGCATTTGTGAAAAAAAAACAAAGATAGTTCAAAGACAGTATTATTCTGTTTCCTATGTGAGCTAAAGCAGTAGTAAATACTGAAGCATATCTTGTAATCGTTTGTGTACCACATCTCTTGGTTACTGTAACACTCACCAGCTTCCTTGATGTGCTTGTACACGTCGTCACTGCCCGCTGAGATGTATGGGATGTCATCATGGGCCACAAAGTCAATCTGGAGAGGTCATTTCAACAAACATCAACACACTACAATCAAAATTGCAGATTATAAATACATATAAATTAGGGGGACAACAGGAAAAGACTACAAGGAATCTCAACTAAAGAGTTCCGTAAATGCAAAAGAGTCTCTAAAATTGTGGTTTTTTAAAAATAATTCTGTTTGATTCCACTCACGCGATGTTTTGTGAGGAACTCTGGCGATAACGTCCAGGGAGCGTTTCGCACAATTTCATCCACATAGCGGCAGTGTCTGATGGCATCGTAGCGCTCGTCCTCATTCATCACTGTGAAGCCTTTGTATTTGTGGGTCAGGTCATCACTGCACACTGGAAACATTTACAAATGACAGAAATGATTGTTTAAAAGTATATCAACAAACACGCTCACCCTAAGTCAAATGTATGGGATCTGAATCCTCAACCAAAGAGTATCAAAAATATCTTCCAGCACTCCAATATCTATTATTGTCTGCTGTCTTGGAATATTTTTTGAGAAATTATTGTTTCAAATGCCTTTTCCACAAACTCATTTCTAACCATTGTGTTCATTGTTTTCACTAAACAGTGATGTGACTGGCAAAGGACAATAAAGCAGGATACGGTTCTTGTGTTTCTGCACTATTCTAGGCCTCACAAATTCTTATAGCTTTAGTTTTATACAAGTTTTAATGACAGACAGAGAGCCCCTCGTAACCATAGTAACTCACTCGCACCTGTATGCCTGCATACTGAACCAGAGAAGAGCAAGAGAGAGAGACAGAGACAGAGAGCGAGTGCTGCTGACTGACATTTTGAGCAGCATATATGGAAATAAATGACACCGCCCTCCTGATTATTCTGTTAAATAACACCTTTTCTTTTTATTGCTGACATCCTCCCCTCCCTCTGTTTTTCTCTGCCTGTATGCGTCTTCTCAGTTGACAATATTTATCATTAGCACGTTTCAGTAAGGCGCTAAACACAAATCCCATTTAAAAAAGTTATTCTTGTGATTCAGTTACCACAACAGACATTTGCATTTAAGAAGAGACATTAACACTTCACGTATCTCTCTGTCTCTCTCTGACCACCTGCACATGGTGTTTACATGCAACACGGACTCAGGCAGTACAGAGTGAGTGCAGATTGTTCACTAGTTCTGTCGATCTTGGATGGGGATCATACACGGATAAAAAAGGAAAAAATGCCAAAACTGGTCTGCAAATATACATAGGCAGTGGTAAATATGCAGGGTGGCCCTCAAGCCTGTGGGTAATTTTTTCGGAAAATCTGGAATTCCTAATAAATCCCAAAGAATCACATCCCTGACCCTAACATATTTTGAGAGGTTTGGACTGGTTATGAAACATTAAACTGAACACTGCTATCTTCTTATGACCTCTTAAAGTAAACAAGATCATCATGAGGAATACTGGCTATTTCTGTTCTGTTATGTGAATGCCAGTTCATGCTGCCACCAGGTCTGATTCCAACAACGTGATATTCAGCTAGACTTTGTTTACATTTTCCTAGGCAAAGTTTCAAAGGGAGTAAAAAGCTAGCCCTCTTAAAAGACTACCAAACACACATATACAGGACAGGATCAGCGTAGAGATAAGACATCCCACTTTAGTCCAGTGACGACGCCAGAAATGACACAAAATAGAAAGTATAGCCTCAGTGGCTATTAGCGTACCAGTGTTGAGATATTGCAGTAGAAAACTGCGCTGTTAATTGTTTTCATTCCCATACCAAACTTCTATCACACAGTAAGAAGAGGCACAATTTGGTAGTGGACCACATTCATAAGAATTGTAAAAACTATACTTGTAAACATCCAGCAATGGAGCACAGTAAACCTTTCTCATCTTATGATAGTAAGTATAAATCCTCTAGCTTTGATCTACATGTCTGAATTCATCAGTCTTGTGATTCAACTATCTCGTTGTCCTTCTTCTCTTTCCCTCGTCTCCATTAGTAAAACGTTGATGAGCTGTATACTGCTGTGAAATCGTATATGCAAAAAGAGACTTACCTCCAACAATTAGGTGTGTATTTGGGAACAAGCATTTGGCCTGCATGAGTGCTCTGGCATGACCTGAGTGGAAAACGTCGAAAATGCCATCCGCATACACCCGCACTGGTCTGTTAGCTGAACAGAGAGAGGAGTGGTGAGACAAGCAGGAATAACACTTTCATTCTGTTTGGAGAAGATCTAATATTACACTTATTTGTTTATATCTATGAGTGAACTGAAAACTGAGAGGTTTTCCAATTGATGTTGGGAAAAAACTGTTATAGGAGTAACACTAGTAGAAAGTTCTCATAACACTGAGATGTGTGAGACAGGCTGGGCGATTGTCAGAGAAACACCTACAGGATGAACTGAAAGAGTGAAGGAATCAGACTCACCTGGTGTTCCCCTCTTGGCCACCTCCATGCTGACTCTCTCATAGGGTTTACCATCAGCTGGCTCTAGCTCATCTGCGAAAGGCGCAGGGTGCTTCAATCCCTAAAAGACCCATACCAACACAAGAGGAAAGATTGTAATCATCAATAAAGTTTACTATGCATGCAGAATATGAAGTGTTGAAACATACTGTGGGAAATAATCCTCTCTCTCTCTCTCTTTTCTCTTGTTGTAAACTTTTTTCAAATATTTCTTTTCCTGGCACCATCTTATGTGTTTATGATTTTAACAAAGTATCAACCAACAATAGCCAACAAATGTTTGACATTTAAATTGATGGTTTATCTGAGCTACATAATGTCCTCCTCCTTTCAGTATGTCACAGGCATGTAAAATAATGGCGGACTCAGGGGAGCATTGGGGTGATGGTCACAGTGTTGAATGCATTTATGATGATGCAGAACACATTCACGTAACACATTGCTCAATGGAAGCTCAGGCTGACTTACCACAGTACATCTGGGGATTTTACCAAGCTTCTCTCCCTCCTCAGTCTCCCCATTGGAGCCATCTCTTCTCCTCTTTCTGGACAGCAGCAGGTCGCTGGAGCTTTGAGCCTCCATCTGTGTCAAACACCAAGCAAAGGCAAATAAAACAGTTTTTAATTCAAACACACCATACACTGCGTTGACCTCTTCTAGTTTCATTTTAAAGAGAATTACTCGAATGAAGTGTCACTCAGATATACTTTGTAACATATGCCCACATTCTGGACGTGAACTGTATGTTACATAAGTACAGTTAGCATCATATAGCATACAGTGCTGACAGACTGTAAATCTAGACAGCAAGGTTGTGTGAAGATGAGACGACATGTACTGAATCAACTTTGACCTAGTAACGGTGACAGAGTGTGTCAGCTCAAGGAAAAACAACTGGTCACTGGATCAAAAAAGCAAACATAAGGTCAGCTGAAAATCAAGCAAACACCACCTGTTGATACATGAACCCGTTACTCTCTATCACAGAAAAATGTACCTGAACTTCAGACTCATTCTGACCAATAACATTTGGCTTTGGGGAATTCAGCTGTACTTCCCCAGTCTTCAGCTGACTTTGTTATGAACAGCCAGACGGATGACTTTCTTGTGACCACACACATTGGTATGATAAGTGTAACTTTTTAACAAAAAACCTGGTATCTCATATCCTAAAATTTCAGTTCTGAGAAGCTTTTGAGAGAAACGCATTGTGTTGTCCGTCTAACCCTCAGAAACCATAAGACAGTCTGTTAAAACATCAATAATGAGAAAAGCAGGGTTTTTGACCATTAAAGAAGTATGAACACACGTTAGTAACTTCTATCTTAAAAATGACAGATTAAAAAGTTATTAGAGCCCGACTGATTAATCGGCCAGTCGATAATATCGGCCAATATTAGCATATCACGTGACTATCTGTATCAGCTAATTTGATCGCAGATATGCGCCGATATTGCTAGATTTATTCACCAGTGAAATAGCATTTTATACGAGTTTCTCTTTCACCAGCAGAGTGTGCTATAGGGATTACAACAAGCATTATCACTCTGCAGAGTCTAAGCAGTGACGCACGTAGATGCAGTTACTTTCCAGTTGAGTGACCACCTTGTCTTCATTATCTTTGCCACAAGTGTTTGATAACTGCATTCGAGGGATCAACACAATGAATGTGTATAACTATATCTATCTCTACAGATCGAACATAGATCTAAGAAAGATATCGGCCGATATAACGGTTTCTGATCTTTTCTCTCCCCGATATTGACATCGGTATAGGCCCCAAAAATCCCATATCGGTGGGGCCTAATAATTATCAATACAGATTAATTATTGACACCTACAGAGAGTTACAAATAAAAAGAAAAAAGTTTAATGATCGGTGTCTCGGTAGGGTCTAAGTGTCCTCTGTGTATCCAGGAACAACAAGACTGGAACTTTAAAAAGTTGTTGAACATTAAGATCACATTACATATTCTTAATAGAGTTCCAAACACTTTCAACAGCGAAGATGTACCACCTTATCTTAAAAAGGCTGGAGCAAAAGAAACTACGGCTAAAGTGCTATTACAATGGTTCCTGTGTTATGGGTTAAGGCTCCTCTGCCCCATTCCTCACATTCCATTACGCCACCTAAAACTGAGCAATCAGGTCACAAAAGGGAGGGCCCTTCATTTCCTAACTTTGCAACTTTAACTTGTGATTAACTTTCGTTTACTCTTTGCTGAACTTTAGCTGCTGTGTCCCCAGTTATGAAAGTGTGACTCAGTACAATAAATAACACGCAAAGCAGCACACAATCCAAATGGTGACAGATACCTGATCCAACCCTGTGGGCACTTGTGCAAGCAGCGCCCTGCCTCTTTCTCTCTCTGTAACAGCTGAGCAGTGAGGGTGAGAAGCCCTGCAGGGCTCTCACACACTGACAGACAAGATTTACAAGAGCAGCACATAACTGGAACAGGTTGCTATAATAAGCAAGCAACAAAAGGACAGGGCCAAGTCTGGTTTGACCAGATGATTTGCTAAAGTAGTTATTATTTACTGCAACCTTCTTAAGACAATCTCTCAACATTTGCAATCTGGGGAAACATTTCGGTAAATTCATTTTCATCAATAGTCGTTACAGATGTTTTATTAACAATCCTGTGGACACAAGAGCAGCAGATCCCCACATCTACATAGCTGATCATATTAAATATAACAATCTTGAACATTTTCTGGTCCCAATCTGATATCAAAATAGTTCAAAGATCCACTAATTGATTAATCAACTAGTTGTGTCCACTGTCTGTCTGGACTGTAATTTGGGATTACCAACAAGAAGTTGTTTTAAAACATAAGTCACTAAGTCAATGTGTAAACGAACTTGGCAAAAAAAAACGCGAAACTGATTCCAACTTAGAGGAAATAGAGATGCAATAAAAAGCCCCTGTTGTGTTCCGTTATTGTTCTTAATGATAATCCACCTCGAAACACAAAAATATAAATCATTGTTGAAGTTGGGCCATTGTGATCCTTTCCCGGCACCCTGGTGGTTCACTGCAACACTTTGATGACCACTGGCTCCAGCTGCACATTTCACAAAATGTTCTCAGGTCTGCTCTCCATGTTTTACAATGTCACGTAAGCGAGGTTACATCAATACAAGCAGTTGTCAACATTAATAACACAAGAAACCAGTGACAGAGGAGTAGATATGTTACCTGTGACACTGGTTGTGCAGCTTTATTTCCAAACTCTGGCATACTGGACGCTTTTGCCCAAAGAGCTTTAAAATCAATATGTAACCCAGCTAGTTACGTCAGCTAACTTTAGACGGCTAACGTCAGCCAAGTTTCTGCTCACTTACCGATTACTCTTTTGTCCTGAATGCTGCTTTGCAGGGGTGGGAGGATTCCTAGCCTCGCACGGCCAGTACCCAGCTAGCTATCAGCAAAAAGCCAACTTACGCTGGTATCTACCGTCAAAAGCTAAATAGCAAGCTAGCTGTGCAGCTTGTTGGCTAACTCTAGCCGTTAGCTCGCTGGTTAGCAGTAGCAACGGTAAATACAAACGATCCTGTGTGTCGGACTCGCTCGCTCTGGCGGTGTTGCTGGCCGAAAACTGCCCCAACCCGACGGAGAAACACAAATTCAGCAGTGACAGCTTGTACTACAACGCTGACAGGTCAACTACACAGGAACTACAAAACTTCGAACTTCCTCAGAGGAACTGACAAAACAAGTTGGACTTTTCCGGTTTTGTATCGTTCGCCACCTAGTGGACATACTGAAGAAATACATTTCAACAAAGGCCTCACATTAATGCATGGCCCTATGAAAAGATTTCACTGAGCCCCACCACCATAGCTCAAGCCAACCCCTATAACCAGTTACTATAACCATGCTCCAATTACGCTTATGATTCATTAAAAGCTTTAAAAAGCTAAAAGTCTGTGTAACAGCTGATGGTAACAGCCCGAAAACTAAGGATCAATAACCACAAAAGCAACATGGTCATTTTTATATTTACAAACACCAATCATTACACATTATTATCTGTACAGGAAGGTATAGAGGAGTAGCCTACATTCTTTTTAATTTGCAAAAAACAAACAAACAGACTGCTTTATTCTCTCAGCTAAACTTGTCACTAACTCACTCATTAAAGGAGCAGGTCTATCAGTAATATCAAAGTAGTACTAAGTCTGTCAATAGTTTTAGTCATATTCATAATCATAATCATAAATCAAGTCAATTCCAAAGAGATGGGGCAATGATGGCAAAATGCTTGATATCACGAGGGGTCAGCAATTCTCTATGGAGCCAGACCCATACATGATTCAAAAGGGATCAGTAAATTCTTAAAATCAATTATATAAGTAACTGAAAGCCAATGTAGGGAAACCAGTATTGGGATGATGTGAAGTTGTCTGTTAAAGCTTGACCAATTGGAGTCAAGTTAATTATGGAAAGGAGAGAGTTACAGTGCTCTAATCTGGAGATGATGAGTGCTTTTTTAAGTTCCAATTCAGAAAGTATTGGTCTAAAATTGTATTACTATGTTCAAACACATAAATGAAACAATAAGAATCCACAAGTCCAGAATAAAAGTGTGGCTTCTAACTTATAAAAATAACAGATTTTTGCCAGCATGTCCAACCATCAAAAAAACTCTCTTTAGGTGAATTTATAACTTAATGTTTGTCTGGGAAATACAAAAATCTGATTACTTCTTATCAGAGTACTTATTCTAAAGTAATGAGATTACATCTAAATTGATTTAGATTTTTTTTTTTGTAGAGAATTTTATGAAAGCTGCCCACTCTGCCGGGGTGTGGAGAGGGGTACTTCTCCTGCAGTCTTTCTTCACTCGACCTTCACTCCCTGCTCTGTCTCTGCACTCACCCTGCTCTCCCCAAACTCGCTCCCTTCACTTGCCCTGTTCTCTCTGCACTCTCCCTGCTCTCCCCCTGACCTCTCCCTACACTGGATTCAAACCTATAGCCACGTTTCCCACCCCCTGCATGGTACTGTAACAGCACTGGGCAGGCTTCGCCACCCGTGGTGTCAGAAGGACAGATACCGCAGGTCCTTCCTTCCTGCTGCAGTCAGACTATTCAACAAGCCTGATGTTCCCAGTAGATCACAAAACACACACACACACACAACCGGACAATTCACCCCTACCTCTTGTGCAATAATATTATATTATGCAACATAAACTTTCTACCTGATGCTATTTGCATTGCAATAATAATATATGGAACCTACTTGTGCAATAACATGTTCATCCTTACAGTATGTGCACTGTGTCCATGATAGTGTTGTTTTGTATACAGACATCTTGTTAAAACTGCAGCTCTGTTGCTGGCTCTTTAACTATTGATCTATATAATGTTTTTTATATATTTTTACATTTTTTTATTTAATTGTGCACTGTGTGTTTCTTTTGTTTGCAATCTTTGCTCTTTTGCTGCTGTAACACTGTAAACTTCTGCCTGGCAGTCCCCTGTTTAGGTTGATTACTTCTCAGTTAATTACGGTAATTTAATGGTCGCACACTAGTGGGAGAAAGCCAGGCTATCAAGGCTACACAGGGAAAGGCCTGTAGGGAGCAAAACAATCCAGGCCAGTCTGAGAGGTGTGATTAAATAAAGGAAACCAACTCTTCTGGGTCTGAATCCTGGACAGGGACAGAACTATTTCACAGAGATAAGGCCCTGGACGCTCATGCCTTTCAATCACATGTCCGTACATGTTATCAAAGTAAGATGCTCTCCAGAGATACGAAGGTAGAAATAAAGTAAAATTTGACATTGTACCTAATTATTGATAACCTTTCACATGTATATAAGCAATAATGACTCTTCTTTAGATGTATAGAGCTCATTTACATACCCTTTATTCAACAAATTCTGCCATTACTATAAAAAACTTTGACTTAGAGGTCATTATTGTCATGATTTACCTTTGTTTAGTTTGTTTATTCCTTGGTTTTGTTGCTTAAATGTGATTTCCCGTTTTATTTTGTCATTTGTATCCTTGTGTTTCTCTGTTTCCTGTGTATTTTTATGTTCATATTCCTGGGTTAAGTTTTTAATATTTCCTCATGTGTCTAAATTTAATTTCCTTGGCTCATTTATCTAGTCTTGTCTTTAGTGTTTCCTGTTTTACTTTGTAGTTCTTGTCACCACTGTTTACTTCCCTCTCATTTCAAGTTCCCTCTGCTGCCCTCGTGTGTCGTCCACATGTTTCACAGTCCTCCCTGTCCAACCCTGCTGTGTCAGTGTCTTGGTCCCGGCTGAATCACTAATCGACCCAACTGTCTTCCCTTGTCTTTATTACTCCATGTATGTCTTTGTGCACCCTACCCTTTGTGCCAGTTTGTCTCAGTACCTTGTATGAGTAGCTTTCCAGCCTTTTTTCTTTCTCATAGACTTTCTTGTGAATGACCTGTGACTTTTCTGGTTTATCCACCTTCCCTCTTGTCTCAAGAACTGTGGGTTTCTTTCTTCAGCAACCTAAAGGGAAGTTTCATCTGAATATAACAAAGTGCAAACTGGGAGGGCAATTCAGTCCTTTATAAATGCGACAAATTATTCTGAATATATTTCCAGCATAGTGAGTCAAAGCCCAGCTTTCAATATTGTTGCTGCGTAAAGACAGCACAGAGGTGCCCAGAGGTGATCTGTGAAAAGAAGGATATAGAGCTGAAAACATCCCTCAGGAGCTGATTCCCCTGTTGTCCTGCAGAGAGCTCAAGGACAGGGTATAATTTCACTGAAAGATCAGAGGGGCACTGGTTACAATAATTGATACCTTGGAGGTGGTGGTTGAGTTGTGCAAGAAAGGCTGCTGTACATTGATGTAAACGTTATTCCATGATCTCCTTCAATAGTGGTCTGACTTGAGATAAAGAACCTAACAGTGAGGCTATTTGCTGCAGTTAATAGTTTTCCATGCCACCATGGAGACCGATTACAAGTCATAGTAATAGTAATACTTTAATTTAAAAAGTATTTAAATATAATGTAACTAACAGGCCAGTGTATAGGATCATTGCAATATATATTCATTTTTCTTTCTTAAAATAACAGATATGATTAAAGCTCTCATTTAACACTGTGAACCACTGTGTAACTTCAAACTGAGGGCTTCTGTTTTTTTTCTTTTGAATACTACTGCCATTTTGTAGATATACAAGTGTAACACTGACAAGAAAGAATGTTAGATTTCTTTTGGCATTGCTTCTTGATGTACTTACACCTTCTGTAAAGCAACTTGATTTATTTTTCAAGCCAGCTGGTTATCTCAGTGCACCGGTTGAATAAATGTATAGCATTTAAGAGAAACAGGTACCCCTACCCTTCCATTTTTGTTCCGTCACAGAGCAATTATAGTATGATGATAACCATTAGCCACCTGGTAGCGCCCCTATAGACTCCCTGTCTCCTTCTGGCACTCTTTAATCGCAGCTTTACCTGCTGGTTTAAAGGATAGAGTTTGCTTAACTGTTGAAATGACAAACACTAAGCATGCAGGGAGACACATATGAAAATGAAATCAAAGACAGTCAAAACATTTTTTAAAGCTGACCAGGGTATGTAATGAAATGAAAATTAGTCAAAAGTTTAGCCAGTTTGTCAAACTGTTGAGATCCACCATTACCATTTTGTATCATTTACTTCCTTTACTAATCATTGATGTAGCTTGTAGAAACACTTTTAGAAACGTAATTTGTCGATAATTTTACCTTGTTCACAGTTCCTGGAAAACATCCTTCTGTTGTATTTACACCACTTACATCCTATTCCTGTCACAGCACTTGCTCCATGACATCTGTTTGCATGGCGTGTGTGTTTCGTTATTTTCAGTTCAGAGTGTTTGCTGTGTTTTTTGCTTCCCCATCTCCCCTCCACTCTGTCTCCTTTACTCTTCTTTGCTCACCAGCAATGGATCTACAATCAACACACCTGCCTGCAAACAACACATTTGCCCGCCATCAAGAAATCAACTACTCCTACAAGAAGATTGTTGTGCCATTCGTGGTTTGTCTGGGTCACAAGTCAAGCTCAAGTTTAGGCTAGTTTCCTGCATTTAAGACTTTACGATTGGTTTTCTTGCCTGCCTGCCTGCCTGCCTGCCTCTGCGTTTTACGCCTGTTTTTCTTGTTTTAAGGGCAATCCGCCTCACCGCCTATGCAAAGCCTGCCGGCCAGAAAACTCCAAACAGCTCCCTCCCTCTACCCCCAGCCCTTGACCCCCCCACCAGCTGGCCTTTCTCTTCCACCCCAAGCAGCACAACAAAATTAATTTTTCACTGCTTATTTGTTGTTGGTTTGCACGTGGATTCAATCGTATTCATAACAGTACGGTCTGGCCAAGTATACGGACCCAGCAGACTTGGATGCAGTCTGCCAGGCAGTTTCTGTCCCAGACACTGCGGGACATTGTGGAAGGCCCCAGTGGCTCTCGGGTAATGTGTTGAGGATAAGGAGCTAATGCACCCTGAAACCAGCCCAGTTTCCCTTCCTCCCACACAGACTAAGGCGGCCGCCTCCCTATTACCCCCCAAAGTGCCATGGGTGCCCTCACTTGAAAATGTATGATGGAGACCCCGGATTGTTTTGTTCATTCCTCATCCAGTATGACCTTGTGTTTGAACAGCAGCTATTGTCATTTGAATTGCATTCCTCATGGGCGTCCTACAAGGGAAAGAACTAGCCTGGGCCTCAGTAGAGTGGGAGAAGAGGTACTCAGTAACCTGGTCCTACTCAGCCTCACTTCAGAAATACATAAGGTGCTTGATCACCCTGTAAAAGGAAACAATGCTTTCAAGCGACTTTTCTCACTCCACCAGGGATCCCAGAGTGTGTCTAAGTTTTCAATGGAGTCTTGTACTGTGTCAACTGAGAGTGGAATGAGGAGTAAGCATTGTTTAGTAATGGCCTGAGTGAGTCTATGAAAGCTGATTTCATACACTGAACCCACTAACTTGGATGATCTGATTTCTCTAGCCATTTAAGCAATTCAAGCAATTCGTCACCTGCAGAGAAAAATGATGATGTAGGCAACAGAGAGCTGCCGGCAGTGAACCTGGCTTTGGATGAGTGGTGGCATTGGCTGAAAAGATCTGAGTGGCCCTTTTTGATTTGGACAGACCATATAAGCTTGGCATACATCCAGAGGGCTAAACACCTCAATGCTCATCAAGTCAGGTGGGCTCTCTTTTTTTTTGGCTGTTTCTCCTTCTCTCTAATCTACATACCTAGTACTAAGAACACCAAGCCGGATATTCTGTCTCGCCTGCATGACGAGGGAAAAATTACAAGCTCTCAGCCTTATGCCATCATACCTGCCCCCTGCATTGTTGCGACCATCACTTGGGGTATTGAGGAGGTAATCATGGCACAGCAGGCTCAACCAAACCCAGGTAACGGGCCTCTGGGCTGCTTGTTCATTGGCCCCTTTATTGTTGAGAGAGTTATTAACCCCATGGTATTCTGTCTGAAACTCGTGACAATTCCAACCAGAGATTTATTGTTACATGCATCCCTTCTGTTTAAGCTTATTTGATGCTTATAGTGGTTTATTGCTACTGGTTGTGCAACGAAAACATTTACCTGTGCTGAAATTATTCAAATGTGAGCCATAAAGAGCATTACGATAGTCTTCAATAGCAATAATGTAATACACTTAAAAATGAATAATATTTAAGTTGAATTTGGCTAGGTATTTGACAAAGGATGCAACTGTTGGCCAGCTTTAGAAAGCTAACTTGTTAGCATGCTACTAGCTGCCCAGACAGGCTGGAGAGTATAGGATAAATTAATCAAAAATAGGTTTGGGATTCAAAAGGAATTGTCTTGGATTTTGTTTCCACTGTGTTACCTAATAAATAAAAATGTTACAAGCTGCTTTAGCTTGTCACCATTATGTGAGTGTTCAAATGTGTTTTATTTCTTATAGAAACCAAAAGGACACAGAGGCCTTTCTGACAAGGCAAAAGTTTATGCTGAGAAATTATTCCAAAACAGTTTGTCTCATAAAAGCATCATTAGTATTTAGCAGGTGCTGTTCTTGGGTGTATTTAAACTTTCTAGTCATTCAGAAATATGTTAATCAATGAAACTTAAAAAAAGTGTTGTTTTGAGTTTCCCAGGTTGCTTTACATTAACTCTGTGTAAAGACAAGCTAGCCCATAATTCTTACATATTTCTTGGGGACTTAAACAGCAGTTGAGGCTGCCCCCCTCTATTTTTGACTGGCTAAGACCGGAGTTAAAAGGACATATCCAGCTGTTTTGAGACCAGAGGGTTAATTTTTACCTGCAAGGCATGTTTTAGCAAGAATTAGACTACTGTAGCAAAGTACATTTTGCCATAATTTATGAATATGTTGGATAAAACAAACACATTTTTGTGTGACTTTTTGAGTATGAGTTCTTTTTCCATTGATTGCTTCATCAAGGCCTATGACACCCAAAGATAGATAGGAAAACCAATTGACTGTGCACCCAGTGGTGCCCTGCTGTTACAAGGTTGTGTCTTGTGGCTTTACAAGGAGTCCCATTTTGTTTGAAGTTGGTCTTTAACTGCTGGTTCCTGCTCAGGGTGCTAATGAGCTCTTCCACGTCGCAACAGAAAATGGAAGAGGGGCGGAGTTAGGGCGACGTGTAGTTCAGTGGCCAATGAAAAGGGCCCTGTATTACCAGTAGTATTTATGAACAGTTATGTTAAGCAGCAGAATAGACCAGGACTGGGGAGATGCAACAGCAGGTGAGTAGGTTTGGTTTTTACACTACTTCCAACATCAAGTTTAAAAGTAAAATGGTTCAAATAAGGCAAGCTTTTATTTAATTTGTTTTATCGGCCATGCTATGAGGCAGAAAATGCCAACAGAAAACAATTTGAAGACAAATGATGAGGATGAGGTCAATGTTAATTACAAAGATCATTTTTGGGACATTAACAATTTATGAACAAATATATGGATAAATGACATCTGCTATACTGTAGGTGAAAAACTAAGAAAGATGCAGTCAAAGATACATGTAGGATATGAATCTTATTTGCTAGAAATGTTTCATTCCAGGTAGATATTTTCTTTGCCAATAAATATCTGAAACTGGTGACTAATGTTGTTGAGTGTGTGTGTGATACCTTGGGTGTATATACATTTTTGTACTTCACCCTTTTTTTTCCTGAGCTCTGAACGCATTTTGGATACTTTTTTATAACTGTTTCTGAAGAACAGCGTTAGGACATATCTGTCGGACAGACTCAAACATAAATAGTACTTATGTGTGTTGTTGCACTTGCAGATGTGGAGGATGATTTCCCAGGTGTCCCTGTTTAGGGCGCTATGCTGCCTGCTGGTAATGCCAGGTTAGTCTGAGCAAAATACTTTATTTGTTTTATTGCTTTCAACTGACCCAAATGAAGGAGTTGAAACCATACCGTTAAAACGTTTAATATCATATGTAGTTGGTGTTAAGTGTCTAATTTTTTTTTTGCCTCATTTAAGGTTTGCTAGAAGCAACATCTCTGGTGAAAGTAAAGAATCCTGGAGGTATTTTTCAGCTTCCTGCATATTGTTAATGAAAATCTTTGAACTTAAAAAATGAAAGGTTTAGATTAATGTGTAATCATTTTACCATCACATTATAACAGTGATCATATTTCCAATTGTATTTCACATGAGTTTTATTTCTACATACTTTCTAAGTCTAGAAAGAAAACAAACTACAAAACGTTTTTTTCACTCATTGATTTACATCAAAGTATCTTTTAAATCATACGTCAAATCACAACATGTGGTTTTTCTCATTTTTATTCCTTACACTGTATAACTTTACAGGAAGTTCAGTAAGCATTGACTCTGCTCAGGCTCATGATTTCTTGATGAACTCTCGACCTAAGAGGAACATTGACCCAAAGTGGCACAGAGGGAATCCTGATTTTCAGTCCTATTACCGCTTCTACAACAGCATCGGACACATCGAAGGAGTAAGTGGAAGTTGATTAGCTATTTTGATATTATGTGGTTCCACTTGGATTACACCATTACTCTCAAAACATCTTCCTCTCTGATTTGTTTCGCTGTCTTCCCCTCAGCTCTATGAAATCGACAGGATCCGGATGTTGTATCAGCAGATGCGTCACTTAGAGGTAACCTATGGGCCAGATGCCTCCAGTTACCAAAATGTCTTGGGTGTGCTGACCACCACTGAAGCACCAACTACTACCACTCAGCCTCCTCCACCTCCCACTACCCCTGCCCCCACACCAGACCCTCTGGAGAACGCTCAGAGGATCTATTTATGTCACCCCAAAGACCCTCTATGCAAACCTCAGATCGTCTACCTGCCAACAGGGGCTGTTCCAGTCTTGTGTGACCCACGCCATAACCCCGCCTGCAGGCCTAAAACAGAGGAGGAGATAAAAGCTGCTGCTCCCCCCAAACCAACCCCACCTCCTCCTGCTCCTCCCGCTCCCAAAAAGTCAGTCCCACCTCCCCCTCCTCCTCCCCCAATCACTGCTAAAGGTATGGAGTACGACTGTGACCCATACTGGGATCCTGACTGTCTCATTGATCACCCACCGCGCCCTGTCCAGGAAACAACAGCACCAGAGGCACCTGCTGAGGAAAAAGTGGTGAAAGAAGAAGTAGCAAAAGTGGAGGAAAGTGCCCCTGCAGCAGCCACCCAGAAACCCCTCTACCCTTTCTTTGATCCTTATGATTTTAAACGTGACCTTTATGACCCCTTGAGTTATGTCGAGCCAGCTGCAGAAGAGTAGAAACAAACAAAATGCCTCAGAAATGAAAGCTTTCTATCAAGGGTCAGATGACAAAATGACATCACAAGCCCAAATAATAGCAGGACTTTGCACAAATCCACATTAAAACCAAAGAGTACAATTCAAACCATGAAAGTCATCAATCAATCAAATGTTTACAGGACATGTAAAAAATGCTTTTATGTCTATAATTCTTCTTCATGACAAAACACTTAATGACTTTACTGTACGTTTGTTTGGGTGTTCATAAAAAATGCTCAATAAACTTTTGTAAAGAACAAAACAATTAAAAAGTAATGATGATATTTACATTCTCATGTTTCATTTTATTGATCTTAATCTCCATTTCCTATACTATTCTTTTCTTCACTTGGTTTAAACAGCCATAACAGGTTACTTTGAAGAGTGTGAGTTTTCATAAAATATTCATGATACAAATTTTTCTTTTCTTTATCATTGTCAATTATGATTAGGCCTACATTTGAGCTGTTTTCACCATTTTTCATATACAAAATGTTTTTAATGCAAAACAATTTTTTTTGGCCTTAATAGGCTAAAACCAAACACATGGTGATGTCACACAGGGCACGCCAGGGCAAACCTTAAGGCCGGGGGCCGTGTTTTAACGCCTTGGATCATTTACTTCTCACTGGAAAACCTTGATGAAAGCCCTTTTATAGTGCAATTCAATTCATAGTGCTATTAATGTATATACAGTAGGCCTAAAAAGGCCTCGTAAGTATAATTAACAAAATATATCTACGCTTTTACTTACTCTTTGGTAAAACTCTGAATGCATGACTTTTGTCTGTAATATAATATGTTTTGTAGAATTGCTCATTTTACTCGAATGTGTAAAGTGAATAATTCTCCCAACATACCAACAAACAGGTAACTATCATCAACTGTGATGTAGATTTTGTATGAAAGTGTGTTCTTTCCGCCAGAAGGCGGCGGTAGTACTCTACTCTAATTCCTGTTCGGCCACCGCCGAAGAAGAAGGGCGCAGCGGAGTGAACTACTGTCTCTTCCAGCATCATCAGTCTTCTTCACCACCATCACTTCTCTGTGGACTTAACCCTCACGAAACTGCATTGTGTTGTTTGTTGACGACTTACATCGAACATCTGATATCAGGTATTTACTTTGCCTGTGTAATTGTGTCGCTTTTAAACGTATTGGTAAACGGGACAATAAAGCAGAGAGGTTCGGGCGTTGGTTTGCGATGCTCCCGTTAGTCTCTTGTTATAACAGCAGGCCGGCCGGGTGCCATGGAGATTAGCATGCTAACACGGATAAGCTAGCTGTCTCTGCGGACATTGGGGCCGTTAGTTTGATTATAAAATACACTGTTTGACATTTGAAGATGTTTGAAACAAGATAAAGAATCCATAAAATAAACGTCATTAAATTAGCAAAAACACAATGAAGAAAAACAAGGTGAAATGGAAACATAGCATTTTTTGTGGGTTTTTTCAGCAGTGAGTCTGTCGGTGGGTGGAGTGGGATTGGAGCATTTCTGTTGTCCAATTGTTATTGACAAACACAAATAAGTAGGACCGGGAGATGAACAGTTTGTAACTGGTGTGTCTATAAAGTTATGCTTGCTGCAACTAAAAGCTGCTAGTTTTGACTCATTGTATGCTATGCATGCAAAAAAACAACGAGAAATTACTTTAAAAAATAGTTTAAGGAGCAACTTAATAAAGTGGTTCTTTATCTCCTAGGTTGATATCTTATAATTAGTATATTTCTGGAATAAAAAGCCATTCATGGTTAGCCGTGACATAATGAAAGAAAAAAAACGGATAGAGAGGACATTGTTATCAACAGCTGGCTTGGATTCACATGTTAGCAGTATGACAGGCCCTGGGCTAGACTCAACTAGCTAGTGGCTCAGAGGTTAGACTCAGGATATTGGTATAGTGTCTAAACTAGGATATTGGTATCATTTGTAAGCTGGAATCGTTGATTATTTTCAGGTCTCAAGTCTGAGCACAACTTTCTTGACAAAAATGATATTTTGTGAAGCTATGCAGACTATCTAATGTGTAAAGAAGGCCTTAGAGCTGTTGAATATGTGTTTATATCTCAAGTTTAAACACTTGAGTAATACCTGTTTAATCAGCTGCTGTTTTTAACAGTCCTCTTTTTAATTCATGTACTTTGCTTTGAATGTGTTTTTGATGTAAGTTGTGTTAATGGTTTAAAGGTTTCAAAGGAGAATCTATCTATCTAAGTAAACACTTTATTAAGTGATCTTGAACAGCTTGGCTTCAGTCTCAAGAGAGTTAGTCCATTACTAACGTGATTAAAATGTCAAAATAAAGTATTGAAATAAAAAATGGTCCATTTGTAACTAATTTGTCAGTTCTAAGAGGGTTTTGAGACAATTGCCAAACCAAGCCCAGGGTTGTTTAATAGATTAGTGTTGGATTATACAGTTATGTTCACAGCAACTCAGAGCGAAGAAAGCAATTAAATAACTTTAATATTTGAAAACATTTCATAATTCAGAGGTCCCTTACTCGTATTTTTGCCTCTCTCTCTGGCATAATGTTCAGTAGCAGTACAGGAATTGTTACATTTATCTTCTGTATATGCTGAAAGAATGTCTGACATTACCAACACTGAAGTTTTCAAACTGGTCCTATATGATGAATGACAATGATTCATGTCAATGTAATGGCCATTTCCCATCCTTTCTGACCGTTTATACATCAAATAATGAAGAGTGATTATATATTTTTATGGAAACATCAGCTTGTTGCAGCCCTATTAAACCTATTTAGATTGTAGTTGAGGATCCTCGTCAGGGCAGCTTACTATGAGTGAGACAAATAAATCAACTGAAATAAAATGGCTCATTAAAATAAAAAAAACAAGCAGTGAGGATTTATTGAAGAGTCTCTTCATTATCATTTTATATGTTCTCTTCCTATAACAGGATGTCTGACAAGAGTGAGCTAAAGGCTGAACTGGAGAGGAAGAAACAACGGATCGCCCAGATTCGAGAGGAGAAGAAGCGAAAAGAAGAGGAGAAGAAAAAAAAGGATGTGAGTGTTGGAAACTGTAACTACGACCCTTGCAGAACTCGTCAGTCTGCTGCTTTGTTTTCAGCCTGTTCTGTGTTCTGCAGGGAGACTCGAAGCGAGCTGCCGAGGGTGGGTCTTCTGCTGGCCATGAAGACTCTGACCTGGAGAGGAAAAGGAGGGAGACGGAGGCTCTGCTGCAGAGTGTCGGCATCAACCCTGACATGCCTCACGGTAAACTCCAAATACCAGCATGCCTCTGTATTTTATCCTTCACTCTGTCTTATCTGCCACTGTTTTCTGGTTCTTTGCTTGACTGATTCACTGTGTTTTTTAAAGTCTAAAGCTCTAACTTTGTGGTCTGGCCCGATTTCCGTCACTTCCCCAACCCCACCTCATCCAATATCTGAACATTTTACACAACTGTTCTGTGCATGACACCTAAACCTGCCTGCCATTTATTTTCATTCTCTCTTCTCTCCCTTTTGTGTCTTCTTTTTGTGACCTCCCTACCGCATGCAAACTCATTCACACACCCACTCAATCATTGAAACTTCTCCCATTCCTTTCCCCTTCTTGCTCACTCTCTCTCCCACTCACTCACTCACTCAATCATCCACTCACGCACTTACTAACACACACACACACGCACTCACAGCTCAGCCCCTGAGGGTAGTAACAGAAGATACGTGTCTGTTTCACTACCTAGTCCCTGCCCCCATGTCTCCCTCCAACAAATCAGTGGGCAGCGATGCAGGAAGCCAAGATTCTGGGGACGGAAACGCTGGACCAAGGTCTGTGTGAGTGTGTGTGAGACGGAGAGAGAGATGGGGATTGGTTGCTTTTAGTCATTTTTTTGTGCAAAGTCGATTGTACCTGCATGCCAAATGTGTTTGTTTTAATATGGTGAATTTAATGTAACTTGATGAACTCTGACTTGTCTCCTCTTTGCCTTTTTCACCGGCATGCTGATGTTTCTCAATTAACACGTACTCCTTTCTTCTTCTTCTCTCTCTGTCTTTCTTCCTCTCTGTTTCCTGTCCTTCCCTTCTTTAATTTCTCTTATACTGCTCATCATCTGTGTTTGCTTTCATCCCAATGTCTTCCTCTTTTCGTTTTGTCCGTCCTGTCTCTCTCTTACTAACACCGTCTGGTGGTTTGGCTGTATAAGGACATTGCATTGGGATCCTGACCCCTCTACTCTGCAACTCCACTCCGACTCTGAGCTCATAGGGTACTGCTCCTCTCTCCTTTAGCTTGTCTTCCAGCTTATTCAGTTTTGTGGTTTCATCTTAGATTTGTCTAAATGTGTTATTATTATCTCTGTATACCATTATTTATGTTGCTACATTGCTATGTTGCTTCTTTCATTGCAAATGTGTGTGTGCTTATTTTTTACAATGGTATGTGTGTGTAGACGTGGAGCCGTGAGGCTGGGCATGTCCAAAATGACCCAGGTGGACTTTGTTCCGAAGGAAATGGTGTCTTACTGTAAAGAAACACAGACACCCACTGATGCGCTGACACGCACCGATCAAAAAGCAGGTAAACAAACATATAAAACAGATAAAAGCCATGTTTTCTTAACCTTTTAGCTTGACTTGTAGCTTGAAATGAATGAATGCCTACTCCAATATGTGTGTGTTTCAGATGAGGAAGAGGATGAGGAGATAACTGCTCCCCCACCAGCAGAGGACAACCAGGAGGAGAAAGATGATCAGGGCGAACAGCAAGAAGATGGTGAGAACAGGCAGACTTTTTTTTCTTAAAGTAACGATTTTGACCAAATGTCTTTCATTACAAATATTTGTAACTCCTAATCTGGGTCTTTCCTGGTATTCTTTCTGTTTAATATTGGACTTTCTATGTACAGATACCCCTAAAGAGCTGACAGAGGAGGAGAAGCTGCAGGTACTGCACTCTGAAGACTTCTTGTCGTTTTTCGAGCGAGGCAGCAGAATTGTAGAGAGAGCTCTGGCTGAGCACGTGGATGTTTGCTTTGACTACAGTGGCAGAGATCTAGAGGATAAAGAGGGGTGAGGCACATTTAAAAATAATGTAGATAGAAGTAAAATAAAACGGATAACAGGACAGGCAGAGTTGATACACATTTCTTTTTCTGTCCCTCCTAGTGACTTGCAGGCGGGTGCAAAGTTAGTGTTGAACAGACAGTTCGCAGACGAGCGCTGGACCAAAAACAGAGTGGTCACCTGTCTCGACTGGTCTCTTCAGGTGGGTCAGAACACGAACACGGAGAGTAAAGACCTTCATGTAGACTAAAAATCAACTCTCAATACTTTTCAAATTATTTTTTTACTCTTAGATAATTCTTGTCTCACTGCTTCCTCTTCTCTATATCTAAACACGGCTGCTGCATTCCCCTCAGTACCCTGAGCTACTGGTGGCCTCATACAACAACAACGAGGATGCTCCCCATGAGCCAGACGGAGTGGCTCTGGTCTGGAACATGAAGTACAAGAAGGGCACACCTGAGTACATCTTCCACTGCCAGGTAAGAAAGAAATTCCCATTCAAGTAGCTAAAATGGCTTTGGAATTCTTTTCAATATCTACTGCTACTAAAGTTTCGGCAGAAGCAGATACTGTACATATCAGTTGTTTTATTTTCTTCCTCTAGTCGGAGGTGATGTCAGCCGGATTTGCCAAGTTTCACCCAAACCTAGTGGTGGGTGGGACGTACTCAGGACAGATTGTCTTATGGGACAACAGGAGCAACAAGCGAACACCTGTTCAGAGAACTCCACTTTCTGCAGCTGCACACACAGTAATGCACTTTATGTCTTATTGTTAACTGTGTCATTTTTTTTAGCATCCTGTCTGCTTTTGCTCCACATGTTGATATCTGGCTGACTTTTCCTGCTAAGTTTATAATGTATAATATAACTCCTGTTACTGTGTTCTCTTCTGTGTTCAGCATCCAGTTTATTGTGTGAACGTGGTGGGAACCCAGAATGCTAACAACCTGATCAGCATTTCTACTGACGGTAAAATGTGCTCCTGGAGTCTCGACATGCTCTCCCAGCCACAGGTATGTTCAACCTGTATGGATGATGTAATGAGTATCAGCTGGTTTGTCCAAGAGTCTGAGTCTGTGTGTGTTTTGTCCCTGCAGGACAGCCTGGAGCTGGTTTTCAAACAGAGCAAAGCTGTGGCTGTGACCTCCATGGCCTTTCCTCTGGGGGACGTGAACAACTTTGTGGTGGGGAGCGAGGACGGTTCAGTTTACACTGCCTGTCGCCACGGGAGGTGGGTGCCCTCATTAGCAACAAATGTCTTCCTGTATCAAGATTTATAATTGGTTTATCAGAAAGTTATAACAGTGTGACTTATTTATTGGAAAAGGATAATAAGTAGAAGTCCTCACTGTTGTTTACATGTGTGTGTTACAGTAAGGCAGGTATCACAGAGGTGTTTGAGGGCCATCATGGTCCGGTGACCGGGCTGAGCTGCCACAGTGCTGGAGGACCTGTTGACTTCTCTCACCTCTTCATCTCCTCCTCTTTTGACTGGACTGTCAAACTCTGGAGCACTAAGGTGAGTCATCTCAAGTATTACACAACATATGATACTATGTGATCATTGATTACTCATTTTCTTTTTTTACTTTTAACAATTTTCTTCCTCCTGTTCTTCTGTTCAGAGTACCCGTCCGTTGTACTCATTTGAGGACAGTTGTGACTATGTCTATGATGCCATGTGGTCTCCAACACACCCTGCTCTGTTTGCTTGTGTGGACCTTGCTGGACGCCTTGACCTGTGGAACCTCAACAATGATACTGAAGTATGAACGTAAACCCCTTCGTCCTTCATTTCAGGAGTTTAATGAAAGAGTTGATTCTCTCATGTTTATATTTGAAATATGCTGCAGGAGTCAGTAGTACCTTATCATAACAGAAAGACTAAAAGGGGTAGATAACCAGTCTGATTCTGTCAAAAGGTAAACAGTATTTTATCACAACAAGAAAACCTACTGGATCCAAAAGAGTGTGGTGGTACATTTTGTCATCTAACTTTTGACAAGAAAGAGAAACAAAATATTTGCTAATTAGCCTTATAAGCCAAAATTCCAGATAATTTTCCATGACAAACATAACTCTGTTGTGGTCTTAGCATGGGGTCACTGAAAACCATCCATGGGTCTGCTTCTATATGAGCTGTTTTTTTCTCCCTAGGTTCCCACAGCCAGTGTAAGTGTGGAGGGAGCTCCAGCGCTGAACCGTGTAAGATGGGCTCACTCAGGCAAAGAGATCGCCACTGGGGACTCTGATGGACAGGTGCAGGTCTACGACGTAGGAGAGGTGAGATGGCATCCCATCATTTACTCAATTAATGCTACTGGAAACAAATCATATAAACCTGTATCAGATTCCAGATTCATGACATGATGTTGGTGCGTTTTTTTTTATCTTCCTGCAGCAAATCTGCGTACCCAAGGCTGATGAATGGACGCGCTTCGTCAGGACCCTGGCTGAGATCAATGAGAACCGAGATGAAGCTGAGGAACTTGCTAATGTCTGATTGTTACAATCCTCACACTGACAACCGCCCATCATTTCTTCTCCACTACACAAAACACCTGAAGCACACTATACCACATTGGCTTCCAGCTTTGTCACCCACTACATGATTTGGCCTGAGGAGATGTGCAGAGCTAGAAGGGATTGAAAAGACAGTTTGAGAAAAGTTCAGGAAGTGGTTTTTTTTTTAAAGCGTCATTAGGAGTTTAGAGTATGTGTTGGAATAATTAATGTCATGTGTAGCAGTAGTATTACAGAACTACGGTTAAGTGGTTAAAGTGGAATTCAAGGGAAGTGGTTTGTAGCCCAGGTGTGGCTGTCCACTCTAAACTTCTAGCTTTGATATCATCCTCAGGGCTCCAGAAACTGCTCTTCTTCTGAGGCCTCAACCAACTCAGCCCTTTTTTAAATATGCAAACCTTTGTACCTGCACCTTTTTATTACCATTTGAGTGTTTTTACATGTGTTCATTTTTTCCGGACATGCTTTTGCACCTGGACGGCAAAGTGTTTCAACCAAGTGACAAAAGAAAATGCTGACATATCACAATCCACAGCAGCACTTAATGACTAAACGACGGGTGTGCTTGTATTGTACATGCACTCTGACCTGGGCAGGAGTGTGTCACTTATATTTGAACCACTACAATATTTAATATTTATTCTGGTGGTTATACTTATTTAAATATTTTGTGTATTGTTTAAACATTGCTGCTTTGTACTAAAGCTTGAGTAGTACATTCCTAAAATAAGCACTACAAGTGTTTTGACCAGGCAAACTCTGTTACTGTACTTGCCTCGACTTTATTGACAATAGAACAGTTAAAGTGTTTTTTTTTCTGTACCAAAGGAATATTGTTTTATACTCTGTAACTGAACAATGAGTAGTAGAGAACAGATTCCTGACATCTCCTCTTTAAGAGCATATAAATAAACCACATGAAGTTTTCAAAGGGGATGTAAAGCGAGTGATGAAAACACTTTTATCACTGGAAATGAATGGATTTTTATTTTTTTTCCGTCCAGTTTATCTTTCCTCCCAGGATGCAGCAGTCTAACCTCACCAGCCTGGTTTAACAGTTCAGCTTCAAAAATGCTTCTCTTTCATGTGTAGAATGAGCTTAAACATGTACTGTAGCAACCATGTTGGATAGAACATGAAGATCAGTATTCTGCTTTGACTCAATGTACTGTTCTCTTTCCTGTTACTGTTCCTCATACAGTCTAAGGTTGCTCTTTTCCATTGGAATAAAACTCTAGACATTCTGTTAAAATTAAAACCATATGGATGATTTATTTCAATAAAATACAATGACTAAATTCAGATACATTTAATTTATTAACCTAATTCTTTGCTTATGATTCTTGTTTCAAAAGAAAACACTGGATTGAAAAGTTCTGTACATCAGTAAGAGTGATTCTCAAACACCAGGACCAAAGGCCCCACGTAGCCATAACATTACGACACTTTGTGTGGTAACGTTTGGTTCACTGCCTCCTGTTAATGTACTCTCAGTACAGTTATACAATATGTACAGTATATAGCCTCCTGTCTCAGCACCAAGCAGTAGTGTAGCCCCCCCGCCACACACACACACACACACCATGCTGACCAATCTAATATTATCTATGCCCTTCGTCCAATAAGAGAAGTCCTACTCACACTGAGTATCAGACAGAAAAGAAATTCAAATCAAATGTGCTATTCATGAAATAGAGAGGAGTGCTGAGGCCCCACCTTAAACAAATGCTGGAGAAAAAAAAATAAAAAATGGAGTTGCCAGGAGCGTACAGCCACAGAAGATACAACAGTATGGTCCCGTCGCCGTCTGCTCGCTTACATCCACAGCTGGTTTGAGACCAGTGCAGCACGCCTTCACCTTGTAGAGTTACGAGCTGCTGTTGTTTGTTCCTAACTTAATGGCCCTCTATTTGTGGAGTGTATTTTACTTTGTGCGTGTTTTGCTTTGTTTGTGTATCTATCTAAGTGTCTGGCTCCTGGTAGGAGGAGAGTAGGGATGGCGTGGTGATACAGAGATTCCAATCTCTTAAGGGGCCTCAGCTGGCGCTGCAGTGACTGGCTCTGGGTGATGAATGGAAACCACACCAGAGGACTTGAATTTGGGAAGATGGAGGCCAAATTTGTTCTCAACACCGGCAAAGGTAGCTGCGGCCAGACGGTAGCCTCCGACGTGGTCAGCGTTTATTGGAGGAAGCTCTGAGATGCGAGACTTGGGTGTGGGCTCGGATCCCGCTGGACGGCTGGAGAAATGAAGAGAAGATAAATGCATCAATTACAAATGTATATTGGCATTTGTATTCATTTATGATGTTTCCAAGAGTTATAGGATACACATTTATATACATGTATATGATTACATTTTTTATTGGAGTTAAATGGATCAGATTTGTATTTGTCATATATGACTAAAGCAAGATGTTCTGTACTCTCACATTGACCAACAAGTGCATCCTGACATGTACTTTTTCAGTCCCAACCCTAACAAGGTTTTATTGGCTATTTAATTATAAGGGCGACAAAAGTGAATTTCTGTTCTTGTTGTTGTTTTCGAAAAAAAGGAGAAGATGAACTTACTGTCCTCCAAAGTCAACATAGAACCACCGCTGTAAGAGCTCATAAGTCACCAGAGTCACACCAAACTGAGGAGAAGACCGACACATACGGGCTTGGGGGAAAAGAAACAAACGTTTACACAAGTTCGATTTTAAAAAAACAACACATTGTCTATGTGTGCAGCAATACACAGAAAACACGCACCTCCAGCTCCCTTCCACAAAGCCCTGAAGCCTTCCTCGCTCATAATCTTTCTGAAGCAATCGATCACTCCAGTATAGGTGGTCTGCCCGGCCCTCGCTGCAACCTGCAGACGTGTCTTGATGACATCAGCAGGTGTCACGAGGGAGGCTGCTGGGATACCTGGGAAGCAGAGTTACAAAGATGTCCGATGAGGCAAGTTACTTAAACCTGTGTGGAAATGGACTTAATGTGCTTTTAATGGAAGAAAAAGGGGGAAAATATGTCTTCATTGTGCTGACATCACTGCTGCCAGCAAAATGGAACAGTATGCACAGAATTGAATGGTATGTAGTTATCAGTTCAGGTTAATCGTTGAATTTTGATCTGAATGACTACTGGCTGCCTGCTTCTGATATTTTAAGTCACAATCTGAGGTTACCTGCAATTGCTCCAGCAGTGAGCAGCTGCAGAGGTCCCAGCCTGCCTTGCTCATCGGCCATCTGGGTCTTGAGATGGGCGTATGCGGGGAAATAGATGGCAGAGAAGGGGATGTCTCTCAGGAAACATGCTTTAGCACCCTATTGAGACACACAAAGAACAGACTGATATATGAGACAGTGCTTGGAAATAGCTGATGTAGGAGAAAGAGTGCATTATTGGAGTGCCAGTACATCTAACAGAGGCCTTTCACACACACACAGAGGACTGTGAGGAGCTTGATGACACATTACCTTATAGAGGCCAAAGAAGCCCAGGTCACGGACCACGCTGAGTGCACTAACTCGGGGTCCAGTGGTGATCTCGCCTGCCACCTGCAGACGAATCTTCACAATCTCCAGAGGGTTGGTAAAGATCACCTGAGAGCCTCCAGCCTGGATAGACAGGGAGAAAAGTTTGTTTTAACACCTCAAAGAAAAAAATCACTGCTCCTGCATCGTACATGTTCATAGCTGAGGGATGGGAGCCAAGTCTCGCTCATGAGAAGTATCAAAAGTAAGAAAAGAAAAAGGGATCCTGATCAATATTACTTTGCCATTTCCTCGGAGGGTAAGGTGTGCTCGGCCAAAGTTTGTGTAAGGATGAACAACGCTACTAAAACAAAAACAGAAAAAAAAACATGTTGTATTGGACAATGACATTTTAACCCTGGGTGCACTTTTGCATGGCAGCCCTGTGTTAGTAATGTCATTTAGAACTCTGCAGACACGTTGATACTAAAAGACTGCATGCAGAGATTCTCTCTAATGGCTTTTACAACCAAGGAGGCATCAGCCTTTGGTAACTGACAGCATCCTGACTTATTTATTCTACTTTTCATGATGCATTCACACACAGATGGGGCAAGAAAACAAAGTGTTTGGAACTTACACAGGCACCAGCCATAACCTCAGCAAAGAAAGGAATTGTGTTGTCTTTCCCGGTGAACTTGTCTCTGACAAAGTCGTTCACCTGTTGGACGCAAACAAAGCAGGGGTGAGAGTAAAGACAGTTTAAATCAAATAATGAAATCAGTCAATTAATGTCATCTTAGCTTTGTATTTTACACAGATTTGAAGATTTTTCTCATCTTATTTTTCATCCATTACTTCATTTCTTTTTCATGTAACAAGCATGGTTTTATTGTAATGAGTAAGTCTGGGGGAGGGGTACTCACGGTCAGTTTGATGGCTTTCTCAGGGGCCACACCTATAAGCTGAGGGACCAGACCTATGGGGAGAATGATTGACATGAGGATATTTTAAAAGTAATACCGGAACAGCAGAATCAAGGGAGGAATCAACACTAATTACTAAGACTGAAGGTCACTGAAGGTCACTCCCTTCTTGTTCTTGACTGACTGACTGAGGTCAAGAACAAGAAGGGAGTGAAAAACAGGGAGGGACAGTTTGAAAGAGGATAGGAAAGGTTAGGGTGAGATCTCAACAGGTGTATCTTATAACTACTACGATGCAGGACAATCCAAAATAAGAAACGGAAATAGAAAATGTGCTTTTGTTAGACAAAGAAGAATGCTCATTGCTTTTACTCGATATGGATTATCTTTTCTTCCTGGCTTCTGGTACTATTATTAGGCTGCAAACTCCAGCACACTAATATATTGGCAGGATGCTCATCCTGACAGAGTCAACCCCACCACACCCTTATGGTAAGTGAATAGGGCCTTTCTGAATACTCCCTCCCAGCTCTTGTGTTTTTACTAACCAAATCCCCCAGCATCTATTACAGGGATTAACTTCATGGTCACAAACTCTTTAAGAATTTGGTTTCAATAAGGAAATCATTTTATCTACTTGAAACATCTGCCTGTATGTACTCCTGTTTGCCACAACCAAGCCTTCCCTCGAGCCATTCTTGTTTTATTTAGCTAAATGGATCTAAAGCGTTGCCCTTCTTGTACAAGTGTGTTCAAACAGATGTCTATTCTAGTCTGTGCTGATTCTGTTTCTAACTGTATTGTTTGGTATCCCACAAGAGCCCATTTCGTTCTGTCTGCTCTGTCTAGTTCTTGTCTAGTTTGATTTTTTTTAAACTCTTTTTAAACCCTTTGTTTACCAATGAGGGGTTGATGTTTCCTTTGTAACTGTGCTGTTTGTTAAACTGAAAATGTATGAATAAAATGTTCAAACATTTGGTGTGGCAAACTTTAGTCCATGAGTCAATTGAGTTCGGCTTCAGACTGTAGGGGGACCTGGCACACTGAGCTCCTGTCTCTCTCTCTCTCCCCATCTGTACACATATTACTGAATGTAATGTAATTATCTTAAAATATTCAGGTACCATTTAAGTTAATAACATTATATTTTCCCGGGAGTTCCAGAGCTCCCTTGTCTCGTGGGTTCTTCTGGATTGTCGGCGGGGTTAATGCTCTCTTTGTCTCTACCCATCTCTTCCTCCCTGCATCTCCCTCTAATCCCTCTTTCCAAGCCCAGCACAGTTGCAGCAGATAGCTGTTCAACATAATATTGGGTCTCAGTGAATAATATAATAAATACGATTATAAGTCTAGTCCCTCTGTTTGTGTCAAGTGTCTTGAGATAAGATTGTTAAAATTGGCTCAATAAAAATAAAGATTGATTGATTGATGATTCATCACTGGTGTATTGGCTGCAGAAAGGGAATCATTCAGGCACCTAATGAGAGCTGCCTACCTCTGTAGAATCCGAAGGCGCCCTCGTAACGAAGGACCTTCTTAGCACAGTCGAAGCTGTTCTTGTACATCAGCTCGCCTACGAAGGATCCTGTGGACCTCTGGTTCTGCATACGAGTCTTCACCAAGTCGATGGGGTACACTGCAGTGGCTCCCGTAGCTAGGTTAAAACACACAGGCTCAGACCAAATAAAAAACAACATAGATTCTAAATATGCTGCAGCTGTGTGTTCATCTGTCTCTGGTCTCACGATAACTCACCTCCAGCAATGGAGCCCAGGGTGAACCTGTAGGCTGACTCTGCCACCTGTAGCCACACAGGCCTGGAACCGTCCCCATGGGCCTGATGGTAAAAAAACACAATACCATTGTGAATTTATATCATGAAAACTGTCAATGATGCATTCACTGTACGTTTATCTCGTTTTTCATGCAAGGAAATCTGTCTTTCATAGTTTGAATGTACAGTATTTGTCCATTATATTAAGAGCAGAACAGAAACATCCTACCTGTTTTTGACTTTCAACCAGGTGGTGTGGCAGACATCCTTCCTCCAAAGGAGCTATCCTCTCAATATCGATAAGATTCAGGCGCCTGATGCACAGATATGTAGTTCTGTTATTAACATCAGGGTCTCATAGATAATGTCTACTAGTTGTAAGACTTTATAAGAAGAGCATAGTGAGGGTTACCCAGAGGGGGAGTGCAGGCCTGACAACTGGTACAGGATGTCAATTTCCATGGGAGTGATCTGACCAAACTTGTTGGCAGCATGAACAAACTCCTCTGCGGAAAAGACAGAGATAAAAGAGTTACCTTTTAAAATAACTTGGACATTCCTAACAGACTCGCACACACTTTCTCAGCTGAAAAGCAAAGACACAGCATCACAGTATTGTAGCCATCAGTCTATACCTTTGGTCACGAGTGTGTCCTTCCGCGTGCCAGCCAGCGTGCTGTAGATCTTGCGTATCAGCTCCATGTTGTTCAGGAGGGAGTTGAAGGCATTGAAGTACGAGAAGCTGACCATGTGGGAGGTGCTGCCTCCTGCAGCCTGATAGAGGAAAGGTAGGGTATGTCAGGTGCTAATTTGACTTTGAAAAAGCTTCTTCTTCTACATGGATCAAACTCTCCATGAGAAAGCCTTGCTATACAGTTGCAAATATCAGTGTCAGGGTTCCCACACATTTTCATGGACAAAATTTCAAAACTTTTCCATGACTTTTCAAGGACCCATAATAAAATTTCCATGACCATTCACAACCTATATAAATACACGAACAGAACTGTAAGGTATACTTTACTCCAACTGTTAATTATTGTATGTAAACTAACTGGAGCATGTCAAATATTTTCCAATTGACATTAGGACCGTCCATCGACAGTTGAACAAGATTTTTCACTCCAATCCCATCAAGAACGGGAATCATTTTGTCAACAACATCACGTGCAGTTGCATGACCAAAAAACTCAGAGCCAACATACCGCGTCCGCACCTCTCCACCATCCCAAAAGTCACTGAACCAATTAATGGTTCAGTGACTCATCAAATAGCATCACATATCCAGTTTGTCTTGATATCTCTCCAAGGAGGAGAGATTTGAAGTAAGTAAGAGAGATTTGAAGTAAGGTGCGACACCGAACGTGTTGAGATAGGCGGCTTTGGTGCTCTCACATGTAAACTGTCTAGCGATCTCACTGTCTGGGACAGGGGTGCAAACTCATCAGGGATGAAAAAGGTGACATGGATCCAAACCCCTAGGGGCGTCCGGGGGCATGCCACCAAAATAATACAGTCATCAAGTATGACAATATTGTTGTATCTTCTATAATAAAATATGTAACACTATCAATGTATTAACCATATGTTTTGCTCTTGCTGATTTTCATGAAGGTTATATTCCCTCTGGGCTACCTTATTAAATTTGTTGACCAGCTGTCACTTTAGATTCACGACAGCTAGTGTCGCAGGTAGTTAGTCATTTGTCGGTATGTGATGCTTCAGGTGGTACACTGGGCTGTGTTCTGCTTCCTGGCAACCGATGTCTCTGTTTACAAACCGCTAACGGCAAATCATACCGTTCCTGCCCTTATGTTACATTACGTGGAAGGTTATCCACTGTAACAATTAATTTCATTTCACACAACAAAATTCCATGACTTTTCCAAAACTTTAAAGAATTTTACTAATTCCATGACTTTTCCAGGCCTGGAAAATTAGATTTTAAAATTCCATGACTTTTCCAGGTTTTCCATGACCGTGGGAACCCTGCAGTGTGTATTGTCTGATATACATTTAAACTGGAGCTTTTATATTAAGTCATTGCTGTAACTATTGTATGGCATTGTCTTTAAAACACTTTTTTGTGCCTCAATTTACCTTTTGAAAGAACTATGTTGCCACTAGCAAGTGATAGGCCTAAGCATCCCTTTTATGAGGCAATTAGCCTCTTGAATTTTTGCTGCTCTAAAAAATTGTCTGTTTTGAGCTTTAATGGTTGAGCTGCGAGCTATGAAGAAGAATCTAGAACAATGAGAGACGTGATTATCTGAAAATAACTCTTCTCCTTCAGTCAATCTGAACTCAATCTTTCTGTGGCCAGAGTGAATAATTTGCAATGCACTGTCACTAAACTCTTCTTGTGTGCACACACAAACACTCACAGACACAAGGTTCTCCTCAACAAAGGGTGTGAGCATGTGGTGTCTGATGGTGGCCATAATGTCACTGAAGTCCATTGCAGAGATGACGCCATTCTTCCCTTTGTCCTTCTGGGCAAACGCTTGGCGTGCATGCTCCAACTGCAGCTCCTAAAAAAACAACAAAAACAAGCTTGAGTCTAAATAGATTCAAGAAAAAAGGAGAAAGCAACAAACAAGCAGCGTGTGTGGTGTGTAATCAGCTGACCTGCAGGAACTGGGTAAACTCGAGGTAGCTGAGGCATTTCTTGCTGTCGTGCCCAAAGTGCAGACGGATGAACTCACAGTCCCAGTTGAAGGGGATGTGGTGGTGCACTGTGGTCTGGCCGAAGATGTCCCGCACATTATCTGCAGCACAAATAAATGTCAACATACATCCAAAAGAGGAATAAATCCTATTTAGGACTAGTTTTTAGAACCAATAGCTAAAAAGAAAAGCTTGGAGTGTGTGACATAAGATAGAAAGCAAAGGTAGAAGAAACAGTGCATGTGAGACATTATGTAAGTCTGTGTTAATGACTTAAACCGAGAATAATCTGGTTAACAATGTTGGGAAATGCTCTCTCCATGTGAACCAAATTGAAGTGTGTAACTTGCTCTGATGACGCAGCGCGCACATGGATTGTTTCTGTGCAATGTAAACAATCTACAGTGTTACCTAATAAGCTGGTTGCTGAAACTGGTTTATAGTGTACTGTGCTAATTGTTGTCATCATTTTTTGTTGATGTAAAAGTGAACTCAAAGCTCAAGCAAACATTGGTCCGTACCAAAGGAAATGGTTCCAGTTCCAGTCTTGTCAAACAGCTGGAAGGCTACAATGAAGAGTGCATCAGGGGCACACAACACCGATTCAAAAGCAAGAAACTCCGGGAATGAGATCAGCCTGCCGTTGTAGTTGCATAAGAGGTGAGAGAGAGAAAAATATATACATGGTTACACACAACATTTTTTATGAAAGAGGCCAAAACTAGATCACATAGTACTGCTTCAATACAAGGACCAGGTCACCAACATCACACTTGTTTTCCGTTCTTCATATTCAGCATTTTTAGCTTTTAATGACAAGATTGTTAGATAAATAATTGACTGAAAATTGCACACAGATGTTACTACAACTGACAAAATAAAAGTCTTGTTATGTGTGAAAAAGCTGATTTGCCAAAAATATGTCCTCAGCAGATCTAAACACAGGTCACATAATCAGCAGAGTGCGTGCATTATTTATTTTTTTGCACCCATCACTGTATACACAACAGTCTGATAAATGAGAGTCATTGAGACTTTTATCTTATCTGTACGTTGCTATAATGTAAAGCGCTGACCTGATATACCTCAATAAACTCTCAATTAGTGACGATAAGCTGGGTGCAACTGTGGTTGTGTCTGTTTTGGCGCACACTGTTTCTGTGTCAGTACGTACCCGTCCTTTGTGGTGTCAGCCACAGCAGCAATGAGCTGGACAGTTTTGGGGTTGTGGTGGATCTGTGTGTTTAGTCCAAGGTACCTCTGGACAAAGTCTCCAGGGGTCATGAACTTTTCTCCATCCTTGTCCACAACACTGGCATACTAAGGAGAGAAAGAAATACATCGCATCAACCTTGATACTTACCCTTCAGCACCATTTTATTTTTTACTAAATGTGCTAACCAACAATGTCAAACAACAAACAATACACTACAACACCTATTGCTTGCTCGTATCCGTTTCCCTCTGCAAGTTGTAAAAGAGTTATTTACATAACTAAGACTTAATCCTTCTCAGGAGCATGGCTTACAATCAGCTTTTTTAACCCTCACGGTGTCCTTGCTAAAGGCCAGTTTAGTCCGTGTGTAGTCAGGCATTGAGACACAGTGCAGCAGTCTTACTGTTGCTTGCTTATGGGCCGAAAAAAAGTCTTTACAGATCATTGTGGACAGATTATCATTAAGCACAGAAATGCAGGTTTTATTATGAAGCTTTAGCTTACTTTAAATGTAAGTCAATTACATTTAGAAGCCTGTAACTGAATTTAAAATAAATCTTCAATGCAACCTACTTGTTGTTTAGGATTTAAAACGGCTGAATGTTAACACATTTATATTCTTATCTTTAAAGGTCTGACATTATAGTAGATGTGCAATTTCACTTGTTTCTCATTTTGCCTTTTTTTAAGTTACTGACTGTAACTGCTGAAGGTTATATAGTGTCAGTAGCTCAGGACATACTGTAAGACCACTTCATGGAAGATGATATTTTGCTCCTTACTGCATGCCACTAACTTCCTCTTTCATTGTAAGACACCTATGTTAAAGGTGCAAGTCTCTACATTTAAGTTAGTGGCTTACAAAAACATCAGCTCTGTTTTATTTTATTTTTCTACAAATCTGATTCATGCCACACCTGAGAAAACAAGGTCACTGATCTTGCAGTTGTAGCATGACATGTCAGATATCTGCTACACCACACTTTTGCATGCACAACCATGCACATGTTCACTGATGTCTCTAGGCTAAGCTTGTTAGATATCTGACTTATGTATTTTAGGGTCCCGGCAACTGCTGGCCAACACGACAATCACACAGTGAATGACACACTCAGCATCTAGCAGCCAGCGGAGAAAGGTGAAGGTTAACCAAAACAGACTCTTCTTATTACAGTCACTTATGACACCTCAGTCAGAAACAGACCGGTCTGGATGTGTTAACTCTGACAATAGCAATAGCCTTTACTCTTATTCTCTCTCTGTCCTTAAATACACAACTTGAGCACCACTGGTTTAACCATGATTATTGAAATGTAAAACAAGTTATTGCTTGAGCTGCACTAGAAAGAGTGAACTAAACTTTTCTTCTTATGAAGCAACTTTGGACTTGTGCTCTCTTGTCCTACTAGACAAAAACATCATCTCCACTGCTCCCACAATAAGTATAAAGCATAACTATGTTTAAATTCAACTTCTGACAGAAAAAAAAGCAATAATGTTTGGCACTTGGCAGCATAATAAATATGAACACCCGCAATATTCAGTTAAAGTTGTTTGTTCTTACATAACAGCAGCAGTCTGTATTGGACCTTTAACTGTGGCTAATTTACTGTAATTTAAACCCCATGACAACATTTTCAAGCTCATTCAGCGAGGGAAAACAGTCCTGGTTGAGCTTGTTGTTTCACAGACGCATCTGTTGTGTTTGTACAAGAGGGGCTCACACAATAGTAAATATCTGCGTATTCTGACTTTGAACAAACAAACATTTCACACTGATTTGTATGGATGAAATCTGTGTGAACCTTACCTTCTGGAAGATTAATTTCAGCTCACTGGGGTCCCCACGTTTAGTAGATTGCACCTAAAACAGCACACAATAGATTAAGTTGTTTGACGATACTAATGTGGCTTTTTACATTTCTAAATGCTGCACACTAAAGTAGGTTTAGGAGATGGTAGTTCGCAGAACATGGAGCAAAACAAGCTAAGTGTTGTGGCATTGTGTCTCCTTGAAACGTCCACTGCTGTGAAGGAGATAAAAAAAGACCCCACTGTGATGGACACGACACACAATTTTCGCTTAACAACTACACTCACATACATTCAAAATTAGCAGGTTAGGCAGCTAACTAAACTATCGACTGACCACAAGTCAGAGGTCGACGTAGGCTCATAACCTAACAACCGAGTAGCCGGCTAGCAAGCACAAACGACTCACAGGAAGAGGGCACAAACCGCTATGCAATGACATGCATAGATTTAAAGCTGCAAACAACGAGAGCACGAGTACAATCTGAAGAGCACCCGACTGTAGGAAAAAGCAGTGGCGTTGGCGAGACTATCGCGGCAGTCTGATAACTGTTTTAGCATTATCTCGCTAACTTCTAGGTTGTGGATATCTCATCAAGGCCAGCCACAGCCGGGCGGAGGCTAGCCCAGTGATGCTACAGCCTCAGAGTACACCGCATCCGAGCCACCGTACCCGCCAGCAACACATAACCTAGCTTAGGTACTTTCTTAACATGAACACGAACAGACAACATAAAGAAATGTGAAAGTAGAGATATGGAAATCGCTAAGAGAGCGATGCCGAAGTCACCTTGACCGCCATGCTGGTTTGACGTCACGTAGCCTACAATGAGCGAGCTAGGCGCAGCGCACGCCCTCGGACGTGTAGTAGTGGGATCACGAAAACGAAACCGCGCAGCCTCTCAGAGGAATACAACAGATCAGAGAGTGAGCTTCCTTGTTAATGAGCATTTGCTGAATAGATTTCCTTCAAAAGTAATGACTATGGAGATCATATTCGTGGTTGTGTTGTGTTTAGTGAAAATGAAAATATCAAGTCTCTCTCTCTCTCTCTCTCTCTCTCTCTCTCTCTCGTTGCCACAGCTACCATTGCTACTACTACCCCTGCTGGACCTGCAGCCACTACAGACAGCTAAAGCTACTTGCCTGCTACTAGCTCATTCTTCTGATGCTATTGCTACCTCATTTACATTGAAAGAGACAGCTTAGGGTATGTTTACTTTGACAAGCCACTTAAATTTGTTTTTTACTTAGTAAATCCTGACATGAACTGGAGAATAGCCGCTTTTTTAATCAGGTCTAACAGGGGCGTGCAGACATTCCGGTGCACAGGGGCTTTAGCAAAACCCAACAACAACAGGGGGAAATACAGTATCAAGTAGGCCTACTCGGTTGACCTTATATTCACATTTTTCCTTAGACATCACACATTGGTTTGGATATCCAAATGTTGTGTTTTACTGCTCTCTTCAGGGTTTGCAAATAGTAAAGATATAAGAAATTCTAGATATAGACAGAAGAAAAAACAACAACAATAATCTACCATTCCCCACCCATCAGTAGTATTAGACTGCAGTATAGTTCATGCTACCATTTGATGGTGTTGAAAGACAGAACGCGGAAGGCTTTCCCAGCTTATAATGTAAAGAAGCTACTTGGCTATCATTAATGCTAATGAGCTAACATAACAATTAGCTAGGAAGTTGCACCTCTCCTATCATATACAAACACTTGTTATGTTAATAAGTTGAATGCTAACAATACAATAGTCCTTGAAATGTTTCAATCCAATGCATTGCAAGTCCCTTTTCAATTCAGATCGCATATTGATGTGTTAATGTCACCCATTCGTTACTTAAGGGGAATATTGAAGTTCCACATCCTTTTGACAATGCAAGTGTTTACTTTTGCACTGGGAAATGTTGTCCCTTCTTCTGTAATTCAGATGAGAGCTTATCTCAATGACCCTGGTGAAGTGTCAATATGTGATATCTACTGTTTGTTGTCACTGATAAGGTTCTGACCATTTTCTGCACTAACTGCCGTGTAGGCATTGCTTATGTAACTTTGTAAAAAACTTTATTTGTTGACATGGATAATGCATGAACAGAGATATCTAAAGGTATGTTTGGGTATTAGAGGAGTTTTTTGGGCCTGTTGCCTCTGTTCCAGAGGTTGGACTCTGGACACCCTCTCAGGTTGGAAGACTGCTATTCTTATGTTTTGTGTGTGTGAAGTCTTATGTGACTCAGTGAAACTCAAAAAATAATAGAGGGAACATAACAAGAAGAAAAGTCTGTTGCAACCATTGAATATATCTGTGTATTTGTAACAGTTCAGTAAGCATGTTGATTTAAGTTATTAGAAGGACCTGGTCTTTAGCCTATATTTAAAACAATACCCTTGCCTTTGTTTGTTCTGTAGTCCACTACAGGAAAGAAAACGAAAATGGTTGACTACAAAAATATGACGTTAAGATTCCACAGGTGATCCAATTGTTTATTTATTTATTTCATAAACAACCATTACTGCTGGATCTTGGGTTTGTAGTCCATCTTATTAGCACACTTGTTGAATTTGGGAAGAAACCGGAGCACCCGGAGAAAACCCAGACAGACATGGGATGAAAGCACCACACCTGCTGAGACAGCAATGCGTACCAGTGCGCCACCGTGCTGTTCTAAAGTGTTACTGCAACTGGTTCTTACATAATCTTTGCATGCAGTATAGTGTGACTTTATAAGGGAACTGAGGTGCGCATGGGCATAATTTCATAAAAGTAAAGTGTCCCACTTGTGTATATATCATCTATTTTGCCTCTTGGTAAAACTGATATCTTTTGATCGTCAGCTTTGATGATAGTATCACCCTGAAAGAGGTATGTCCAGTAGTGGCCGCTGTGCGCCATACTGCCGCTGTGACAAATGACAGAGGACAGGCTGTATGTCTGTGATCTGCCTTCACCTACAGAGATAGATATAAACTCAGATGGCTTCACAGGTTTTCTAAGAACTGACCCATCAGCAACTGATCGAGCTAGGGAAATGGTTATAATGTCAGGTCTATTCCAGTGTTTTTCGCTCTTCACGGTGGAATGACATTGGGTACACTTTCCTGTGCTTTCGCTTTGAGTGGCTAATGTGAGGAGAGAGGCAATGGATTGACACTCACCTGCTGGTGCCAAAAAATAGGTCGTGCCCAGGCTTGCAGTGTTGTTGACAGTGAACTGGCATTCTTCACACCTTTTGTTCTCTTTCACGTTAATAGCTGAATGCACTCCACATATATTTAACCACGAAAAAAAAGAGTCTAATAAATCAAGAGGATCATTGGGCTTCCACTCAATAATATTTAACAATGTACTTAATTCTTTCAATGGCAAAAGGAGTTCTCTGCAACTGAAAGTCCTCCCCAGGTTATGGAGGGCTTCTAAAAACAGTCCCGCAAATGATCTTGTTGCTGATAATCTTATCAAATCATCTTTGGGTTTGCTTATTAATTTTTCCTTTACAACTTTCAGGTTTAGCACAGCTTGTAACGTTGCATTCATCCAACAATTATTAAATCCATTTGAAAACTTGCAAATGGCCTTGCAAGGATCGGTAAACAGATTATTTGTTGGTGTGTCCCCTTCATCACTGCCCACATCTTCCTCTCCTTTGGCGAAGTATGTCTCAAAGAGTTTTCTCACAGTTTTAGTTATTACAGTGCCCACAACGAAACCAACGAGGAAGGACATGATGCTGTGACCATAGACTGTTATTATTTACAGTCTGTAAAAACTAAATATGAATTGGTGGCAGAGATTGGAAGGTGACGCTTCAAAGGCTGGACTTCTAAGAGAACTCTTCTTTGGAAACGTTCTGGAATGTTAGCGAACTTTTGATTCTGAACCACAACAAACCGCACTGGGTCACGTGGCACTTTCAATACAGAGGTATCTCTCTGCTGTGGCCAGCTGTGACACTGCAACTAAAAGCCTTGAGAGCAGGGCCGGCTCAAGCCATTTTTCGCACCCTAAACGAGATTATGATTTGACATCCCGCCCAGCACTGCATTGTCACCTTGAGAAAAGTCCAACTAGGCCTATAGCCTACTCACTTTTACTGTCCAACTACAGTTGTTCTGCTACTGAGTGTCGTTTGCATGCCATAATACAACACAGAATAAATCCAATAGAGACCTGAGCACATTATATAAATAGAAAAAGTTTACAATGAGCTAAGATTTAAAGATCATGGGGCTCTCTAGAGGGCATAGACCTGATCAAAATAGGGGGGTCTTGCGGATTTATTTATTTTTTAATTGTATGCACTATGGGCACTTTATTTACAATCAAAGTAATACGTTCAAATAGGAAATGTGTTCATCAAAGTTACTTTACAATATTGACTGAAGTTTTTTGCATCTAATAAAAATTGTTGTGGAAATTAGTGAGCATAGCTGGCTCAAGGCCTAGATAAGTGAGTTTTAATAAGTTTATAATAAGGTCTTTTGGGAAAGTATGAAGGCCTTTTCTGCTGGGATTTTATCAATCGAAGAATTTAAAATGTATGTTCATTTTTGGCAGAAATGCATAAAAAAAAGATATTCAACAAAAATTCAAAACTTAATTTATGATGAATATTTTTTATGGTGAATACAATCAGTGAAAAAGTACGTCATTAAACTTTTTTAAATTATCGGTCCTAAAGTTCCACGTTCATAATTTTTCCCAACCTTATGTCTTCATCTTTTAAATTCCTATTCAAAAACACTAAAACATTGCACAAATGCCAAAGTCCTTAAGATGTAAGCATTTTAAATAGTGAATGAAATGTATAATTTACAATATATTAGTTAAATCAGTTTTGTTTATATAGGACTATATATATTTTTTCATTCTACCTGGAATGTACAGCCTCGTTCTTATTATTAAAGTTGCTGTATTTGATAACTTGTTAATAAAGTTGTTGAACGCAACGTCACGTGATTCCTGTACCACGTGACCAGCAACAAAGCTCCATGGCGGCGCACTGTTCTGCAGGACTTGTAGCAAGAACAGGTATTGCACTAAAAACACTCTGCATACTCAGCTAAACCACCTGCCTTATCTGCTCAAAGGACCTTCTGTGTTTCTAAGTAACGTAAACATGATCGACTGGTTAAACAATCATATGAAATACGATAGCAGCGGTCATGTTTTATAAGAGAGCGGCGATGTTTACTCTGACCTATGCAAACGTGCTAGCTAATGTAGCTAGTTTGAGTAGCATCTGTGAGCTTTACTACCCAGAAGAAGTCCAATGTGTGCGCTATACTTGATTACATGAACTAGATGTTAACGTATTTAAACAGTACTACTTCTTCAACTAAGACTTTTGCAGAATTAATATATAGTCATCCATTAAATTCGACTTGTATCAGGTGCACTTAGTTCCCAATTTTAAAGGTACACCTGTCAAGACTGTTTTAATATGCTCTGGAATACTTGAATATTTCAAGTAACACTGTCGGAAATGTGCACATTTAATTATAGCTTAAATATTTAGGTCAAAGTTGAATGAGTTGTACGACTAGACTATGCCACGTTAAGAATTTCTGTTCACATTTTTGACTCAAATATTTAAATCCTTATCAAAAGATAAAAGATAAGAAACACCCTGTTAAGTGAGCTTTTAGATGGAAACACTTACAATGAACTCAATACTTAAACATAATATAACAGCATAAACTAAATCCAAATGTTAAAGGCACTGTAAAAGTAGATCCTACTAAAAGTAAAAGTAGCTCGTTTTATAATGCATTAGATTGAAAAAACCTCTCAAGTGGTTTTGTAACAAATGGACACAAACCAGCACAGTAATGCTAGGCTCATAACAAGGACGCTCATATAGAAATGCAAAGCCTTTATTAGCTTCTATATCACATTGTTTAGGGAAAATTCTCATTTAAAACTATGATGAATCATTGAAATATATAAATGTATAAATGGTCTATGGTAATTTGGTATTTTTTTCTGGGTTTATATTTAACAGTTGCTCTATTTATGTCTGGAAGATATTTTGTTTTAGCCCTGGAACTCTGGTCTTCATTTTATGCCTGTACCTCTGACATGATCATATTAATCAGTTACCTTTCATGAAGCTTCTACAGTACATAGTGAACAAAAGAAAACACACATCATTGTCAGTCTAAACATGAATATTCTGGTCACAAAAAAACAAGACAGCCTTCCCTTCTTCATTGTGTTGCTTTTTCTCTTTTTCTTGTAGGATTGGGGGCCTTACTACGGAGGGTTTGTTGTGGTCCCTCAACAGCCCTACTGTGTCAGCAACGTCGTCGCTTCTTCTGGAGAAAGTGGAAAAGTTCTCAAAATGTAGTTCGTCCTGCCACTGTGAGGCCTGCTTATGCAGTACCAAAGGTAGAGCCTCTTACATCATCAGGAGGGGGGGTGCTGCCAAAATTAATTGGGGGCATTAGAGAGTTGCTGGAACAAATAGACAATATTGTAGTTATCATACCTGCTTTTTCAACCTTTATGTTATTTCCTTTTGACGAGGCCATATTCTGACTTCCATGCCAGGGTGCAGGCTGACCGAAATGTCTGCTGTTATATCCTCAATAGAAATAAAGATGGTGTAGGGATTAAAATCCAAGCATATTTGACATATGACTTCAGTAAGGAATATCACTACACTATCAGAGACCTCTACGTTTCTTGATTCTAATTTAATCTGGAATTCTTCATATTTTCTAGTCAGGTGGAAAAGACCATATGAAAAAAAAGACGTGATTACTAATAATAAGTCATTTAAGTACTGACTTAATCTCTATAGATAATATGAAGTAAATATTCAGGTATGTGATTCTTCAGAATTTATCCCGAATTCTGTTTTTTCTGACGTGAAAAAGTGACTCACATGAATACATAGAAGACATGTTTTCAAAGAAGGGGGGTAACAGGCTGTTTAGTAAAACAGTGAGAATTACACTACATTAAAGGCTTAAATGATTGATGATGCTTTCATTTCCAAATATTCGTGCTAATGTTTGTGTGTAGCTTGAAGTAAACCTGTTTTGAAATTGACAGCTGTGAACCATGTTAGCTGTTCATGTTCTGGCTGTAGCCTACTTCAAAGTACAAACGCTCTTAGCCTGCAGCTAAAAGGCACAGCAAACCACAATGTGCTTGTAAGGAATGACCCACTTTGTGTCTTCCTAACAAGGCTGTAGCCACATATATATATATGCGTGTATAATGTTTCTCATGGAACATTGTGACAACAATATGACCCCCACCCCCCTTCCTACCGGCTGTTTTCTCTTCTCCCTGACTGCAGCACATTGTGCGGCCCGACTATGTAGGCACTGGTTTGGTCCCAGAATGGCCAGACTACATAGAAATCAAAGGTCAAGAGCAGATTGAAGGCCTTGCCAGAGCATGTCAGCTAGCAAGACAAGTACTGCTGCTTGCTGGATGCAGTCTCAAGGTGAGCAGCCACTCACTGTAAGAAATGTTTGTTATTCTATGTGAAGATTAAACAACACAACCATTATAACCTCTGGCTTCCAGGTTGGTATAACAACAGATGAAATAGACTTCATCGTGCATCAGGAGATAATCAAGCACAATGCCTACCCATCCCCTCTAAGATATGGAGGTTTCCCAAAGTCGGTGTGTACATCTGTGAACAACGTGGTCTGTCATGGCATACCTGACAGGTAAACAAGGAGGACATTCACTCTTAATATTTCAATCAGGGCTTTCTGGGGCTGTTTTGAATCAAAGTGTATAGTCTCAGGCTGTATAGCCATACTGAGCATGTTAAAGTAATGGAAATAGGACAAAGGAAAGGTAATGTAGTCTTCTACATTTTGTTTGCATTGGTGCTGGACTTTGGTGCAATTTGTGTTGAAGTTAATGCGAAAGCATGGGAAGTCCCACTATAGCCCTCATGTCTACATTGTTTCACATGTGACTGAAAAATGATTTCTGAAAATGTGTCTCCAGACAGCAGAATGTTAAAAAACACGGATGTGATGGGCCTTCTGGGACTAAACATCTATTCCGTTACCTTCAAAAGGAGAAGCATTGAAGTCTAGCTCATCCTCACTGTCAATGTTCAGGCTGATTCCATTTAAATCTCCCGCGTTAGATTTGAATGCAGTTGTTCCAGCTTTTTGCAGCACATCTGTTCATTAGAAGCGCATTCCAGTCATTGCATTTGTTTTGGACTTTTGCATGTGCTTTTTAATTTGCATGGTTTCCATATATGCTGCTGTTTTTCATAATGTAAGTTAATTTGGCCTTTGCACTTATCAGCCACCGTAAGTCTTTGAATGCACCATAATGTTTTTGTGTATATGTGCCCTACAGTCGGCAACTTCAAGACGGAGATATTATCAACATCGATGTCACGGTGAGTTTATGCCTTACCACACTGACATAAAGTCACTGGGGAAAAACGTTACAGAAAATGTGATTAGCTAGAGCAATACTTTTCGGAGAAAAGACATTTGTTCGTATTCGTGTGTATCCAGGTATACTATGATGGTTACCATGGTGACACCTCAGAAACCTTCTTAATTGGCCAGGTGGATGATGTTGGGCAGCGACTGGTGGAAACCGCCAGACGTTGCAGAGATGACGCAATCGCTGCTTGCAGGCCTGGAGCACAGCTTTGTGTTATTGGAAACACTATCAGGTAGACACACTCACAAAGTATTGCACACAATGATAGTTCTCTAATGTGCCAGCTAAAAGTTTTTGTACTGCTGACAGTGAAATAGCCCATGCCAGTGGCTTTCAGGTGTGTCCTTATTTCATTGGACATGGAATTGGATCCTACTTTCATTGCCATCCTGAGATCTGGCACCATGGTAAGTTTTCACACACAATCCCCCCATGTATACATCATGTGTGTATATGTGTGCACATACTATGCACTGTCCAAAAATACTTTGAATTGTATAAGATGTTTGTAATACTGATGGACTGACTTGACAAAATACATTGTACACTGTAATTGTGATATCACTGCAAAATGAAAGTCGTCACATTCAAACCATACACATTTCCAAAATGTCTTTTTGAAAGAGAATCCTAATTATCTGTCTTTTCAGCTAACGACAATGACATGACTATGGATGAAGGGATGGCTTTTACAATAGGTGAGTCACCTTTTGCATTTATTTGTGCTCATTAAAATGCTGCTTTGTATGAGTCTTTGGCTGATGGTGTGTGTTTATTTTAAGAGCCCATACTGATGGAGGGTTCTGCAGACTTTAAAATCCTGAAGGACAAGTGGACAGCAGTGTCTGCAGATGATAAAAGGTATGTGTTGGACAACCAGCGATGTCTTTGCACTGTGTTTTTTGCAGATATATTAGTAAACTACAAATTCCAGATTGAATTGCTTCCATGCTTTTAAAAGAGCCCATAAAGCCTCAAATTGTTTTTTCATTACAACTGCTTGTGTGTGGAAGTGTACCACGTGAGACACAGTATTCCAATGAATCAACCTTTGAAGTGCTAGCAGTTTCCCATTGCTTCTAGTCTATATGCTAAGCTAAGCTAATTGCCTCCTTGCTCCAGTTCCATACTTAGCCACAGAAAGGAGGATAAAGCTAAAATGCACATTTCTAAAAAAGGTTGAAGTTTCCTTTAAAATCTCACATGTGCATTGTGTTTGTCTTGATTGGCCGTCTTGTAGGTCGGCTCAGTTTGAACACACGGTGGTCATCACGTCTGACGGAGTGGAGATTCTAACTAAACTGCCAGAAGAGAGCAATCTGTGACCTGCACAACTCTACCTCCTTACCCTTTCATGAAATGATAGAAATCTGTTTACAAGCAAAAACATTTTTAAACAAAACACGGCCAAGGGACTTAAATGATGACTCACCAAGACTCAAATGTACACTACCTTTTCAGTTAGAAACACGTTTTATATGTTTCCTCCTGTAAAGTATGATATATAAAACCATTAAACAAGTTAATTATTTATTTTTTAAATAAAAATGGGCTCATCGCACATACAGTATCTGTATATTCAGGTTGACTAAGGTGTTGTTTTTACTCAAGACTGAAACATATACAGAGAGGAAGTGGCTGTATGTGCATCTTTAATGTCAGTATGAGAATCCAATGCTGTCGAGATTCAGGCTTTTCTTATGTTAGCCCTCCAGCGGCCAAAGGGAATATACTGGTAATTATTACTATAATTATTTCCAACTTACAGATGTGTGAAGTTTTCTTTTCCTGTTAGTTGGATAGTTATTGTGATGACGGCAACAGTGACACTGGAATAAGACAAAAAGGGCCTTGGACAGGACTTACCCCCAAATCATGTACATTTCTACTGTTATTTAATAAAATCACAAAACTTCTCTAGTTATGTCATTAACTATTCAGTTATATTTTCTGTCATTTAAAAAAAAATCTCACTTACTGGTAACCCTTGTCTAAATGTTTTCTCTGGGTTGTCTTTACATTTCAAAGTTTGTTATTCTATTATGAAAAATGAAATCCTTCCTTTAATTTTTCCCTAATTTAGTTTGCAGTCTAAAACAATTAAATTTACGATCTATATAAAGATGCTGGTCTGACAAAAAAAACTGCAATCATACTTTAAAAAAACCTACCAGCCAACATTAATGTAATTTCATAATGTTATGACATTTACAGGGTGTTGACTTTATGGGTCAAGACATTTTGTGCACCCTCGATTAGCCATCTGAAATATAAAAAGTGGACATCTGTTATTTTTTACGGTTTGAAGAGTCCAATTTCAATTGAGTTCTGCTTCTTAGAGACATACTGTGAAGTCAAATACAGCCAGTAGATGGCAGCATATATCGGAACATATTAAAGTCAGCCTTCATATGTCTCATTCCTGATATGCAACACACATCCAACATAACCATATGGTGGAAAACATTTAATCTCAGTATATTTAAACACGTCTCCTCATTAAGAACTATTTGATTACCGAGCTTCAATAATCAGAGGCAGAAATACTTTAATTATCCCCAGGGGGGAATTTGGTTGTTACAGTTGCTCTTACACACAATATAGCTGTAGAAATATAGTGATAATAAATAATAAATCACTGTTGCAAACTTCTCCCATGGCATGACTTATGTTCAGCTGCCTAATATGGTGAGGATATTTCACAACATCTCCAGATCATTTCAAGTCTAGCTAGTATAGATAGATTGTTCAGAATGATGAATAAACTTGTGATTTCCAGGCAGAGCAACATTGTGCTCTCTTTCTTTTAAAATTCCTCCCTTCTATGTATATCTTCTTTTTCTGCAGGTGGTTCAAATAAAGAAAAGAGATCAGATATCAGACAAGACTCTTTCTGTCGAACCTCTTTTTTATAATGTTAACTGAAACACGCTTGGACAAAACTTCTTCCATTTCTTACTGTGATTATGGCAAGGAAATTATAGGTGTGTTAATTAAACGAAAGTTGGATTACAATGTGCAGTATGTGGATGAAGTCTTCACATAGTTGGTTGTACAATTAGAGGTTCCTGTCATGATTCTTTTTGGAGCTGTAATTGAGGAAGTCATTGTGGCATATGGATGCGTCACAGAGAAAGAAAAAAAAAGAACAATTTGGATTACAGCCCACTGGGTGCGTTTTCTCTTCCTGCCAAATGTATTAAATGTGTGTGGGTGTGTGTGTTTCTGCACACATGCCACTGCGAGTTTGTGGGTGGAGTAGGAAGGATTAGGCAAAGAAAGGTGGGTAAGCTAATCAGGAGTCTGGTCATGTCCAGCCAGGAAATGATTCACATATAATTTTATTTGACGAAGGTACTGAGATGATAAGGATTACATGGGACTATCAAAGCATGTTTAAGCACTCAGAAACAAAGAGTCAAAATGTCAGTCTATGGATGACCTTGACAGTCAAGATGTTGGAAGGATAGATTCTCCAAATATTCAATGAAGGGAGGGACCAGATTGTGCTATACTTTTTGAGTGATCCATTTTAAAGTGCCATTCTTCTCACTGTAACAAACACTACTTGTCATTTGATGTAATGTGCGTTTGTGTTTGTGTTGCAGGAGTGTGAGCTTCCTGTGAATCAGAGCATCGGTTGTGTAAATGTTTCTGAATGGCTTCCATTAGCAAATGATTCATTAATATCAAAACATCTAAAAAATCTCAAAGATACACAAATGGGGTTTGAAAGCAAGACAGAGAGAAAGTGAAGGCAGAGAGCTTTGGGGAGGATATCAGGGGGGAGTGGAGCTGGGTGAGGGAGGAGCAGGGAGTGGCAGGGTGAGGTGTTTTGGATTGTGGTCATGAATTTTCTCGTGTCTCTCATTCTTCTCCTGCATGTTGAGACTCATTCCTCCTCTCTCCTCGAGCTCTGCATTTCTCTTGTGATCCTCGCCTGTTTATGTCAGGGTCCTCATTGTTCATAGCTTCTATTAATACAGATTTTAACATTTAAGGTTGTATTTGTTCCTGCTGTGTTTTGGTTAGCAGTGTACCTTATGGACTATTTTAGAGATGTTTGATGGGAAAGCTTTTTTGATAACTAATTGTTCTATCGCCCAGATGTGTAAAAGATTCCTTATCCTTAGTTTTTCCGTCCACAAAGAAGGACGCATTAATTTTTTTTTACAAAAATATTTGACCTTATATCTATTTCAAAAGTTTTCAAAATATTTTGTTTGGGTTAGGCCCCCCCAAAAAAGGAAGAATCCAGTGTACTTTGTTCCTATAATAAATCACCATATTTTTGCCATAATAAAAGTACTAGGGGTCCTGTAGATGACCAGGGCATCTCTGTAGTGCAAATATTCCACCTACAACATTATATAAGTAACAGGCCTATTCATTTTTACCTAACACGTTTAACTGAGCAGCAGTGCTGAACAACCAATCAAAATATAACAAAAGAAGCAAAGCAGCCAAGTGATTTCTTGTTTTTTTATTTGTTTTTACAGAGAGACGCAATTTATCCAGACATGTAGTACATGGTAATGTACACGAATGCATCAAGTGCCAACAGGACACCCTGATTACAGCAGCAGCTCATGTAATTAGAATATCGTGAAAAGGTTCTCTTGTCTTTTGGGATCAGGTCAGTTGAGGTGGCTGGCCAAGCAAGCACAGTAATATACAGTATATATATATATATATATATATATGTATATATATGTGCCAAGTCCTGCTGGAAAAGGAAATCAGCATCTTGGTAGACGCCTACAGCTCTATTGACTCTGGGCTTGATAAAAAGCCATTTTAATGGTGCAAAATTCCAGAAAGATAAAAGTTTGAAATATATTGAAAATTTGAAATCACGGTAGAATATGAATCTTTCATCAAGTCTGATGTAAAGCTACGGAGCCCCTGAAGTCCCAAAAAGTAAAGTTAATATATTGTGCGCATGAGATAATGTATGTTTTTTTTTTTTTTTACTTTTTGGGACTTCACTGCTCCGTTTAAAACAGTAATGGAGCTCAGATTTTTTTTTTTTTCAGATCAGTTGTAAATTCCTCCTCCCAAAGACCATTGTTGTTTTACAAACAGTTCTTTATTTCATAATGGTTTCTTTTTGTAATTTGCGTGTTTATAGACAATGCAACTAAGTTATCAATCCATCAAATCAATCACAAAGCTCCCCTGTCATTTTACTTACTTATACTTTTAAGTTTATTCTGCAACTGCGTCATATTGGTGTCCTAAATTGTTATTTCACATTGCATTACAACGTTGCAGAAGCACAGTGTGTAAAGAAACAGTGGGGCCTCCACAAACACACACTCATGCATGCACACACACACACACACGCACGCACACACACACACATACACACACACACACACACACACACACACACACACACACACACACACACACACACACACACACACACACACACACACACACAGCGCTGTTCTCCTCCACTGGCTCCCCTGTCTTACTATGATCCCATCTCGCCCCTGTAACGCCTCTGTTACGACCCTGGTGCCAACACCAGGTGGGATGACTTGGTCCCACCATTATGCCTCCATGACATTCATATTGAAGGTGAGACATTACAGGCGTAAATATTGCATCTTGAACTGGTTATATGAAAGAAAAAGTGTTACAGTACTGGATATAAACATGTGAATTTCTGATTCCCTGAAGTACACACCTTGGTGTATGTTTTTTGTGTATGCTGTACTCATCCGACAGTGTTAAGCTGTTCTGCGACTTCTGGATGATGAGGTCAATTTGTTTATCCCACGTCCTCACATACCATGTGTGCATACCTACATCTTTATATGTCTGTGAGAGTGAGACCGTTACTTATCACACCTACCTGGGATCTCACTGAGGGGCACCACTGGAATTCTTGGTTACCTTGGTGACCTATGAATTGTGGCATGAGCAAAGTGACGCATCATTTTCAGACCTGTAGAGGCAGATCTCTCTGACACACCGATGCACAGATGGCATGTACTGAAGTTGATTAATCTCTTTTGTAGGAACAAACCACCTGGAGGCTATACGAAAACAGCTGAGTTTATTAGTTGGAAGTAAGCATGCACTGAGTTAGGACATGTAGCAAGACTAATATGTTTACAATGAATGGGTTTCTTCAGGTTAAATGAGTCAAACACCTCACGACTCATTTATTCTAGACAGGAACCATTTTCTAAACCGAGAATGGAGGTGATAAATTAATCTTTACGCACTCTAGGCATGAACACATCAGCAGCTGTTGCTTAATGTTCATTATATCCAATATACAATAATTTTATCTCCATATGTTATTTCATTATTCAGTCTTTTTATATACTAAACAAAATAGACTAAAGAAATGAAAGCACCTCTGTGAGGCTGTACAGAAAATGAGCTTATTTGTAATAGCAGCTTGCAATGATAATGCTAACATGCCGATATTAGCACGTGTGATCTTACAGCTGTTCACTAAAAGTTAGCATGCTAACCTGTTCACCATGACAATTCTGCTAATAGAAGCATCCATCATGTTTACCATACCCACTATCTTAAATAATTTAAGCATGCTAACATGCTTACAATGATAATGATATCATTTTTGCCATGTTCATCATCTTTTATGCTCTTGCTGATGGCACCATACTTCAAGACTCACAATGACAATGCCAACATTCTGATATTTTGTGAGTATGACCATAGTCATGGTCTTCGAGTGACACGTAAGCATCTTTAAGGCATATGTTGGTTTCAGAGCTGTGAGACATGAAGCTGCATAAACAGACTGAAAGTTATGCTAATGAATTGATACTAATAATAATAATAAATATGACTGCTAAAAGAGTTCAGGATGATATGTTACAGAACAGTTACATGCACAGGTAGAGATCAATAAACAGGTTAAAGGTACAGCTTTGTTCACAGGGGTCAACATAAAACAAGTTCCTCACAGTAGCTTAAAGCAAAATGCTGATTTAAGCATGTGCATGCTTGCAATGGCAATGCCCACATGCTAATGTTAACATGTATGATTATCACATCTACCATCTTGAACCTTTAAGCTTTATGTCAATCGTCATGTTTGATGCATGGTTTATTTTTCCCATCCTTTAATTGTAGATGAATGCTAATTTAAGCATGCTAACATGCTCACAATGGCAATGCTAATATGCTGATGTGTTTCATCTTAGTTAAGCATGTTTTTAGCTAAGCAATGTTTTACTCAAATGTAAACGGTCATTGCTCCCCTGGAGCTGTGCCTACAAATCTTGTATACATCACACAATATGAGAGTATCAGTAGTAGGCAAAATATGATCAAATATTTAATATTGAAAAAGATGCAACAGAGTACTAGAATAAATCTTTGATGTCTCTTGTCTAAGGCGTAGCACATGTAAGAGAGCTGTTTTAAAGTGAAATTAGGCCATGAGGAGTATATGTGTCACAAGTTACAGTTAATGTGTAAGAATGCGTGGTTGGTGTTTGCGGCACTAGGAGACGCTTGTGAATTCAAGTCACCAGACTAGCACAGGGAGGCTCCCGTCTTGATTGACATTTACAAGTTGGAAAACGTTCTCTTTTGACCTCTTGACTCTTTAATAGCAAAGAATGTGTCTTGTCTTTCATTAACACAATGGAAATATTTTAAGAGGAGTGATCCTTTGCTCCCAGACCACAGATAAGGAACACAAGCTATCCAACAATCCCATGTGTGAAGCTTTGATTCCTGGGCGTATCTTTCTGGCTTCTTTGCGTCTGTTTGTTCATTTGACACCCTTCCTGAGTCTTAACAGCCGAAGAAGACTGGCAGAATAATGAAAGGGATGCTGTGTGTGTATACATGGTATGCATCACCTGAGGCATCTATATTAGGCCTCTAAAAAATGCTTACTGTCTACCTCTGTTGTCTTCTGACATCCACAAAAACATTAACAGCAGGGGGGGTCAGCCCTATGGTCCCACAGCCCTATGTTCCCACAGGGGTTAGGCTTAGGGTTAGGGTTAGGGGAACATATGTGGAACATATGTGGAACATAGGGCTGTGGGAACATAGGCACGCTCCCCAGCAGGGAGCTTACTGCCCACCACAATGCCCTTACTCCATACTATTTGCCACTTAGACACTTTACTAGAACAATTTGGACTTCCTGAAAGGGTGGGCAGATGGACATCTTCATTGCTTTGATTTCACAGCCAGTCCAGGAATTGTTCCCTCAACATACTGACTGGTCAACATGTCTGTTTTTTTTTAAACATGCAATTATTCTGTTGTCAGACAAAAAGCCACAAAGTTGCATGTGGTCCAATTTGAGTTTTTTGATTTTTTAATTTACGTTGTTCAAACAAGTAGCTCATGGCTAAAATCTTAAAGGAGCTAAAGATACAAAATTCAACATGCATAAGTGGAATGAGCTGGGAGGAGGGCAAAAAAAATAAAAAGAATACTTTAAATCCGACTCCACTGGAATTAGACACAAGATTTTTTAAGTAAGAGACAGTGACAAGAATTTGATCTGCGACTGCCAAGTTGAATCCTTGAGGAGAAAGCTGAGCATAATGAGGGTGAACTTTTCACACTATAAACCTCCCTCAAGTTAGCTAAAATCTTTTTGAAGCACACCTGCACCCACTACCACAGGATCCCCTCCTACAATACCGCCATCTCATATTACATCCTACAGGGCTGGGGACACACACTTACAAAGACACACACAAAGACACACACACAGCACTCTTTCGGGAGGTATATATGCAAAGGGGGGTTGAATTGTCCCAAAGGTTTTCAGCACTGCTAGACATCAACGAGGGGAAAGGATCTCATACAGCATGCACTGAGAGTCTGTATGTTTCAGCTGTGAGTATAAGTTCTCCTAAGAAATAGGATCAATATTGTAAATGAGAGATCCCTCATAGGGGAATACACATGTGACATTTGTCCTCACAATGTCACTCGATTGCTAACTGATAGCTTCGTTGTCTTTCTGTTTTGCAGCACATGATACACACAGCCCCCTTAACAAACTTATATGTTCTCAATGTTCATTCAAGCAACCGTGTAGTAATCTCATATTAAAGAACAACTCTTCTGGGGGGGTATTTGACTTTGAGTTTAGCTGACTGCCTGTTGGCTGTCGTTTCTAATGAACCTTACAGACAATCACAAGTTTAGATATCTCCTGGCAAGCAGCCAAAAAGTGCACTTTCCCCAAATAACCTCAAATGTTTTTTATTTAAAATATATACTGTATCTGTCGGTAGCCCTTTAGGCCTGCTGTAATGAGAAGAGCCGCATCTGCTACCATATTTTTCTACTTCCTGTTTCTTCTTGTATATATGACTGGTTTTCAGCTGAAAGATTTTTTTTACCAACTTGTCTGATCTGCATGTGGTTCTCAAAAGTGCATTCATGTGTTGAAGTTGTGAAAGATCAAGGGTTTGGAGTTCATTGTCATTGTGTAACAGATTGTGCCTGTGTGTGCATGTGTGCGTGTGTGTGTGTGTGTGTGTGTGTGTGTGTGTGTGTGTGTGTGTGTGTGCAAGCATTTATCAGTATCCCAAGGCTATGTTTCTACAGTGTCATAAAAACACACCCTGCCACTCAGCTCGTTGCGCCACACCCTCAGGTGAGTGTGCGTTTGTTTTCCCTTATTGCTAAAGCTCCAAGAACAAATGCAGGGCTGTGGCTTGGGCGAGTCCAGGCACTGAATTTGAACCTGTGTGTGTGTGTCAGAGAACATTGCTTTGACTGTAATTCCTCTACTTTAGTACCCAGGGCAAGGTTTTTACTCCTCTGCTTTCGCAATACTGAATATGTTAAAAAAGATATGCAGTGTGTTCGAAGCCTTAATGACATGTATTGTGAAATTTTCATAAAGATTGAGTAAAATCTCTTTTACATAGGGAGACTCATCATGTTAACACATTATGATGATGTGCCATTTTGTGCTTCTGACTGAGTAAATCGGCAATAACACAACAATAATCCGAAAAAACAGTTTGGAGATGTATAACTGTTATTTCATTTTTTTTAAAGTCTGATCTAAAAACTCTTATCAGTGTTTAGATTTATCAAAAGGACTGGGTGTTACTATCCCTGATACTTTTGTGTATTAACAGGCGGGAGCTGTTTGTCATCTCTGCACTGTCAAAGAGTGGACAAGATGTGTGACCTTTATTTCCCTGGAGGATAGCAGAGGAGTAGAAGAAAAGGAGGGATTATCATATTGACAGGCTGTGTGTGTGTGTGTGTGTGTGTGTGTGTGTGTGTGTGTGTGTGTGTGTGTGTGTGTGTGTGTGTTGTGGAGATTAGACATTTGAAAAGATACAATGAAACGAATCAAGAACAGTTTTAAGCTGAATCAAAGTGGGAGCCGCTGAAAAGTTGAACACTAAAGGCTTGTTTCAGACAGAAGAAGTGTCAGATGCCTGGTTTATCAATTTATTTGGGTGGGGATGTTTACTTTACAAAAGAAATCCAGAAGCAAAGGGTGAGCTAAGCTAACTCACCTTCACACTCTGCTGTATCTTATCAGCGATACGGTTCATTCCTGTTTCTGACCTTCTGCAGACAGAACCATAAATCATCGCTGTTCCTGCAGCTGGCTGCTGCTCCTACCTGGAACTTGAACAAACCCAAGCTTAGATTGTACCGGAAAAACAACAACACCAATGCAGAAATAGAGTCACCACACTGATTTATGGATTTCATAACTTTACAGAGGGAGATTTTGTCAAGATGGAGTTACCATGACATCTAAGATATGTGACAAATCTTTAAAAATGAACGTTTTCAAACTTTAAATTGTCCTTTTTGAATGCATTTCAAATGCACCATATCTTCTTATCTTTTTTTGTAATTTGCTACAAAAGACCAAAGGGAAACTCTTACGGAAGCAAAGAGCTGATCCTCAGTGAAGCTCATAAAGACATCTGTTTAACCACATTCTTCCCCTGCACGTTTCCCTCTCTGCACTCCCCTCTTCCACCATTATTTGTGCCTTTCTACTGTATGTGGACAGTTTCTTTTTATCACTCTCTCTCTCTCTGTCTGCCCTCTTTCTCTATGCCCAGACAGACAAAGCCTGCGTTGTCTGCTGAAATGCTGTGCTGCTAGGACAGACTTTGGGGTCAGTGTCTCATGGAATGCCTTGAAAACTGTATCTAGTGAGAGAGAGTGTCAATGTGCGGGTGTGTTGTGTCCAATCTGGTGTCTACTGGCTGCTTTTGGCACTGTGACTCATCACATGAATCATTACAGAAGACACAGACACTGTGCTGATATAGCATGTATCAGTCTAAAGGAGAGTGCTGGAAAGATTGTGATTATAAACTAACTAATTTCTAGCTTTGTATCTCTCAGTTTCTAGATCCAACTAATGTATCCGTGCATATCTCAATTCCAAAAACACATCTTTATCTTGACATTTTTCTGTTCCCACCTTTCTTTTGTCGTTCAGGTCATTGATTATTGTTTGTTTTGATGGGTTTTTTGTGGTCAAGTCCAAGACAAATATCATTACGTTTATTGTAACTCATTGTATAATATAGGCCAAATGTAAAAGAGCACTGTACCATACCGTATCATATAGTATTGTAAGTATTGAATAGAATATCATATTGTATTAGTACTCTATGGGTATCATATTGTATAGTTGAGCACTGTACTATATTTCACATGTGGTCATGTATCATATCACATCTTATTGTCTTGTATTGTATAGTATTGTTGAGTACTGTACTGTATTGTTGCATCGTATTGTGGCATTATATTGAGCATCATTTTGTACTGCTACTGTTGTTTGGACTGATCACTTAAAGCCAGCAGGGAAATCTCTTGCAAAATAACTACTTGTATATATTGACTCAACAATGTTTTCCCCATGTTAACTGCAAGAATGTCAGCAAACACAATTTACTGTGAGAGCGTGGGACAGTTGGGCGGCTTGCACTTTCATGTCACTGGGTAGTTTGCCAGCATTTCCCTCTTGTGGGATTTAAAATATAGGCTATTTTGTTTATGTCTGTTTTTCCAAGGGAGTTTAACAGAAGTCCTTTAACAGTCTTTATAGAAAGTTATCTACCATAAGAAGCTGCAAATGTGTAGCTTGAAGCACGTTTTTATTGCTGATATTTTGTTTTGACAAAGCCTGAGGCACCATTGACCTGATTAGGTTGCAGCATTGATTTGCTACAAGCTGACAAAAGACACACAATCTTTTCCTCCCAAAATGAGAATATAAGTTAACCATCCAGGCTGTTTGAGGTGAGGTTGGATGGTGTGTGTGTGTGTGTGTGTGTGTGTGTGTGTGTGTGTGTGTGTGTGTGTGTGTGTGTGTGTGTGTGTGTGTGTGTGTGTGTGTGTGTGTGTGTGTGTGTGTGTGTGTGTGTGCGTGCCAGGAGAGACCAGTGGGAGGGGCAGCCTTTGCAAGTAAAGTGGACAACATTCAACTCTCCTGTATTCAGTTAGTCGCCCTCCTGCACCTCGTGCAGTAAGAACTCTCCTTTCAGCAGTTCAAGGGAGTTTGTTATTTATTTGGTTATTTCTCATGGAGGGCAGCAGGATCACCTGTGGCCTGTGGCTGCTCGTCTTTCTCTCTGGATGTCTGCGGCTGTCGGCTTTCAACCTGGACACCAACAGTGTCCTAAAGAAGAGCGGGGACCCGGGTAGCTTGTTTGGCTTCTCTCTCGCGATGCACCGGCAGCTTAAACCGGAGGATAAGAGATTGTAAGTGCCACACTTCTATGTTCAAAGAAGACTAAGTTTGGAGTTATGTTTTCTTGTGTGTCGCCATAGCCTTGGAAAAAACTCTTCACATGTCAAATAACTCACAGCAATGTAGACAGTTTTAGCTTTATTTTAAGACTGTCAGAGGTACTACAGCAGGTGAAGTAGCCTCTGTAAACCTATTTTTGAGAACTTCAGACATCATTTAAGCTATAGTAGGGTGCTATAGGCTACGTAATCGTTTGAGCAAAGGTGTGTCGCAGGTGGTTTCTTTCTTTAAAGTTTTCCATAAAACAGTAGCTACAGAAAACCATTACCCTTTACTGTAGCTTCTTAGAAACATATTGTTAATCTTTGGTGAGTCTTTCCTTCTAAGTTACATATTTATTCGTTTTTTTTGGACATCAACAGAACTTTTTGTTTAAGTGCACGCAAGTCGCGCGCTGACATTTGAGACTTTCTACCAGAGGGGGTTTAAGGTGAAACTGAGCCTCGAGCGTTTAGTTACAAAACATCTCATTTAATCAGTGTTGGCATTTTTAGGGGCATTGCATCAGAGGGTTTTGTCACTCACCACAAAGGCTAACAGCCATCAAGTGCTCACTGGTTTGAAAAGCATGAATATTAACTGACCTGAGATCAGACCAGTCAGAGTCTCTACAATGGACCCACAGAAATGTACATGTTTGTCATTTAAGTGACTTTAAATGGTTTTGTTGGGTTATAATAAGACAGGGAGGAAGTATGAAGGTCTTTTAGAGAAAGCAATAACTTACTGTAAAAACATAAAAGTCAAAGTCCTGCTTTTAAAATGTTACATAAGTCATAATAATAATACAAATGTAATAATAGTAATAAAAAAAGGGATTTGACAGACAAAGCAAAGGCAGGAACTCAGTACAAAAACAGAATAAACATCAACAGTCTGATCAAACAGACAGTCTACTAAATATAAATACATGCAAATAAAAGGAATAAGAAAGAAACAACACACACGTCTCAAAAGGCAGTTTTGTACAATTGTAGAAATTAAATAAAATATTAAAAGATAAAAAGTTATCGAAATGTTAGGAACGTCATAAGACTATCAGAATAAGGAGACAACATCACATCCCAGGACATAAAAACAAAATGAAGATAAAAAAGGATGAATAAGATAGATAATAAAAAAATGAAATAGACATAGCGGATGGAAGAGTAAAACATCAGAAGAAGGATTAGGAATGTGTAAAAAGATGAATAGTAATAAAATGAAATCATTTTAAAGGTGATATATCACATAAAAGCAAGTCTTCAAAAGTGAGTTTTAATAAGTGATTTAAGAAATGTCACTGAAGCCTTATCTCCTCAGGTAGGTCGTCAAATTTGAGCCTGCATAATATATTGAAAGATAAAGAAAATCCATTGGAATTATTGCACCCTGTAAATGTAATATTAATATTTAGCCTATTATAAAATTAGATTTTTATAAATGCGTCAGTAATGATACATTTTTATGTTTAAGGTGGCTTAGGTAGAGGTACATTTAACAGCTTTTTGTGTATATATGGTTTGAAAGTTCAATCACTTTTACAATGTGCTGTCTTTTATAAGTTCATCATGAACATACGTATGTATACAGTGTATACAGTCTAGATCAAAATGTATTAAACCATATAGTAAAGGTGACTTTATATATACTTAAAGCTGTTAGCGGATAAATACACATATTGGCGTACAAACTGCAATGTTCTTTCTTACAGCACTTGAGAAAGTGTAGAGTAACATTTCATAGTGTCCGTTGTATATAGTAGCATACGATGTAATTATGCTGAATACAATTTTATGTTTCTGTATTTTTTATAAATGCAATTTATGCTAACTTTGCATCTTTCAACTGAAGTTTGTATACAGATCTGATCAACACACACTTATAGCTTATAACAAGATAACAAGTCAACGTGTATTGTGTGAAACTGTCCTTCAGTATTGGTGTTTGTAGTACTAAAGGTGCCTAAAGGTCACCAAAGTATGTTCACTGTCATGTCAGGTATCCTGATCTTGGCACAGACATTTTACGTAAGTATCCTGAATTATTAAACCTTTCCTATAAAGGTTAAAAACTCCTCATAACTTATTTACTCACTATTAGTGCTGCTGCACTGTTGCACACACACACACACACACACACACACACACACACACACACACACACACACACACACACACACACACACACACACACACACACACACACACACACACACACAGTAGCTGTTTGTGCACTGTGTCTAAATGAGAGACACATGGTGATCAGCACAAGACCAAAGCCAGCCCAGAGTCCCCCTGCTTCAGGTTGTAAAAATAATTCAAGAATTTTTTCATAATAAATAATGTTTTTCCCCCCTCATGCACTAGTTGCCCTAATCTGGTGTCAGGTACTTTAATAGTTTGTTAACAAGTCTGATGCGTTACAGTCTTCTCTTTAACCAGCTTTAATGAACTTGAAACATCCTCTGCATTTGTGAACTTATAGCTCAAGTTTGAATGTGTGTGTTCATGTCCAAGCAGGAAGCCATGTTTGTTTTGGAGGTGACGGTGCTCGACCTGCTGTTAAAGTAGTGGAATGTGCGTTCTCTGTAGGCTGTGTATTTGTGTGTGTGCACATGCATCCATGTGCTTTGCGTGTTAGTGTGTGTTTGGTGTGCTCTAACGTTGCTGATGCGTGCTGTGGCTGAGCACTGAGGCGTTGCCGTGTTGTCAGTGACTTGGACGAGTGTCAGAGAGCTCAGCCTGCTGCTGAAACATTCCTAACCTGAGGGAGTGGAAAGAAGACGAGATGGATTGATTGATCGACTTTTTTGTGCTGACTTGGATTTTCTTTTCCTTAGAGAGTTCATTAACATGGATTGTAGCAATATGTGAGCAGAAGTAGGCGTGTGTGTGCTTGTGTCCCCCCTCCGACATTTGTGTCTCTTCACTGCTGGGTGTGCACACTGAGTCACAATTCTTTACCAGCCATGCATGCCAAAAAAAAGAGTTTTGTTTGATCCCTCAGTGACAAGTCTTACATGTACCTGCAGGAGATGAAGCGATCGTGTATCTGCAAGTGTGTTTTTTCGTTTGTGTGTGTGTAAAGCATTCCATGGCTGTCATAATTACCCGATGGAGCTTTTCCCTATCATAAAATCAAGAGGGAGAGCGCAAATTGCACGAGTGGGGAGAAGAGGGAGGAGGTGACAGACTGAGGGTTAAAGAAGTTTAGGATCTTGGATGTTGTTTGCAAGAGAAAGACGTAAATGCGTCTGTGTGTGTTTGTGTGTGTATCTGGAGAAATAGATTGTAACATCGATGTTAAAATGTGTATATATAAACGAAATGATTAAAGGAAGAGAGAAAGAGTTTAAATCTTATGGTTGTTATATTAACTCCTTCTTCTGTCTTGCTCTCAGGTTGTCTGAGGTTACTGAACATCAAAGCAGGATGGAGTGAAATAATCTTAAAAAAGAAAAAGTGATGCTGAAGGAATGCAGAGAGGAACATAAATCAGATTTACATCTGGGCACCAAATCTGAGCTGTCAGAATCCAGCCTGCTGATGTAGGGAGAAGTTGGGTAACACATGATAAAAAAAAAGACCTCTGGATCTGCAACCTATTTGGAGGGGAACGCCTCTAGTTGATAGGGTACCACTGGGTGTTTCAAAGTGAGAAAAAAGACAAAAAACAAATATCTCTTAATTGGATGTCTCTCTCTCTCTCTAATGGTCACTCTGCGCTGGTCGCTGTTGTCCTTCTGTTGGAGAGCCTTTGTGTTGCTGTCAGTGTGTTTGTCTCGGTTGTGTTTGTCTTTGTCCTTCCTGCAGAATAAGCCCATGTGTTGGTGCTTCCTCTGCTGGTGTTGAATGATTAGATACACATAGGTCACTGTCAGTTTGACAGCGGGGATGGCCTCATCACAGTGCCAGGCCATGACACATCATTTCAACTCCACTCTTAAATGGCAAATACTCAAAATAGTGTGTAGTAGTTGAGATAACTGGTGTCCATTGAGATAAGTCTCTATTTTCGAATCATGACAAGGAAACTTTATCCTTGTAATAATGTATTTGTAGCATAGACTGTATACAACATGGATGTAGTTTCATTGAAGTCATCCATAGGTTTTTGAAGAGGCATTATAAAGACAATTGATGGTGGTCCGGGCATTGGAAATGTTGACTCCAACTAACTTCCAGCTAATCAAGAAGCAGGCATAGAGGTGGAGTAGTTGGGGCAGGCCCGATGACTATTGGGATTGCTGAAACGCACCCATTTGGCTCATCCAGCTCGACATCTAGCTTGCATAATCCAAATGATGAAAAACTAACAAAGCTAGCTAAAGTGAAGCCTATTCTCCTGGCAAGCTACAATGTGCTCAACTGTCAGTCAAATCAGCCACACCCCTAACCTGTGTACTGCTTTATGATGTAAAACTCTTAGCCTTAATATAATCAAAACATTGAGTTATAAAAATCCCACACATACACTTTCAATCTGTGTTCTAATGTAGATTTCTTGTTTTTTTGAGCCAGCCTTTAGTGGACACTGGAGGAGCTCCAGTTTTTTTCAATAGGTTGCCGCTTGGTTTGCAGCTACAGTTGTAAATTATTTGTTCAAAATAGTCTTTTTTTGTTGCTGTGTAAATGTTCCTTTTTGGTTGCATTTATCCAAAAGGAAACAGATAACAAGAGGCACTGAGTATCATAAACTACAGTATCCCTTCTCTATTAATGCAGCAGAGACCCTAGAACCAATGAATGCAGAATGCAGTGCATCTTGGAAAACCATTCCATTGGCCTCTTGTGTAACAGAGGATAATGGGCGTGGAGAGGAGCCACATTTGGATTCACCGTTATTCACACAACTTCTTTTTCAAAAGATGTCTCATTTGTTGGAGTCATCTTTGACAGAAATGCACATGTCCTACTCATTTCATTTAATGTAAACAATTGTATATTTCAGCAGCCTGAAGAGGCACATGGTTGACTTCAGACTGTGTGGTATCAAAAGTCTAGTGATCCTCTCCCTTTTTAGTTGGCAAATTCTGGAATGGACACTAAATGGGTGGGATAAATGCTCAAATTATAGTACTCTGGTTTTAAAAACAAGGCAAAACCAATCCAGTGGTTACAGAGGGCTAAACAGTGTCAAAACAAAGTCCATAATGCAGAAGAAGTGTGCTTCTGTAGTGATGACTTGTTCTGGTTAGTTTGATCATTTAGACAATCTGTCACATTTTCTTAATCTGCCTGACAGTTCTGTAAAAGCCATTTAAAGACTGAACTGACAGTTTTAACTAGCCATATTTTTGCATGCCATATAAATAAATTGATTGTTTTTGCTAATCTGCACCACGCCTGCATGCTTGGGTAAATATTTATGATAATTTTCACACTCTAAAGTAGGCTTTATAGTCTCTTCTACATACCGATAGAGCTCACTGTGTTGGGGTCTGCTCTCTAGACATGCTGATCATATTAGGCCTCAGCTCTTCACTCTGGCTATATGTCTCAGTAAACTCCCTCCCAGATGTTGTGCATCTGAGAATTCTTTGTGTTCCAGCTAAAAATGGCTTTGTCTAATCCGATCTAGTTAGGACAGTGTGCTGCACAACATTAACTGTAAAGGTCAAGGGAGAGTGAGCTCCTGGAACATACACAGAGAGAGAGAAGGAGGGGTACTGCCAGTGTTTGTGTGCCCTGCTCTGCACAGTAAAACTCCACAAAGCATCAGTTCAAGTGATGACAGCTTTTACTCTGTAAGAAACCCTGAGAACCGGGTGCCCATCGTCAAGACTTGGGTGTGGCATTTGCCCTTGTCCCAGTCCTCAAAGGCAGCCTGTGTGTGTGTGTGTGTGTGTGTGTGTGTGCGCGTGTGTGTGTGTGTGTGTGTGTGTGTGTGTGTGTGTGTGTGTGTGTGTGTGCGTGCGTGCGTGTGCGTGTGCGTGTGTGTGTGTGCGCGCATGCGTGCGTGTGTGTGTATGTATGTGTGTGTGTGTGTGTGTGCATGAAAAGAGAGATAGGGCCTGGTTCAATCAAACACAGCAGGCATTTGAAAGGGGTCTTTGACTCATTTGTAACGTAAGGACATGGAAAATCAGCTCGGTGGTGTGTGTGCGTGCGCATGTGCGTGTGAATATGGCTGCTGTGTGACACAGTAGACTGGAATGTGTGATAATATAATCTGGAAAATGGGAGAAATGCTAGAATGCTTCTCTTTCAGAGGCCCAGATGAAAGATGTGTGCTGTCTTGTGGCTGATTGAGCCTTTTACACAATTGCTTATAAAGACAACTGCAAATATCTTTACTTGTTGTTAATCAACCTTTCTACAAGAAATATCTTCTATTTATGATTTGTTTTTGGGCTCTTTCCCTTTATTTGGTAGGACAGTGGATAGAGTAGGAAATGGGGGAAAGAGAGTGTGGAAGACATGCGAGAAAGGAGCCATGGGTCGGACTTGAACTGGGGCCTCCCGCTTGGAGGACTCCAGCCTCCATACATGGGGCACCACCTCACTGCTATCTGCGCCCCAAGAAATATTTCCATATGTACAGAACCCTTTCTACACGAAATGCAGCTCAAAGTGCCTTACAATGTGGAAAATAAATTCAAGTGAAAAGGACAAAATGAACATTAAAGAAAGGATTGAGTACTCACATTATAAAATGAAAGGGGAAACCACACTGGTATGAATAGTTATAATACATACAAAAGTAGAATGCATTGCATAAGATGTAACATTTTACCACAGATTAAAATAAAGTTAAAATTGAATACAAAATGCACAACATTGGTACATGAAACTCAGATGATACCTATAATAAACTTGAAGCTTAGATTACATAGAAAGCATGATGTCACGTATAACAACATTTATGTAAATGATTAAATGTGCAATGTATTGATTTACATGCACCTCTGTTAATAGATTAATTGATGTGTGTGATGCAGGCTGCTGGTGGGAGCCCCGAGAGCAAAAGCCCTGAATGGTCATAAATCTAAGGTGACAGGAGGACTGTACAGCTGTGACATGAGCTCCACCTCAACGGGCTGTACGAGAATTGACTTTGACAACAATGGTGAGAAAGCCAGGGACACCTGTACATTTTTTTAGCATGTTTTTATACATTTTACACACCTTTTCTGTATACTTGAGCCAATAATCTGTCTGTCTGTGCCTTTTTTTTCCAAAACTCTATGTAGAGGATACAGAAAAGGAAAGTAAAGAGAACCAGTGGATGGGAGTGTCAGTCAGCAGTCAGGGGCCAGGAGGAAAGGTTTTGGTGAGACTGTGTATTAATTTATCTGACTCTGACCTTCAGATTAAACAGTTTCAGTTTGATAGTACGAACCTAAGTGCTGAGCTGAAACAATAAGTGGATAAATGGATTAGTCGATCAACAAACAATTCAATCAGCAACTATTTTTATTACCCAAATAAAACAGCCAAAAGTTCTCCAGTAAGGGCCTTTCCTACATGAACATTTGAAATACGATTGAATATAACAAGACATTCAGATTTTAGTGACTACACTATTCTCAGATGACTTGATAATGACAATATTTACAAATTTCAGCCCTTCTGAATTTCCAGACACCTTCAAACCAACAACATTTATTTTAAATTCATGCCAGTATTGCATGTTATATCAAAGTTCTCAAACATGCCATGCTTACAGGGAAATGTATAAAAATAAGATATTAAATCCCTAAAAAACGTGTCTTGGATTTAAACATCCAGTTTAATAATTGATATGCAATGAAGGAAGTGGATAAATATATAAGAACTGCAATTGATCATTATTTTCAATGTTGTTTAATGTTGTTCAAGTGACATCTTTCTTTCTTTTTTTTTAACCAACCATGCAAAACTCAATTTACATTTCAATGAAACAAAAATAGCTTTTAAGCTACTAAAATGCTAAGGAAAAGTTGCTTGACCACTATGCCTTCTTAAGTCTTTCAACACAGCTCAATCACTTGTTTTTGTTTCCCTGGAAGACCTGTGCCCATCGCTACCAGCTTCGATCCAATGTGGGGTCTTCACTTGAATCCCGTGCCATTATCGGCCGGTGTGTTGTGTTGGATCAGGACTTGACCATTGATCCCTTATCAAATGAGGAAGGCGACAACTGGCAATTCTGTGAGAGCCGGCCTGGAGGCCACGAGATGTTTGGTTCCTGCCAGCAGGGCCTTTCGGCCACATTTGACAAGCAATACCACTACCTCATCTTTGGGGCTCCTGGAGCATACAATTGGAAAGGTATTCTAATCTGTGATAGCTTGTAGTTACAAGTGATCTTATACCAACATTTCCTTTCCCATCTCAAATCTGATACCTAAAATTAAGAGTTGGCTAATAGCCAGTACCTCTCTGATACCAGTGTGATAGAATATTTATCATTTTAATTATTTCACAGTTTTTGATGATATTTGTCAAACCATGTATGAATGAGATATGACTTCAAACCTGCCCTCAAAACAAGCTGAGTGCTAAGAAACAAGCTAAGCTCAACTTGTGGTCTGCTGACGTCTTGTGTCCGCCAAAGTGTGTCGCAGAATCTTTGATTTTGGGCCTGAAAGGGTTCTGTTTTGGGGGGTTTCTGGTTTTGATTCACAGTTGCAGCCTTAAAATGTGTAGGTAGGCATAATTGAAAAACACTGATAGCTGACATTTTGCTACCTACCATTTGACCTCTATGCTACGCTCTGTGCAAACAGCTACAAATAAGCAGAGTTATACAGCTCGATCTGTGACTTCTGCTAATGTGCTGTGTCCTCTGAGAAATGCAGCTTTTTAGAATGAAACTGCTTTAATTCTCGTTAACTTTAAAAAATCAGCCTTAAATTGTGTGATGGGAAAACAACGGACTTTAACTGCGGATATTTTGCTAGCTTTGGCAAATGTTAAACTTACTGCTAGCAGTGCCCTGTTCTCTTTTCTGTCCTATAACAGCAGTTCGTTGGGGTAGCCATGAATCATATTTCTGCTGTGTAGATAACTATAGAAAGAGAAGGCAAACATTTTTTGAAGGGGCTTATAAATTATAGCCATGGATCAGTGCATTATCTAACATACTAGTGGACACCCCATTTAAGGTTGTATTGGAGGCTTCTCTAATGATAAACTGAACAACTCTAACAACAGAATAATATGAGCTATTCAGAATATAAGTTCACATGTCCTTTTTATTAATCTATAGTATTGGATTTATTTATTATATCTTTACTTTTATTTGCCCTTAATGCTTTTTTCTGTCATGTGTTCAGCATTACTGCCAATCAAGATGATTATGTCATGGGTTTTTTATCCTTTTCTATAACGCCAGTTCTCTCCTGTTTTAACTTTGGCCTTTTTTGTCTTCTCTTCTCTAGGTATTGTACGCTTGGAGCAAAAAAATGATACCCTGTTAGAGTTTGACATCTATGACGATGGTCCTTTTGAGGTTGGAGACGAGAACAAAAAGAACCCTGACCTGGTCCCTGCTCCTGCCAATAGCTACCTAGGTAAACCACTGCTTGCTCTCTTAATTCACTGCCAGTCTTATTCCCAACACTTAAGTCACTCCATTGTCACAAAGAAACAATTCAAAGTATCTCTGACCATGTAGTCAAGCTTCCTTCTGACTCTTTCTCCCAGGCTTCTCTTTAGACTCTGGGACTCAGCTGACGAATCAGGAAGACCGGCTGACTGTAGTGGCGGGAGCTCCAAGAGCATACTATAGTGGTGCGGTGGTGCTCTTGAAAAAAGGTGAAAAAGGAAACATCTTGGAAGAAGAGTTCACGCTGAAAGGAGAAGGCCTGGCCTCATCCTTTGGCTATGATCTGACCGTAGTGGATCTCAATGGGGATGGGTAAGGCTAGAACTAACAATCTGTAATTTCAGCTTTGAAAGGTGCTTTTTACTCACAAAAATGTTTATATGTTAGATGGCAGGACATAGTGGTGGGAGCACCTCAGTACTTTGAAAAGGATGGAGTAATCGGAGGCGCCGTCTATGTGTATGTCAACAAAGCAGGAAAATGGAACAAAGTCAAACCCACCAGAATAGATGGACATCAGGACTCCATGTTTGGCCTGGCTGTAAAAAATTTGGGAGACATCAATCAGGACCGTTTCGATGGTGGGGCTACAATGTTTGTTATTGAACACATGCCTATCCTCGAATGAAATCTAGATACATTTGTATCCACTTGATGTAAGGCCACTGTTGTTTTCTTGCTGTCAGATTTTGCAGTAGGAGCTCCTTACGACGATGATGGTGCCGGGAAGGTTTACATTTACCATGGATCAGCCACAGGACTCAAATCGATAGAAGCTGCTCAGGTTTGTTATACAGTTGGTGGAATTTGTATTTTCAGCAGTGATTTTTTTTAATGTATGCATTCTTCATTTATGAAAGGAAATAATGAAATAATTATCAATAATGGTTTGCTGTCATATAAAGTTGTGTTTTTTCTTGCTGTAGGTTCTGTCTAGCCAACCAGGAGTTAAGCTGTTTGGTTACTCTTTGGCAGGCAATATGGACTTGGACGGTAACTCCTACCCTGACCTGGCTGTCGGATCTCTCTCTGACTCTGTATTTGTCTACAAGTGAGTGAACTGGTACATTTCCCCCTCCAAACATCTCTGATCCTCGTTAAAGATTTGCTCACTTAGTTCTTTCCTCTCAGAACACGTCCTGTTATCAACATCAAAAAGGAAATAACGTTCTCCCCAAAAGAAATCGACCTCACTAATAAGAACTGCGGCAACAAATTCTGGTACCCAATTAATTATTTATTTATTTTTATAAAAAAAGTCGATGTAAGATCCTGTCTGTTTAGGAGTTTTAGTCTTTGTGTCTGACTGTTGATGAACTATGTCCTCAGCTTGGTTGTCGAGACATGCTTAACCTACACTGCCAACCCATCGACCTACGCCCCGAAACTGAGTACGCTAACTAGTCTTTTTTCTTTAATCAAATGGTTGAAATATCATAAAAACAGCAAGAAACCATGCTTATAAATATAAATAATACACAGTTAAAAAAGAGGTCATTGTCATTCTTTATCCTCCTCTTTCTATCTTTACCCCATCTAGCGGTGGCCTACTCCCTAGAGGCTGACGCTGTAATTAGGGAGGCCTCAAGAAATTCTAGGGTGACCTTCGACAATTCTTCTGATAAAAGTTACGAGTCCAAAGGAGTCATTAGCATGGACAGCAAAGGAAAGAAACAGTGCTTTACTAAAAGCCTTACTGTACAGGTAATGACTCTATTGATTTTTTTTTACTTTGAAGTGTGTTGTTGGTTGTGTGTAAAGCTGTGAAGTGTCGTCATTCTGCAGGACAATATTCGAGACAAGCTGCATGGGATCCCCATCGATGTATCTGTGGAAATCCAGGACTCCAAACGTAAACGCAGACAGAGCTCAACTGCTCCACTGGCTCCGGTCATTGACCCCAGTGATCAAAAGATAACTCGTAAACTGGTATTTACGATTAATCACTTATGTATGATGTAGGGCTGCAACCATGGCTTGAATAAATCTGCTGATTATTTGAATGATTAAGTAGTTATCTCTAAGTCTTGTCGATGTCAAAATATTGTGGAAAAAAAGCTAATTCCAATGTGCAAAAAGTCAAAATATCCTCAACAAATAGCTTCCTTTGTCAAACCAACAGTCCAAAACCAAAATACTCATTCATTTGCTGTCATAAATGACAAAGAAAAGCATGAAATCCTCAGAATTAAAAAGCTAGACCCAGCTGATGTTTGATATTTTACACTTGAAACATGACTGAAACGCTTCAAAAGGATCAAAATCATCGATGCAGGAATAGATTGCTTTTTGCAGCTCCAGAAGAAACACAATTCTTTTCTAGATGTGTTTATGATTGATTGATGATAACACTGTATCTACTGGATCTTTTTTTTTTGTGTGAATTTGGTTGTAGTTGCATTTCCTGAAGGAGGGATGTGGCAGCGACCACCTTTGTCAGAGCAAATTGCAGGTGAAATATCGCTACGGCCACAGGCCAATCGATGGAGGCACCTTCACTGAATTAGAACTGTAAGAGCATACACACGTATAGACACCTTTTTCACAAGATTAACTCTGAAGACAATAGACATACAAAGTCACTGGCATATTGTCTAATAGCTTCTCTCTCCATCTGAAGTGAGAATGGAGTGCCAGTGATCTCGCTCAATGACCAGAAGGACGTCGTCCTGGAGGTCCATGTTACCAATCTGAACGGGGATGATGCTCATGAAGCCTATGTGAAAGCCTTCTTTCCACCCTTACTTACCTATACTGCTTACCGCGTTCCAACTAATGTAAGTCTCTCTTTATCCATCACAACCACACTTAAAGACAGACTCAGACAAGGTTGCAGTGCTGGATTAGCTCAGCTGTAAGGTTGTGTGACCCATGTGCTGAGACTGCAGTCCTTGCTTTGACCGTTGTCCCTGGTTTGAGCCTGACAATCGACATTTACTGCATGTCCCCACCACCCTCTCCTCCCAATATTCCAGGTCACTCCCTAATGTCCTATCAAATAAAGGCTGAAACTGACTTGAAAATAATAATAATAATAAAGAAAAACCCACCAGTGTTTGGCTCTGATTAGAAATTGTTTCTGATTTCAGGAGCGGCAAGTAACCTGTAGTGCCAATAACGATGGTTCAATGGCACATTGTGAGCTTGGAAATCCCTTCAAACGTGACGCACAGGTGAGAGAAATTCTTGTGGCAATGTTTTCCTACTCTGCACAGGTATCACTGTTTATACAGTGTCTATATTTATATAATGTTTCTGTGTTTTTGTATGTAGGCAACCTTCTACATTTATCTGAGTACATCAAGCATCTCTTCCAACACTACAGAACTGGAAGTTGATCTTCAGCTAAATACGTCAGTATATGTAACTACTTAATAACATAAATCTATATTTCTCCCAAAATTCTGTGTGATTGATTTTGAAATGAAATTCGATTTAATGGCACAAACATTTGAGTATCTGACCGGATCTGTTTGTAAACTCCGGTCTGACAGGACAAGCGTCCAGCTGGACTTAGCTCCTGTGAAGGCAAAGGTAAAGGTGAACATCAAGCTGCAGCTTTCCTTGACAGGGTAAGAATCAAGCACACACAAAAAATTCTCGCCCCAAACACACACATTTGCACTAAAACATAATATTAACTGCGCTTTTCTCTCTCCCCAGAATAGTACAGCCATCTCAGCTCTACTTCGGAGGAGTGGTCAAAGGCGAGTCGGCCATGAAGGCTGAGAGTGACATTGGCAATGCGGTCACACACCAGTTCAGAGTGAGTTCAAGAAAATAATTTTGTTTTCAAAAGAGCATTCAGAGCATTCCTGAAATGTATTCTCTATTTTTTGTATTTTTTGTATATCTTTACAAGGCATATTAAATGTACATGTTCTATAGTCAGGTAATAGTACCATATTATCGGATTGTTCCTGTCTTGATTTACAGATTATTAATCTGGGAAAGCGCCTGTCAGGCTTTGGCACCGCCACCCTCAACATCGACTGGCCAAAGGAAACAGGGAAGCCAGGGAAGTGGCTGCTCTACCTGATGGGGATCAGCTTCACCGGAGTGGAGACGGTAGAGTGCTCTCCTGCAGGGGAGGTCAACCCTCTAAACATGGTCAGTGAACGCATCCCGTCAAGCTTTGTTGCTCACTCTGCCTCCATGTTTCCTCTAACACATAGTAGTTTAGTGGTATGTTCTGGGAGAAGAATGAACTATGAAGTTTATAGAATTACATCTATTTATACAATTAGAAATGTTTAACCTAAAAGTTGGATGTACTTTTCTTCTCTGTTTTAAGGTAACAAGCCAACCTAGGATGAGAAGAGCCGCTGAAAACTCAAAGGAAATCAACGAGGGCACTATTTCACGTATAGTGGACAAGAAAAACTTTAGAACTCTGGTAAACGCCCCCACAACCAGTTCAACTTGTTTGTTTTATAGTGTTATTTTATTGTGCTTTGCAACCAAGAAGGATCCACTTGTAACTTTGTATTTCCTTCTCTACTGACAGTCCTGTGACAGTGGGGCCAAGTGTGAAAGGATACAGTGCCCCCTGCGGGGCCTGGATAGTAATGCAGTGGTTACATTCAACTCTCGCATCTGGAACAGCACCTTCATAGAGGTAACACAATGTTTTTGCTTAACTATACCATTTTAAAAACAAAACATATTTTTTCAATGGCACATCTAGGCTGACAGAAGAGTTGCATTTGTAAAGTTAGACAACTTTTCTGTATGGTTTGTGATAGCTGGATGTCTTCCATTGAACAAAAATAACCTTGCACTACATTAATTTGGCCATACATTTTTGGTTATATGAAAATTAAAATGATTTATTTTCCATTTTCCTTTGAAAAAAAAAAAGGATTTTTCTGAGTTACATCACGTGGAGGTGGTGGTGAAGGCCTCTCTGCATGTTGAAAGCACAACAAAGAACACAGTGCTGCAACATTCTGATACACAGGTAAATATGTGACAATGTACAGAGGCCGTTATTATTAGTAGATGTTATTGCAGGGCATAAACATAAAAAACTTGAGCTTGTGTTTCATAGTATGAATCTCCTGCTGCTTCATTGTTCTCCTCAGTTGAGACTGACGGTGTTCCCAGAGAGACGAGCAGAAGGAGTGTACTCAGGAGTGCCATGGTGGATCATCGTGCTGTCCGTCCTGTTCGGGCTGCTGTTGTTGGCTCTGTTGGCTTTCCTTCTATGGAAGGTAGGACTGAAGGACAAAGGGCTCGGAGACACCCCTTCTTATTTATTAGAAACACATAAAGCACACCCACATTTTTATGGTTTGATTTGAAGAAGTCTTTCCTAAAATTTTACTTTTTGTAGAATTCTTCTACACACCATTTACATAAAAACAAACAGAAGGTATACACAACAGCACATTATGCATATTTTCTAACAATTTTCCTCTCCTCAGTGTGGACTCTTTGGGAAAAAGAAAGAGGATCCATCAGAAAAAGAGAGACTGACACCAAATGCATAAAAAGAGAGAGGGTAAAATTACAAGGCTGTCCAAGAATGAGTTGAACTTTTTCTCTCTTCCCTTTTTGCTGCGAAAGCGCTGCTTTCCAGGGTTCACAGGGCGGTGGACAATTCTCATGCTGAGCCATGGATGCTATAATGCTATAAAACAGCTGAATGATTATTTCTGCTATAAGTCCATACCCAAGAGGTTCTCACACATGATTATGTGTGGATCATTTCAGTTTACATGCATGGCAAGGGGAGGTGATGGCTTATAAGCACCTACTTTCATTTACTGCTGTGATGAAATACATCAAGGGGGCTGTTCTGCAACTTGATCTTTTCCTCTTTTTTTCTCATTCATTTTGTTACCTATTCTGTCACTTGGTATGGAGGTTTCATTCTACCTTCATTGAAGGCATAATCTAATTATTCTCTGTAAGAGGTGCAGATGGCTTGTCTACACCTCTTAATGGATACATTGCATTCAACTCTTGCTTGTGAATCTGACTGATGACATTAAATGTTAATTAAGCCATTTTTTTTTCTCAATGACCTTACATATCCTCTCCCCCTCATAAAAGTCTCATTGTTTTTCTTCACTGCAGTGTGGCTTTTTCAAGCGTGCCAAATATGAAGATAAGATTCCAAGTTACAATGCTGTTCGGATCAAACGGGAGGAGAGAGCAGTAAACCCTGGGATTGGAAACTGGGAAAGCCCAGAAAAGAAGCCCTGGATGACAACATGGCACGACAAGGAACATTACTCTTAACGACAAATGCGATCCGACAAAAAAAAAAAAAAAAAATCCTGTCGCTTACTGATCAACTTCACATTTTGCTAATTTTTTTCTGCCTTGTTTTTGCACAATGTGGTCTGTAAATAAATATCAAGAAAAAAGTTTGTTAAAAAAAAAAGGATAAAAGATGTGGGACTGAATACTTGATGACACATTCTCAGTCAGGGCCTGAACTGATCTTGGACAAAGTCTGTATGAAACACTGGAAGGAGAGTTGCATTGTGGGAGATGATCCTGCACAGCTACTTTCTGTCTAAGCTTGTTATTGTATATTTACCACTTTCACAGTGTTGACTATTCAGAGGGTGGGAGGTTTTCCAGGTTCTATGTACATTTTTTTAATGTTTTTGCAGAATGGATTGTATTTATTCTTCGTAAGGAGAACTTTATGTTACTGGCCTGAAGGCTAAAGTCTTGTGAATTGCAGAAACAGGTGACTTTATGAAAATGTTTAATTGAAAAGTGTTTTCTTTCTACAATGCAGCCACCTTAACTTCTTGATAAATCCGCCTTCTGTTCTTTACATGCTAAAGGTGCCTTAGTTTAAGGTAGAACAACAACTTATCCACAGTGGTCAAGCACTCAGTTTGTAAATACATTATCAATCAAGCCCCTGCAGAAGTCACATTTAAGGCTGTCAAATACAAAGAGTGAGAGTGAACGGAGATGTTTCAAATAAAGGTTCAGTGTTGTTATTTCTACGTGTTGTGTTTGATTAATCAAAGCAAATGAAAGAGTTGAAGGCATGAGGGAGACGTTTGAAGCATTATTTATTCATACATTAAAAAAGCATTTACAGCAAATAACATTGTGCTTGAATCAGCACATCATAATATATTAAAATTATTGTAATTAGAATTTAAAGTTCATGATTAAAAAAAACTGGAGAAGTGTAGCAAAATGTCACACTTCACATTTGACAAATGGTGAACCTTGGTGCTCATGTCAACCTCCGCTCTATAGATATTTGTACCAGCTAAAACCAATAAATGTTTGATATCCTAAATGATCCATTTCAAGATGTGAACACTAGAGGATGTGCGCAATATCTAACTGGTTCTATCAACTTAACAGAAATTGGTTCAAGTGTGTTTTTGTGGGTTGGACTGCAAACAGCCTCATGCTGGTGGAGCTTCTCTGGCATCGCATTTACAGAAGTGACTCGGTTCTTACAGTTTTTCCACTACATCTGACATCTTTTACCGACCGCTCCTCCAAAATCATCCTGGCCTTCTCTTCATTTTCCTTATCCAAAACTCTGTTTTTCTCTTTCTCATATCCCTCTTTCTGCCTCTTCTCTCCTTTCCTCTGTTCCTTTTCCTCACTCTTCTTTATCTCTTTCAGCTTCTTCTTGAGGGTAGCCCGGTCACCGTGACTGCAAACCCCCAGAGCCTGGGAGAGAGAAAAAAAAAAGAAGACCAATGTTAATGGCAAAAAGAAGAGAACACATGGATTGTTTTCTGGTAATATTTATGACCCGACAACAAAAACATCTAAATTGTTAATATTTTCAATCAATTTAATATAGTTGCAACAACAACAGATTATTGAAGGTGATAGATGAAATCTTACTGAGGCAGTTATTACCAGTGAAGCCTGAGTTCATTAAGTAACCAATTAAATAACACCATATAGTGTATGTAAAACAGCAGTGCAGATTTGCCAGAGATTGTTTGAGGACATGACACACTTTGTCCACAAGAGAGCGCACTTTTTTTTTTACCATGTGTATTTATTTATTTTTTTGCCCCTGTTCAAAAAGACAAAAATAGGCCTATTTTTGATACTGTTAAATGTCAAACTCAGATCTTTAGAAATAGATCCACAAAAGAATGATAGGAGGGGGAAAAAAGGATTTGGTCATCTATAAGAAACTAAATCTACTTGTCTGCAAACAGACAATCGTTTATCAAAACTTAAATATTGACACAATGCTGGTCAAGCAAATACATTTTTAATTACCATGAATCGCATTTTAAATTGCATGTTTTTGCATCTTTTATTTTGAAATAAAGTATGGACCTTCTGGTAGATCAAAGGTTATGACATTAACTAAAACCCAGAAGAAAAAACTCGTAACAGATCCCAAACTAAATGAAAACAGCTCAAGGAATGGTAAAAAAGTGAAATGCTTGATGTTATAAGGTGGATATTACTTTTGAATTGATTCATCAAATGAGCAGTTTATACGTTTTTAAAGTAAAATGAGACATTCAAGATTCATTTGTGTCGTTCCCTACAAACTACGACTACAGGGAGACACTGCAGAAGCTTATCCACAGTAAAAAATCATGCAATTAATCGCAATTATAAAAAATAATGCATTAATTTCAGACCTTAACTAATCCAGATAAACTAGTTATTGCTGACAGCCCCAATTGACATACACAAATATTGATGGGGAGCTCTTAAACTGAACCTAGAGTTTTGTATGTCAGGAAAAGTCTCATCAGAAAATGGAAAAGGTTGTTTCCATGTTTTTGTGGACTGTTTAATGGCTGTCACATGCAGAATGTTTAAAAGATGCACTTCAATTGTATTTATTGTCCCCGGTTAATTCATTGCCAAGTAATTATCTTGTGTAAGCTGGGCATTGAACTTAAAAAATAGTCCTTAAAGCGTTATGTTCTCCAACAACTGGATCCTTCTAGGGGGAATACTAACAATATTGGCAAGTTGTAATGAAGTGCCTCAAGTTCACTTTCCAAGCAACACGTACCACATTTGATCAAATATTATGTTTGCCTTACATCATCCTAATCTTAATGTTCACCTTGAGTTTCTCACTGTCCAAGTTAAGCAGCTGTGTCCCATCAACTCCTCTGGCAGCAAACGTTGATGTGTACTGGTCCATGTTCATGGCGATTAACCACAGACACACCTGCTGGTTGTTCCACTCCGTCACAGGTCGACTCTGCCACTGGTTGTTGTTGTTGTTGGTAGGAAGTGGTTCATCATCCAATGTCTGACCGGACACCAGAGACAAAAGGCCAGACAGAGTGAGAAGAAGAGAAATGAGAGGAAACTAATTAAAGAGGAGAGTTAGCCTGGGGGATAACAGAGTAGAAAAAAGTGCACTGTGGGGAGGAGCTTAATAAAAAGGAAGGAAAGGACAGACTCACCTCAGAAGAGGAAAAGGTGAAAGTGTAAGAGTGTCCAGAAAGAGAGTGATCAGAGACATGACCCTCCATGCTTGAGCTACGAACCGGAGAGGCAATACTCTGGAAGCAAGAGAAGAAGACCTCAACTGCCTACAGACTGTGCTAGACATGTTGCATGAATGTGTCGTAATTTTTAAAATAATTTTGAGTTTGAGTGACAATTATAGATCAGAAAGAAGAGGGATGGCATTCAGAGAGCCTGATTTACATCCTTATTACATTTGAGCATCCACAGAGATTCTCTCACCTGATCTCTTCTACCTGTGGTGGTCAGGTAGGGCAGGCTGCTGCTGGACACGGACCGGAGTCTCTCCCTGCCTCGCTCCACCTCTACTTCCTTCTCCCTCCCTCGCTCTCCAAACCATGGGAAGGGCAGACAGGAAGGCATAGAGGTGAGCGAGCCTGAAGGAGAACCTCCAACAGGCTCGTCCAGCAGGTCACCACATGACGCTCTGCAGGAAAACAATAGTTATAGATCAAGTTTGAAAAAAAATAATAACTTTCGTATTCAAAAGCATGCGAAAGGATTATATAATTAATCATACGATTCCATTACTCGCCTTTTGGTTAAAAAGAAAGCAGAATAGGTGAAAACAAACAAGGTCAGTCTCGACCTTTTTGGATCAGGGAATATTTCTCCTTGAAATATCTAGCATTTCATCTTCATCTTTGAATGACTAAATTAAAAATATACTTCAATTTAGAATTAACATTACTATTATTAAAATAGTTATTATGAAGTCAGAAGAGTGTAAGATAAAGGTATTTCATGTGCATAGCTTCATACGTTATATCCCACCTGTTCGTGGACCTTTTACGATGTTTCTCACTTCTCTTGGTGAGAGACTTACGAAGGCCACTACAAAAAAAAATGACATTACATATAAGGAGAAAGCATGTCAACAGCAAGTGTCCTGACTCAGCAAGCTACTGTTGGTCCCTTTACTAATAATATATATATATACACACTAGAGATCAAAATTAGGAGAACAATTAATTAATACTTGATTTATTCTGGAATATTTTTATTTTCATTGTTCAGAATATCAGCTGTGGCTTTACCACTGCTGTACTAGCATGTTTTTTTTTTTTTTTAAATAACCAAGGTACTTCAACAAAAACCTTCATTTTGTGAAAAAAACAGTGCGCAAAATGAGAGAACAGTAACCACTGTGTCAGAAGAGAAGATTTAAACAATGTTTTTTCTGGACTCTGGGCTGGCCATTTCATTGTTTCAATATTCTTAGCTTCAAGGAACATTATGTTCCGCGTCGAACTGGGGAAAGACTGAACCCAAAATTTGTAAAGAAGTCAGTCAAATTTGGAGGAGGAAGTGTCATGGTTTGGGGGATGTTTTCTGCAGCAGGAGTTGGGCCTCTTGTACAGCTACATGGCAGGGTGAATGCAAATGTTTATGTGAACCTCCTTCGGCAATATGCAATTCCTTCACTGCAATTGTCTCCCAATCAGCCCGCAATTTTCATGCAAGACAATGCCCCCTGTCACACTGCAAAACGGGTTAAGCAGTTCCTTGAAGCTAAGAATATTGAAACAATGAAATGGCCAGCCCAGAGTCCAGATCTAAACCCTATAGAGAATCTCTGGAAAATCCTTGGGGACAAAGTAATGGCTAAGAAGAAAGAGACTGCAAGAAGAATGGACCAAGATCAAACCAGAGCAGTGTGAGAAACTAGTGATGTCCTGTGGGCGCAGATGTGCTGAAGTTATTCAAAGCAAGGGCCTCTACACTTCCTATTCATTTTTGAATCCTATAGCCCTAAAAAAACATTGTTTAAATCTTCTCTTCTGACACAGTGGTTACTGTTCTCTAAGGTTTTTGTTGAAGTACCTTGGTTATTTAAAAAAAAACATGCTAGTACAGCAGTGGTATAGCCACAGCTGATATTCTATCAAATTCTGAACAATGAAAATAAAAATATTCCAGAATAAATCAAGTATTAGTTAATTGTTCTCTAATTTTGATCTCTAGTGTATATGAAATGTTTTGGCTTTTAGAACAAATAAGGGACACATCTTTTATTATTGTGATCCCGTTTTCAGTCCAAAGAAAGAGACAGAAACTCTGCACCTGAAGTCAGGGAATTTTCTTTTAGACTTTCTGGAGGCGGAGGATTTGCAGGGTGAGAGAGTGACAGTGTCATTGATGTAGATAGGAGGCGTGAAGACAGAGCTGGTGGGAGGTTGAGGACTGAGGGCTGGGAAAGACGAGGAGCTGGAGAAGTCACTCCTGCTGATCCTTTGTATCGCTGAGGATGCTGACAGTGAAATGCTCTCCTGTTCTTCTTCCTGAAGGAAAGTTTCACAGTCAGAAATTTAGTGTCAATTTATTTTTTAAAGATATTTTTATACATTTTCCATATAAAAACAATGACACACACAAATCATCACAAAACAGAACTACTTGACACATACTACACTTTACACAAGAGAAACTAAAACTTCCAGACTCAAACCCTCTAGTAAAAAAAATGAATACATAATAGACAACAAAGAGTACTCCCAGGTTTTAATAAAGACATATCTGTTTTGGGGGATTTTGTCAGCTCAAACACACACTTTCATAAACTGAATATTATTATAATTATAATAATCAAGAGAGCGATTTTATATCTAGATTAAATGTTTCAGATTAACTGGTAAGGTTTCAACAACTTCCTACCTTTCAGTATTCAAAATCCCCTGTGTGTTTCCAGCAAGTCAATCATCAGTCATGTTTGTGCCGCTCGGTCTTTTACCTGTTTTCTAAAGCTTTCTCTGAGTTTGTCTCTGGATGGTGGGTGACGCTTTGATTTCTGGGCCAGCTGAGCTCTGGCTATATGGGCGCTGGAGTCCAGACGTCCAGTATCAGGGACAGGGATATGCCATTCCTGACCTGAGACACAAGCACAGCTCCTATGTTCAGTCAAAAAGCACATTTTCCGTCAGGAGGTTTGACTAATGCTGCATATTCTAACCTTAATTACATTTATCGTTACAGAAAGAGCTTTTGATTCATTCATGTTTCCTCAAAACTTTTAAAAGTTAATGATTTTAAACTTTTTGACTTGCCACCAGCACTAAGAGACCTACAGTAACAAACACTACAGATACAGTTATTAGGCTGCTTGCCTGTAGATGATGAGTCCACAGAGTGGTTCTGTCTCTCAGGTGCAGGCTCTTTTCTCTCCAGCTGTGCTATCTGTGATAAAACATGTGAAACAAAGACTACAGAAAAAAAGGCAGGATAACTAAAGCAAATCCACACAGGACTGTTAAATCTCCTCTCACCTGGATTTTCAGTCTTTCAACCGTCTCTCTGTGCTGCTTATCTCTCTCCTCCATCTCTCTCCTTAAATCGGCTTCTCTTCGCTCCCTCTCTTCTTCTCTAAATAAAAAGAAACATTATTTAACAAGTTCAACTCAAAATCTACAAGATTTAAAACTTTTACAATCTTAATAAATACACTCCATGTAATTTGGGAATGATAAAATCCAGGTTATACGAGAAATATCTGGATTAGATAAATACCTGCTCTGGTATTCTCGCACCAGCCTCTTGGCCTTGTTGTATTTGATCTCCAGGCTCTCTGATTGGCTCTGAGCATCAGACAGTCTCTGGCTCACAACCCTGCACAGTGTCTGGGCCTCCTGCCAATATCTAATGAATAAAGTGAGGGGCATTCACACCCTTATAACCACCATTATCAACCTCATATTGTTGTGTGACATGACTATTTGCAGACTTCAGGCTCCAACCTCAACTTAAAGATGGATCTGTATATATATTTATTAATTATCTCTGACATTTACAATGGAAAATAAACTTAATTGATGTATGGCCAATGAAAAGAGGTCATCATACTTTTCTAGTTTGTCAGCTTTCTCCTCTCCATCCTCTGCTCTTTGCTCCAACTCAGCCTTCTGGCTCTCCCAACAGGCCTGCCGCTCCTCCCATACCTTTAGCTTTGCACACAAACAGTGAAAGAACAGATTATGTGTATTTGTACCAAATGCATGTCTGTGAAAGGAAAGAAAGGGCTTACTAAAAAAATATTCTTTATGCTCTTTCTCGTCTGAAACTATTCTTGGAAATTGAGAAACTGAACACTTTTTCAATCCTCTTACATCAAGAGCTTTTTGAAACAGCAAATGGAAGAATGCCCTGATCTTACACTGTTGGAAAGAAGAAAGCCACATTTTCTCCTGAACGGCTTTAGCCAACCCAGTTATGTCAGAGCCGTGATTACTTCAAGGCAAAGGCAGAAAAAGCAGGGCCGACACGCAGAAGTGTTGGAACATGGCCCGTGTCCTAGTAACTCCACAGCGATCCAACTTATACACAGTTAAATGGGTCAGACTGTTCCAAATGTGGATTCCAAAGTGCCATATTAATGTGAGCACAGTTATAAGTTTGTATGTGGAGAAAAATAAATCTTAATCTTTGCTGAGCGACCTACCTTCGCTGCTGCATTGTGAAGTTCCGATACTCTGCTTTGTAGTTTATTCTGAAGCTGGAAAGACAAACAGGCTGGACATTTTAATAAACATATCCACTTACATAACAAGCAACAGTACTCAACTTTCCACATCACTTGTGCAGCAAACGTGAAAATACTGTCAGTGCCATTGCTTTGTCTTTTAAGTGTAAAAAAGGTCCAACAAGTATCATTTTTAAGAGATCTCCTCTTAGCATATACTGACCTGATATACAAAAATATGTTAGTGATAACTGTATATTTCATTGTTTTTTTTGTTACAAGTTTGTATGTAATGTACCTGCTGGTATTTGAAGCAGAGCTGCTCGTTGTCCAGACAGGAAAGAAAAGACACATCCTCCTCTTCATCGTCTTCCTCTTCTTCGGCCAATGACTCCCTCTCTGACATGCCCCCCAAGTTTTCCTCCTCTCCACTCTTCATAAAGGAATGAATAAATGAAGAAGTTCAAACAATTTGGAACAGTAAACACGATCGAAAGTCCGCTCCTCTTTTGGAAAAACGCACCTGTCTGGATGTTTTATCCATTTCAAGGCTCTCATTGATCAGTCGCGCCACCTCGCTCTCCACCCCCTCCTTTTCTCGGCCAATCAGAAACCTGCAGCCGAGCAGAGAAATCAGTGGAAGCTGTGGGCAATTATCTCAAAGCACATATTGTGTGGTGGGAAAGGACTTTTTCCACAGCACACTTTGTGACCAGTCATGGCAGGTAAATCACAGGTGTCACTTATAACAATAATGATGGTCCAGCAGACACTTTCCTAGACTACAATCTGCGAACGAAAAATGATTGGATGAAATGTTTGTATATATCGTATGTGCTTGATAGGTTAAACATCCTAGTTTTAAAACAGTGGTATGGTCCTTAAAAACCAACTTCTAAAAGGAGAACAAATCCTTTTTCTCTTACCATCACAGAGTCTTCTTTAAATAACTTCAATAATGTAACAAACGCTCAGAAGTCTGCCTCTGATCAGATGGACAGCTTTTTTTAAACTGACAAATCAAAAACTAGGCAAAAAAACAAACACATTGCCACACCTAGTATTCAAATCACCAGTGTGAAAGACTTCAAACTCCTCTCCCGCAGTAGCAGCTAGATTTAAAGAAGATTCACAAAGACACGACAGAAGAAAAGACACGAGAGAGAGCCAATGAACGCCACATTAAACTGAAACTATTGCTTACTTGACGAGGCCTGATGTGTTCTTAAGGACTGTAGCAGCAAATAGCTGGGAGACTCCAACCAAACTCAACCCGTCCACCTCCACTATCTGGTCATTCACCTGAATCCTAACACAAAGAACATTTCACATCATTTTATTAGAGAAACAATCAAACTCCAGCAAACAGGGGACTTGTGTCAGTATACCTTCCATCTTTCTGTGTTGCTCCACCCTCAGTGACTGTCTTGACAAAGATACCTAGTTTTTCCAGACCCTGGTCTGCACCTACACCCATTCCTATGATACTGATGCCCAGACCGTAATCACCTGCAAGGGTAAAAAATGTTGGACTTTATCTCAAAGTTAGCAAGGGGAAAACAGACACTGTGCAGAAGCAAACAGCTTGTAGTGAAAAGAGGGAAATTAACATTTTCAGGAAAAACATGGTACTTCAAATAATAGTTAATTATTTATTAGTTGTTTAAATGAAAATGCTGGGAGTGGAAATGTTAAGTTTAACATTCAATCAATGTTAGACTAATAAAAGGATTTCTGAATGCAGGCATCAGCTCCAGACAAAGACGTTTTTCTTTAGAGAATGATATGTGAGCAAGAACAACTTGTACCTCTTATCACACAGAGGTGGAGCAAAATTTAAAATACCCTTTTTGTTTTTTTTGTAGGAAATTGGTATTTATATCTGGTAAATCTTGGGATTCTCTTTTAGGCATGTAAAAAGACGTAAAAGATAACTTTATGCAACACTATTCCACCAGAAGAACTTACTGTTGTTTAACCAAGTTATCTCCTCTTAAAGTCTTTAACAGGAAAGTCAATTGATATCTGGATGTAAAATCTACATAACAAATACTTTTGTGTTACAGCTCTGTGCGTGACTGTTTACATGATTTCTTTCCTCTCTGGGTTCTGCTTTGAACAGGATATGCACCTTTTTCTATCTCCACTGGAAAGACTTTCATCCTGTCCACTCTCTTCTCCAGCTCATACTCAGCAGAGGCAGACACTGGGTCAATATCCTCATTGTGTCTGTCGTACTCTGTGTTAGAATAAGTGTTGTACACCTGAAAGACAGCAATAAGGGAACACTTTGAGTCACTGAAAAAGGCCTCCCTGAGATTATGTTGACACAATACATCCAAGTTAGGTCTTCTCAGGACAGCGTTTCGTGCACTGAAAGCTAGTACACGTTGATCTCAGAGCACACGGTGAAGCGTCTGTCACAACACCACACTGTTTATTTGACAAATGTGACAGTGTTAGAGTCAGAGAGAGAAATAGCAAGAAATGCAACTGCAAAGCATAATCAAAGGATTGCTACAAATCTTAATGTACACACACAACTTCCAATATCTGAAACTAAACTAACCTTGTTATGAATTCAACGAGTTTAATGCCTTACACACCCACAGGAATGCTTTCTGTGCTTTAATGTCAAGGCAACACTGAGGTGAGCGCTGACAGAATGAAACATGTGGGATCTTGCCTTTCCTCCTCCTATAATGGATTAGAAACATGGCTTTGGGCTAACACTTCTCTCACATTGAGTCAAACTTCAGCTGGAAATGACAGTCACACAAATCTACGAATAAAGAGCCTCCCTAAATGCATGGATATGGAGAAAAGTAACCCTGAGGTGTGAATAATGGATGCTGAAAGCACCTCCTATTTAGATTATTTCTATGCATCTTACCTTGATCGGTGCTGATGAGAACTTCACCTTTTTGTTTGCAACTTCCTCTGTATCCTCATCCTCCGCATCAGACACTTCAGGTACACCAGGAATTTCCATGAAGTCATATATAAACGGACTTCCTGCAGGAATAGAGTTTTCCACTTCCTGTTTCGGTGATTGCTCACGCACAAAAGCCTTGTTCTCAATCCCAAAGACAGCTGCAGATTCTGTCTGGTCCTCTTTGCCTCCTTCATGGCCTTCTATGCACTCCTCTTGCTTGACCTCCTCCAGCTCAGATGTTGAAGCTTCTCCACCCTCACTTTCTTCGTCTTCTCTGGTCTGACTTTCTTTGCATTCCTTACTTTCTCTACTTTCATTTTTCCCCTTTCCCACAGTGTACCACTCAACCTCCTTGTCCTCCTTCTCCTGCATCATGCCTCCCTCTTTCCTGTCCTCCACCCTTGCATCTGTCATTTTCTCAATGTTTTCTCCCTTTCCTGTTGACTTCTCTGGCCATGCATTAGACTGTCTGCTGTGCCCCTCCCATTGTTCATTCACCTGCTGATACTTGTCTCTTCCACCTTCCCCGTCAAACGTATTCTCTCTGTTACACAACTTGCTGGCTGGTAACTCTTTCGGTTCTTTGCCTGCTCTTGACTCAATTCGGTTTTGCAGTGTATAAGGTCCACCTAGTGTTATTTCAAAGTTTGTCTCCTCAAAAACATCATCATCTAGCTCTGTCACACTTTCTCCTACAACTCTGTTGGTATTCTTTTCCCCCTCATCCTTAAGCCAGTATTTGGCCTTTTCTTCTTCGTTCTCATCACTCTCTGAGGACTCATTCTTTATGTCAACTAACTCTGCCCTCACTGGCTGCTCAGCGGTTAAGCAAAGGGCATTTTTTGCCTTTTCTCCCTCTAATTTTGAATCTGAAATGTCATTATTATTGGAGGAGGAAGATTTGTTGGATGCCTCACCAGGGCTGTCCAATACAGGAGATTTAGGGTGGCTTGTCGTCAAGGCCGCTGCAAGTGGCTTTGGCGTGGAAATATCTATGATGGGCAGGTTAATTGATTCCTCTTTATCAAAGCAAACCTCTTCTATGTGCTTCCTTTTCCCATTTGCCTCTCCCTCTTTTTCCAACTGGCTGCCCCCTCCTCTCCCGTCCACCTCTTCTCCTTTCTGGTCTTCCATCCCCTTACTTCCTCTGCTGGCAACTCCTTTCATAACCTGCCCTCCACCACCTCCAACTTCCATAACTTTGGTCTCAAACAACCTCCGGGTTACAGAGAACTTCTGAGCAAGAGCAGCTCTTTCAATATCTGTGATCTCCTCTGATCTGGAAAGTTTATCGTCCAGAGTTGAGGAGCTGCCGAGTGATTGTCTGGATCCAGAGAAAGGCGAAATCTGCAGCTGTAGAATAGGATTATGAGGAGAAAGGAGAGGAGTGGAGCCATAACTAAGAACGGAACTGCCATCTTGTTTCAGCTGTTGGCTGTCCATTTGCAGGAAGATGTTGTCTCTGATCTTGGTCCCCCTAGTGCTGGAGACCCTTCCTCTGCTGATGGTGCTGGTGTGGGACATGATGGGATTTGAAAGGCTGGATGGCAGCCTGTCAGCAGCGCTTGACCCTGGTGTTAGACTGGTCCCAGTGTCAAAAGAACATTTGATGGCGTGAAAGTCAGACTTATAGGTTATCCTATGAGGGGAGGCACTGCGGCCTTTGCTGTCCGTCCGCATCATCTGGAAAATGAGGTTTTCTGGAGGGAGAAAAACAGTGGCTTAACTGTGGAAGAAGCTTTCACAGCAAATGGAAGCACCTGTGCAAGGGCCGAGCTGGTAGATAATGTTTGAGGATTTTGCTGGTACAGTGGAATAGCAGAAAAGGCAAGAGAATATGTTGGATGAAAGAGCTGGTGTTTTAAGATGTTACTGCATTTGTTTGTTGACTGCAGGAGAGAAAGGCGGGCTCTTGGTTTGGAAACGTCATTTTCATCAGGTGTTTTCAGACTGCACCACCATTACAACAGGAGACTCCTAGAAGAGCAGTTTGAGAAAAGGAAAAGCACAACAGACGTTCATTAAAGTGAACTGACACGACCCAGCGGGCCATTAATGCTAACTTGATTACTGCCGGGACAGACTATCGAGAAGCTTAAGTTACTGGTGACTTAAAGCTTTCAAAGTGAAATAAAACCATCCATTTCAAGCCTGAAAGCCTACTCACACTGACGTCGAAAATGTATAGGCAGCGTTTGTCGGCTCCGTCGAAAATTCAAAACGTACTCCTGAGGTGTTTCTGTTTCTCTGCTTGTTAAAATTCACCTGTTGGCAGCAGCAATGAAGTCCTCTGGACGACCGCTGCTTTCAAGTGCTGTCGGTAAATTGATGAGTGAAATGTGCAGGGACGTGTACAATAGGCTATACCATGAATCAATAGGCATTTTAATTTAGCAATAGTCACATGATTTTGTAGTAGGCTGATATCTTGTCATTGTGCATTATCAAAAGGCCGTAATTACAGAATCGTTGGTTTACGTTATGTTTATTCAGCTTGCTACAACTAACCCAAGTCAACTTACTCAGTTTGATCTGTAGCATATTTTCTGGTCATTGTATCCATGCAGTGCAATTTAACGTCATTCCTCTGTTCTTTAGGTTCTAAAATGCGTCCTATTACACCTGACGCTAGTTATGAATGAAACAGTCCCATAAAATGTGCAATGGCCGGTACTGGATTTTACGACAGCAAGTGAAGGCAGCAAATCTCACCAACCTGGTCGTAGTGCGCGCGCAGTTTAAAGGTCGTGACAACCGTCGGGCAGCTCTGATTGACAATTACAACCAACACCCAACTAAACCGAACAATGTCTCTGTTTGCTAGCAATGTAAGCTCTGTGGTATCTTGCCATACTGTTCTTAAAAATGTAGCCTTGTTGTCCTGTTTGTTTACAGTCAGCCGGTGCTGGCGGTTCCCTCGCTGTGATAAATAGCCTACAGACAGATGGCGACTCATGTCTCTTAATACTGTAAATGGATTATCCTCATGTAATCCTGTGTAAACTACTCTAGTAACTGTGTAAACACTGACGGGATTGAGTACCAGTGCAGGGTCAAGGTAGCCCACATTTGGAAGGCCAGTTATTACATCTGTGTCTTATAGTCTAATTGATTTACTTACTGTAACATTAGGAAGTCAAAAGAGTTTGTCAATGCTAGCATGGGCTAGTTGAAGTTATTGGCTGTTGGTGTTAGATTGATATTTGTGCTGGCTTATAAAGATGCCAATATTATGCTATTGGTATCATCAGGTTACAGATGTTATGTTGTATCTTCACAATGGACACATGTTGTCATCATACTGCTACTGTTCATATACTATACACTGCTGGACTGCTAGCATATCAAACATGCAGGTTGCTATACATTCACTTACCTTTACATGTCTTTCAGCATCACTGCCAGTGTTGTCATCCTCTTTGAAAACTGATGTCCCTGTAGCAGAGTCTCCCTTTGGCTCAGAGGTAACCTTGGTGAGAATATTCACCTGTGTGCATGATGCAGGTTAGTGCAGTCAGATATATCTCTTTTTATCTACCTGTGTGTGAGAAAGGAGAGCAGTGATGCAGCACCTGCTGATAAATGTGTGTGTGTGCCTTCCTACCTGTGTATGTGTGATGCCACTGGGTGAGTCGGTGCAGTAGCTATGTCTGTCTGTGAAGCTGGGTTGTGTGGCAGATGGACTGGACCGGAGTGGACTGGACTGGACTGATCTGTGCAGAGCCAAAGAACAGTTCTGCTTGCTGTGACCTGGATCTGACTGGAGACCATTGTCCCAGGTGGCACCGGGACCTAGTTGATATAAATACCGGCCAATCAAAAAAGCCTTATTCTGAATGAGGCTAACCAAAAGAGGGAGGGGAACGAGGGAAAATGAATTGAAGTAGTAGATGGAAAATGAGGGAGTGATGTCAGGGTGGGTGGCGAAGTAAATTGAGAGAGGTAGGGTCTCTGAAAGACAATAAGTAAGGCACAGCAGATGGAGACAAAGGATGGAGGCAGATATTTAACCTGGATTTGGAGAAGAGAAATGTAAAAAGATGTGACTTAAGCAATGAATGTGGATAAAACACTAAATGACAGGTATAATATCAGCAGAGAAATGATATGAAGTATCTTGTATTTAAACAAGCAGAGAAATTCAGAATCTATGCCAAGTACAATGAGAAACACAGACGTCTTTGTATCCTGACATAATCCTCAACTCCAATTTCTCTCAGCAGCAGCAGCAGCAGGTCACCTTGACTTCTACAGAAGGCTCACATAAGGATTTTCCTCTAATTATTGAGCATGATGACAGCCATGTCTACATACTCACACTGCAAGAATTCACGACAATGCCATTCAGCTTGTCATAATGTCCACCAGGACAATGATGAATTTAGCAGGTGGAGCAACGATAATGCATGATTTTTTCTAGAGCTTTTTCTTTTGCTGGCTCCACCCTTTATTCAGCGTTATCAAATCATGTTATTTGTTTTCACACAAAGCAAATAAACAGATGAATGATGAACTGTAACATTTTTCATGCTATCCATCGAATGTATTAGGAGCTCACTGGGTTATTGCCTGATACCACCCGTCACAGATACAAATGAGAGGTACTGAGTGAAAATGAATAGCGATTGCAGTTCTATTTATAGAGCGCACACCTTTTCAGGTAAGCTTAATGTGCCCTACCATGAGCAGTTACATATAGAAACACAAGAATTTACAATCACTTCATAATCGTGGATGAGATACAGAAATCAACAAACATAAGACACCACAAAGCAATCCAACCTGAAAGAAAACAAAAAACAAACAAAACAAAGCCACACATACAGTACAACCAACCACACACGTGGTCACATACACAAACACAGGGAAATGTATGTATTTGGGGGTTAGGTTTTTTAGTTTAGTTTTTTAAAAGAAGAGAGATGTTAAAGATGTTTATTGCACGTTTCATCAAGAGACAATATTGTATTTATTACGTTGTTAACAATATTTGCTGATATCACAAAGTATGCAATGATGTGATTTGATCAAATACAATTCTGTAGCCTTTGATAGGTTTGAGACAATATCATTTCCCCATATCATTAAAATCGTCTCAAAGAAATTCTAAACGAAAATTATGTGATTTGCCAACTTAATAACTGAACTGTTTTACACATTTAATCAAGAAATCTTTAAGCCTCTAAAGCAACACTTAACCTTCTGCCTTTAACTACTAACACATTTATGATATGAAAGTGCAAACTTACATCCCTCTAGGGCCAATGCAGCGTTTTTTTTCTTGTAGGTCAAGTTCAGATTTGTAGTCCTCTAGAATACTTTATCCTGTATCCTGATTTTTTGTGGCATGTGCTTTGTTTGTTGGCCCCTCTTGTTTTTACCCCAAAAATATCCACACTGCTAATTTGTTCCCAAGAGGGGGGTTAATATTAGAGCAGGTATTATCTAGCTATTTCTTGGCTGCTTGCCATTATCTACCTGGCGCAAGGAGGTGTGCATGGATGGAAAAAAAACTGCTTCTTTATTAACACTGTTAGTTAACCAGTCTAACAACGCAAGCATAAAGGGCAGATGCTTTCTTTAGATGGACATTCTATTTCAAATTTCCCTGGGGATCAATAAAGTATCTGTCTGTCTGTCTGTCTGTCTGTCTGTCTGTCTGTCTGTCTGTCTGTCTGTCTGTCTGTCTGTCTGTCTGTCTGTCTGTCTGTCTGTCTGTCTGTCTGTCCTGTCTGTCTGTCTGTCCTGTCTGTCTGTCTGTCTGTCTGTCTGTCTGTCTGTCTGTCTGTCTGTCTGCCTGCCTGCCTGCCTGCCTGCCTGCCTGCCTGCCTGCCTGCCTGCCTGCCTGCCTGCCTGCCTATCTATTCTGTCTAACAGCAGACAATATCAGACCTGTGTGTGCGTACGTGTGCGAGTGTGTGTGCGCATGTTGTTGTAGGCTGCATTTGGCAGACAGTCAAGACCCATATGGTAATCTGTTCAGTGAACCATGTTTAGAGTTTCCCAAAATCAGGAGGGAATAGCACTCATTCTTCCAAACATTTAAATGCAGATACACATACATACACACAGACACATACATACACACACATATTCTCCGCTCGACACATGGCTGGGATGAACACGCAGGTCAGCAGTTTGAGTGTTAGCAGTGCGGCAGCTCTGCACACTTTGTTTATGCCATGCTGTGAAACAGTCTGAGGTGTGGTTTATTATAGCTTAAGTGTTGGTGCAGCTATGAGTCTATAAACAATGATACTGCCACTTTGTGTCTAATGTGTGCACTGCACATTTATTATTTTAACATATTGTAAAGTAGAGTAAAGTCTCTCACCAGGGTCTAACATGATCAAATCTGATCATCATTCAATGATGTGCTTTGGAAGGATTTTTTTGTCCTGCAGAAACCTAAGGCACACATACAGTTGTGCGGCTTTATATTTATTGCAGTATAGACACATTAGAAAGCTTAAATATTATTCAATCTTTTATATTGATTTTTTAATCTTTATGGTGTTCATTAATATTTACAGTATATTCATTTTCATACTATATAGTAACTAAGCTGTTTATATAGTAATTAAGCTGACACACAGACACACACACACACTTTTTTTTTTTATTGAATTTGAACACAAACACACACACACACACACACACACACACACGCACACACACATACACACACACAGCTGCAACAGGTGCACACACATTCACTCATTGTAATTAGCTAAACGCTTTAAGATTAGCAGAATGTGCACGATGAAAGAAGACCTGCAGTGTGAACAAAGTTGGAGGAAGTTGAGATGCAACAGAGATTTTTCTTCCCCCCTTCATTCTCATTTATCAAGTTCCCAGTCCTTCTCTTTTCTGTCTGACCTGCTATTCTTTCCCAGAGTTGACACAGAACTCAGAGTAAATCCCTCATTTCCTTATTCATCTTCTGTTCTTCCCTTTCCTCCATTCCCTTTCTCCTTTTCCTATTTTCACTTGGTGCATGCACAGGATGTAAGAGATGGTTTTAGGCGGTGCTGGATGCTAAAAAGCCTCTCTGCTTCTCAACCACCCTCCCTTTCTCTCCCACTCTCCCTCTCTTCCTTTCTTTGCTGCGGCGGCTGCAGTCATCCATGTGACACACTTCCTCTCTGCTTCTGCTGCCTCTCTCTCATCACTTGAGATTGAAACAAAAACAAACAAAACTAACGCTGCTTTGTTGATGTTTATAAACAATTTCACAGTGTTTCTTATATTGACCTTTATGTAGGCACATCAGAGCCTCTGAATGCAGAAGCACAGTTATAAGCAGCTTGTTTATTCAGTGCTGGCTAATGTGGGTTACTCAAAACCAACGACACCCCTTAATATCTTCTCACAAGATGTTGGCCTGTTTGTATTTATGACACTTTGATTCAGGAAATAAAAAAGTTTTGACATAATATGAAAAAAAAAATTGTGACAGAACGCCATAAAATACTGAATTTTGGTCATGTCTTTTTGTTATTCTTTAAACCTCGATAACATTGTCTGATGCAGTTTTCTTAACCAGTAAGATTGGCCCAGTTCTGTTTCTAATAATCCCCAACATGATAACTATCATATGGGTGTAAATGAGCGTGCTGTCCATGTGACTGCCTCATTATCAGAGATATACACAGACTTCACTATCAGCTACTTCTGGCTTGATGCAGTGTTAGCTTCATTGTATCATCACTGTAGAAATTCTTCTGGATGTTTTTCTTTTCATCATGATGTTTCTTAATCGTGCATTAAGCTTCTATTTTTTTTTTTTTAAATTAGTGTTTATCTGAAGGTTGGTTTGACATCAGTCCTCTGAAGTCATGATATTTCTGGTATAAAACTTTTTTTTCTTCCTGATCCAGATTCCTCCTTCATTTGTAGAAAATTGGAATGAAAAACTACATTTATTCAACTTCAGTTTTTTTCATGCTAGATTTCTGCTTCCTTGGACTGCATTGCACTGACTGCAATTTTCATGTAAAGGGACAAATAAGTTTTTCAAAAAGATGTTCCTCTACCACACATAGTGGTGTGCCCGGCTCAGATTTTTTGTGCCAAGTTTCTCAGTGTAAATGACCTTTGACCCTAAATACCCTGACTTTTTAAGAATCCCCAGAGTTATGTAACATGACTTTTTGGTTTAACACTGGATGGATTACTGAACTGGACTACTAGGCATACTGCCAGAGGACAGGGGGGGGTCAGCGGCCTCTTTGTCTAGAGCCCTTGTTTAAAGTGTCAAACATGTTTTGTTGAAATGTCAATAGAATAATACACTCAACAAAAAAGACACTCCGAACAACCTCAACTGACACATCCACCTAAAAAGAAATGAAAAATACTACAAGACACTAAATGGTTTTTAAAAGACACAAAGCAACAACAGAGGAACACAATATCTACAAAGAGAAACGAAACAGCTACAATGAGAAAGATAATGACAAAGACACACAAAATAACCTCAATGAGATAAAGTTACTAAAAAACAACTACAAGCAGAGACAAAATGCTTTAAACGATGCAACAATTATTGGGTAGTAGTGGTGAGAGGCTGTGTTTGTTCTGGTGCTCAGATACTCTCGGTAAACTCAAATATATAATTGATATGCTTCTGAATCCAACTATAGAACCTGTGAAAAGGCAGGGACATTAGGGGCAAATTTCAACAATTTGCAACATGCAAGCTTGTTTTTTGCAACATGAGTTAAATCCTTCGCCTGCTATTCAAACAAGTGTAGCTGATCAACCTAAATGCAGCACAAACTACCCTAAGCATGCCATGTGGGACTTGCAAATGAATCCGTAATTTACAAGTGACGGCCATTTGGGAATAATACGCTGCCCCCATTTGCAAATGCAAAAATGTTGTTGGAAATTCAATGTTGTGATTGTTTACATTCCTATAGCATCAATAGCTAGATGCTCTGCTGAATTGTTAGCAAGTGAGCTAACCAAAGAGGCATTTGGGAGATGGGGTTCTTCTTCTGCTCTGGGAGCTGCACAAAAAAACCCTACTTGTAGTGTCATGGTGATATAAACAGGTGCAATAAACACAATACAAAGAACTGAAACAAGCCTGGAATATATTGTGTACAGGTGCTTAAATTCATATCACATATCAAATGGAGCCCTGAATACATCCACCATGAATTCACAACTAGCTAATGGGTGAAGCATCAGCTAGCTGTAGAGTTATTTCAGATTCATTGGTGTCAACTGAGTTTCAACTGAGCCTACAAATATAATAATTCCTCGTTGTGGAAAACAGACACTTTGTAATTATTCTGAATTTAGAGGAGACGATTAAAAGCAAAGCATTTTAAAAACTAGCAGCACAGAAGGAATACATATAGGAACAATAGAAGCTACACACTGTTTATTTATTAATCTCATGATATACCCCATTCATATATTATTATCATCATTATTATTATTATATTGAACAATATAGCCTATCCCTCAAGTCTACAGGCCTAGACTAACCTTCACTACCCACCCATGTGCACCCAAGTATTGTAATATTATTGATATTGTGCATGAAGTATTTGATCAAATATTTAGGCTATTGCTTGCTTCTAGTGATTAGTGTGTTACAGTATGCTTAATCATATTTCTAAGCTTGTGTTTAACAGTTCTTTTTCAACATTATATAAAATGTTCCTATACAGTTTTAGCTCATTATTTTTCTCAGCATACTGCAGTGAATTATGTGTCCTGTTGTTTTTGTGTGCCCTTCCTTTGCCTTCAAAAACAGAGGAGTGACACAACTCATCTGCATGCCATGATGAAGGCAGCAGCATCATCATCAGCGGCACATCAGCCTGTAGTTGTGTGAGGCAGCTGGAGGCAGAGGGGCGGGGAGGGGGCGCAGCCGGAGCTCACACTCATTAACGACCACCGACAAACCGGGAAGCCTCCTCCGGTATAGCATCGCAGCGATCACCGACGCACAGACGCACACACACACACGGCCAAGGAAGATGGTCGCGGTGCAGACGTCCCCCAACTCGTCTCCGTTAGCTGAGTGGATCTGCTGCCTGGATAAAAGGTGCGTGAATAAAATACACACCAAGAAACAAATCCATGCCGTCCATCCACACACATGCACACCGCTGTGACCGTGTTTCTCTCATTCACCTGCGTCAACGTGATGAATCGCAACCGGCGATCGCTGCGTGTGCAGTGTGCAACAAAGGCATGATACGCGCTGTTGTAGCCTGCCTATATTTTACTGTCATTTCCTTTTATGTATGTACCTCCCATTCAGTGATGTTAAAAGACTGTACTGCATGACAATACATCGTATTTGTTTTAAATAGGCTATTCCTGTGTGTGCTCGGTCAAAAAGGCGTTGGTGGCTTCGAGGGGATGTCTGTGCACCGCATTGGCTGTTAGGTGGCTGTTAAGACGCACATGGTTTATGTCTGTCAGCTTAAATAAGCATATATTATTAAAATACTACCAAGGCGTGTTTGCAAGTGGTTTACTCGAAGTGGGGATTAAAGGCAGGACAATGCTTTGTTTTTTCATTGTTGTCACAGTGCTGTATGTGTGGCTGTAGGCTACATTTCTCGTTTGAATAACTGAGCCAATTTACAGTGTTTATTATCAACTCTTATCCTTTTTTTTAAATCCAGGCGCTGCACTATGCAGACAACCTTTTAGTCCACGCTGTATCTCTCTACTAAGGAGTATGGTGCTGCAGGCATACTACTGTGCCAAAAAGCAAATCATCCCTCAGAGAGAGAGTGCTTAAATAAATAAACAAGATGAAATGGCAGTCTACATGTTTATTGCTGTGTATGATACACGTGAAACAAACAATGCCATATACACTATAAGACAAGCATCCCAGAGCTCTAACACCCACACATACTGTACACACCTCACCATGACACATCCTCATGTTACCATTGGCAACCTGAAGCTACCATCTTGTCTTATCATCTTCACCTGTAATGAGGGTGGATGCATGATCTCAATACATTCCACTGTTACACATGGAAGTGTAGGAAAGCAGTTATTTTAGTATTTGATTCCTTTTCCAATTAGCCCATTTAGATATCTTCAACATGCCTTTTTTTCGGACTTACCCAAATATATTTAATAAAACTAAATAAAAGATAAAGTAAATAATGATTAAAAAAGACAACATTCTCCCCAAAATAGTACCATTTAAGAAGGGTTCATAGTGCTTCAGTAACCAATGGGTGATCTCATTGAGACTATGTCCATGTTTCTTACAAAGTATGCGTTGATTGCAATAAAAATCTTTTTGAGAGGATCTTGATCGTATCAAAATCCAACAAAAGAGGATTGGATTTAGGTTGAACATCTCATGTACAGAGGCTGTAGTTCTCAAGGCGGGGCAGCCCCGGTTCACCCTTCAGCCCTCTGCACCTTTCAAGCATGTCGTTCCCCACTCTCTGCTCCAGATTTCCTGTTCTATCCACTGTCCTGTCCTCTAAAATACATGCAAAATCCCATGAAAAACAAAACAAAAATCCAACAAACAGCATGGTGCAGATGTAGCTGGGTGTCAGTGAGTGCAATCTTGGTCGTAAGATTAGACCGGACAGCATCTTAATGTGGAGCACTCAGAGCTCCTCAGCCATGCACCTCCTGATTCAATCAATATCGAGCAGAGTGTGTGTGTTTGTGAGCTTTCATCTACTGTAACTGTTGATGTGAGCAAATGGATAAGAGTGAGAGGTGGGGAGAGGCAGGGGAGAGGCGGGAGAGAGGGGGGATGTAAGGAGGGACAGAGGTTAAGATACGACTGTCTGTGATATATCTGTCCAAAGACATTTACTGCCACTGAGTTTGAAGTATGGGAGATGAGATCTGATTTGTTTTGTTTCGTGTTGCCCCCAGGTAGGTCCAGTCTACATACAGTGCACTGGTCCAGATGTCAGCTGAAGTTTTAGTTGTACATAACATATCTTGACCACTTCAAACTATTTTCAGAAATGTGGGTTCATCGACAATCATTCAGAGCTGGTCGAGTCATTTAATGAGTAAACTGGTCAATGATATATTGAAAATTATGCTGCCTCATGTCAATTTCAAATTCAGTGTCGTAACAGGGTTTCAGGTTGTTAGTGGTGTTGATGGAGCTATGTGTGCATGCTGTTGAAGAGTCTAACTGCTACATTAATCTGCCAGCCTGGGAAATCTGTTTGTGTTGATGCTCGCTGACATTTTGGTTGGTTCAACCTACGATTTTTTTGTCTGGAAACAGAGAATTCTCCCAGATGGATGTTTCCTGTAACAATCTGCACAACCTTCTGGTGTCTCTCGATTTTCTCTTCAGTGTGTCTTTCCGGTCAGTTTGTAAATACTGCTTATGAGTGTGTGTGTATGTGTGAGTGTGTGTGTGTGTCGTGGTGGAAAGCTGAGATCTCTGCTGACATAGATAGTCCAGGAGGGAAGAGAAGGCTGAAGAAGGGAGAAGTAAAGGAAAGGAAAGGACAAAAGGGAGGATGATAGGAAAGTAAGGCAAGGTGAACAGCTCTCAGGTCACATCCGTCTCAAACCAAACTGTGTGGCAGATTCCCTCGGACAGACAGAGAGCGAGCAAAGCACAGGGGGACAAAAGGGAAGAAAATACAAGGCCTTAACTGGGGGATTATAACTGACAGATCTTAACAGTTTGCCTGTAGATAGATAGGTGAAGGTTGATGCTGGTTGTACCCATCCAACCCTGCAGAGTTAACCTTCCTGTCTCTCCCTGTTGTTGTGTGTGGGAGTCCACCTGTCTAAACCATTAACCCAGCATACACTGGGACGTGACGCTCTGTCTGAGCACTGAGGGCTAATACGTAGGCAGTGGGATGATGGGAGGATGAGTCAGAGGCAAAAAAAAGAAGAAAAAGATCGAGAGAAAAGACCTGTCTGTAATGGCCCTGAGCTCATGGCAGATGTTGTGGGACTGGAGGATGTGTTGTGCAATTCAGCCCTTTAGGCGAAGTCTGTGTTTATTTGGGAGAATATGGGTATTGAGCGCAAGCTAATAAAGCTCAGGGACACATGTATGTTTCTTTATATCTGTACGTGCATGTGGCTAAAGGGGAGTTATCTCAGCCTATGAGCTTGCAAAGCAGAAATAAAGGGGTAATAATGGGAGGGTAGTGCTTGTGGGTGTGTTAATGGACAGGCGTGCTACTAATGGAGAGGAGGAAATGGGTAGCTTAAAAAAGGGGGCTATTTGTTCTTTTCCATCTTGCCTATCATGTTCCTTAAAGAGTGGGCTTGGGAGAGGAGAAACATGGATGTGGATTAGAGAAATGTTTAGTGGAGGAGGCAGACAAAGATGAGGGAGAGCTGGCAGTGAGGGAAGGGAAAGGAGCTGAAAGAGGATAGGGGATAGACAGCCTCTCGTCTGTGGGGGGAAAAGAGCATTAGCTATTGTGTGTGAACACACACGCACGTGAAAGGATGAGTCACTAACAAGGCAAAAGAGATGAATGAGTTGGGATAACCGCAGTGTGTGACTGTGTGTTACTCTGATACGTTTTTGGCTCGATAGTTTGTCACCACCACGCCGCAGAACAGAATGTTTAAGCTCTGAGATCAAACTTGTGTGTGTCTCAGGCGTTTGTGCACTGGCATGGATGTCCAACAATGGCACGCATGTGTGTGTGTGTGTGTGTGTGTGTGTGTGCTTGGATTAAAGCGTATTAGAAATAGTAGAAGTATGAATGAGATCTTACATCAACACGCTGTGGGGAGTCTGAGCCGAGAGAAGAGTAACGCCTGCAGCACGCCACTGTTATCACTAAGAAACCAAGCTGAACAATGAAGCCGCACAAACACAGAAACACTCAATGGAAAATGGAATACAACACAATAATAGACACTACAATATTAGAGATGCCTTTTATATTAAAAGACAATGCCACAGATTTTTCCCTACTCAGTTTATTTACTGCTTGTTGTGATGTAAAACTTTTCTGCCAACCCCTTTCCAAAGCATAATGTGGGATTTTAAATGATTTCAAACCCTCTGAGAAAAAATACACTAGCTTTAAATCACTAGCTTGCAAAATTCAATTATGCATTAAACGTTTGTGTTTATTTGCAGTTAATAGTCCAAAACTTGAGTAATATGCAAAATGGTTCTTCAAAACTAATGTCAGACATAATGAGTTTTTTTGTGTGTGTGTGGCCAGGCCCTCAGAGCGGTCCGGAGAAGATGTGGACATAATTCTGACCAGACTGAGAGAGGTCAAAGCCTTCCAGAGGTTTCCACCTCCGCTCTTACTGCAGATCTGTGCCTGTGCCTTCTATGAGTGCCTGGAGAAAGGCATCACACGTATGTACATGTACACACAAACATCAATACACAAATCAAAGAATACAGTTGGGTTATAAAATGTTCCTTATTTCATGAAAGACTGAAGATGCCTCTTACTCTGTGAGGCTCAGATTAGCTCTTTTACACCTACGCTCCTCTTGTAAGCTTATTTGTACAGTATATGCAGCATGTGTTATTATATGGCAGTCATACTGCAGCAGATCCCTTTCCTGTTTCTTATGCTGTTTGAATGATCATGCATGGAAATGCAGAGTACTGTGATTACTTCCATTTCTGTTTACATAACTATCCACATAAACATTCTCCAACACTTTAAGTGGACACAGATGTTAGCATTTTCAGTTCATTTCAATAAGCTTTCTTGGAATCAATTTAATAAAGATAAGAATGCCAAAGCTTTAGGTGATCATTTGTTCAATTTCCTATGAACAACCTATGATTACAGCATAATCAAACATTCTGTCTATAAAATAAAATAAAAAAGGGAAATGAAGATATCCCAGGGCCTTTAAATGGTTTCATTTAGACATTCACTATATTAACACCCACTTTTAAGGACAGAGAAGCTGCAAACTGACATTTAAGAACCAGGAAACAATGCCTGGAAACAAATGACTCCCAAGATCATTTTCTTGATAATATAATAATAATAATAATAAATAATAATAATAATAAATATTTATCTTGATAAATAAACCTTTTTTAGGACTCCAGAGTTTTTTGTTTGAAGAATTACAACTTACAAGTATCCAGTGTTTCCGCTCCGTGAGCACACCAATATCAATATTTTCTTGGTACCTGCAAAGACATTGGTAGGATACAGCAGAATTATCAGCACTCCACATGTTTTAATGTATTTTATTGTCTGCAGTGTTTCGACAAGGGGACATAGGCACCAGCTGGTACGCTGTCCTGTCCGGCTCGCTGGATGTCAAAGTGTCAGAAACTGCAAATCACCAGGTAAACACATCTTCAGGCTCATTTTATCTTACTCATCTTCACTTCTGCCGCTCCTCTGTGTCTGTTCTGGGTTTCCTGTTTATCATTTGAACCACAAATGAATAATGAATTGGATCTTAAATCATGGGCACGGTGGGATTCATCCTGTAATTTGCTTTTTTATGACTCACATTTTCCTACTCCCTGTTGTACTATTTTCATCCTAACCTTCCCTGTCAAGATCCAGGCTACTTGTCAAGTGATTCTCATGTAAGAGAGCTGTGTTGTCTAACATGAGAACACAGAACATGACTTGTTCTAGTACATTAGCCCATCTCTCCAAGCTTGAATATGCCAGAGCAAAGATGCAACAGCACAGAAAACAAGTCCATGGAGAACTACTTTCTGCAACTATACCCTTTATGCCAGAGAAATAGACTTTTACTGTACACATATTCAGATAAAGAAGGCTAAAGACATGTGGGGAAAGAGAGAGAGAGAGAGGATTTTCTCCCAGTAAAAGAATGAGATACAAAGCCCCTTCATCGTGAAATGTCATTTTCATGTATGTAGGCCTAAAGAGTCAGTGGTGGCCTAGTTTCTGTGGCTATATTTGAAATGTCATTTTGGACAGCTGAAAAAAGGTTTCCATAGCATGCTGAATATCTGTCCAAATCAGTGGACAGTGTGGGTATATTTGTGTGCACATGTGTGTTTCTTGCCTCAGGTCTGTCCAATTTTATCCAGCACCCAGAGATATTTTCCTACTGTAGACTCTGTTAACTAGTTCCTCATAGATGAATGCATTTGCATTAATTACCATATTTTATTCTGTCTGCTCTTCATGTCTGTCCATTATAAAGCAAACCTTTGGATAGATGTTTATTGCTACTGCCTAGGGCTGCAAAGATGAGTTGATAATTGAATCAGTGGAATGACAGCAAATGCAACAGTGCCAATTTAATATTTGGTTAATTTATTTTTTAAGAATCCAAATATTCTTTTATTTGAACACCTAAAACTACAGATTAAATAGCATATTTATCATTTAAATTGAACATGTAGTCCATGTAAAGCAGCAATTTAAACATGTACAATGTGTCTGATCGCAGGATGCAGTCACTATCTGCACGCTGGGGATTGGGACAGCGTTCGGGGAGTCCATCCTGGACAACACACCACGCCATGCCACCATCGTCAGCCGAGAGACCAGCGAGCTGCTCCGAATCGAGCAGAGAGAGTTCAAGAGCCTGTGGGAGGTGAGAGATAAAGATAGAGTGTTATTGTTCTGTGTGTGTAGCTGTGAGTGTGAGCTGGAACTTCATGAGTCAGCTAAAAAAGGGTTTTGGTTGTGGACACAAAGAGTTCCATCTTTGATAAAGATTTCCTATAGTAGTGTGGCTGCATTTTTTAAAATCTCTTTCATTGTAGTAGTGCAATTAACCACAAGAGGGCTGTCAACCATAAAGGGGCATTCTGCTTAATTATCTAGAAACCGAGCTCAGGTGACACCCGACCTTAAGCTGATAAAGGTATAAAGAAAGAGAGGGAGAGAGGAGGTATAATACAACCCCAAATTCACTAAAGGAACTTGGGATGTTACGTAAAATATTAATAAAAAACAGAATGTGATAATTTGCAGAACGTTGAAGCCCCATATTTGATGCCCATTTTTTTATTTTATGCCAGCGAAACCTTTCAAAAAAGTTGTGATAGAGGAAAGAAAAGACTGGAAAAGTTTTGAAATGCTTAAAAAACACCGGATGGATCAGGTTAACTGGCAACAGGTCAGTCACATGATTGGGTATAAAAAGAGAATCCCAGAGAGGCAGACTCTTTCTGAAGTAAAGATGGGTTCTCTACTCTGTGAAAAACTGTTCAAGAATAATGTTTTTTAACACAAACATGTGAAGAATCTGAGGACTTCATCGTCACAATTCATACAATCATTAAAAGAATGGGAGAATCTGAAGACATCTCTGTACACAGAGGACATGGCAGAAAACCAATATTTGGTGGCTATCATGCATTCAAAACATACACTAGTCTGAAGTGGACATCACTGCATGGGCTCAGGAACACTTCCAGAATCCATTGTCTGTGAACACAGATCATCGCTGCATTCACAAATGCTAGCTGAAACCATGCAAAGAGGGCACTGTAGAAACCGTGTTAACCAGATCCAGAAACCTAGCAACCTTTCTAGGCCCAGGGTCATTTAAGATGGACTGAGGTAAAATGGAAAACTGTTCTGAGGATTGCTGAGTCAAAGATGTACGTTCTGTTTGAAAATAAAGGATGCTGCTTTAGGGCAGGGACCATCCACACAAAAATATGGCTCCTTGTAAAGAGTCTGGGTAACATGGCAAATAGCAAATGCCTTGTCACCCATTGAAAATGTTTGGGTCATTATGAAGTATAAAATAATACATAGGAGACCCCAACTCTATCAAGAATGGTAGACCATTTCACTTTGAAATGTACAGAAACCAGTCTCCTTAGTTCCCAAAACATGTTTGGAACTAAAGTTTTGTTAAAGAGAGGCAATGCAACAGAGAGGTAAACATGATCCTGTCTGAACGTTCTTGAAAGTGTTGCTGGCATAAAATTTAAATTGGGCAACAATTTTCCAAAAGTAATGACCTTTCTGCTTTCTCAATTTCAAAATGTGATATGTTGTCTTTGTGCTGTCTTGCATTGAATACGGGCTTAAAGGTTTAGGAACCCATTCTGGTTTTATTTACATTTTAGGCAACATTTTAACTTTATTGAATTTGGGATTGTACATAACAGTGTGTGCTCTGAAATTGATGTCAATTGAGCTTTGTGCAGTATTTATATGGGATAATGAACCTTAAGACTTATATCATGTGTGTGTTACATGCTCAGTGCAAACATTGTGGTTAGAATTTGACAGGGGTCAATACAGGGTTCCCTTGAGTACTTTTTGATTGTCTGACTCAGATGCAAATTTAATGACAATATTGTCTCTGTGTGTTTATAGGAGGTGAAGACGTAGTTAAACTCACAGCAGATATGTCCCTGCAGTGTGATGTGTGATTAATTACATAAATGGCTTCATTTATATAACTCATCATTCCAAAAATGATCATCACTACTTACACCTGAACTTCTCCTGCAGTCAAAATGGCTTTTTTTAGATGAATATCAAGAATAAAACAAATATGTCTCAATATCTCACGATTTTTTCTCAAAATAAGTTTGAAGAGCACAAGTGCCATGTGGTGTCCACTAATTTGTTCATAAAAGTACGCTATAAAATGATATATTGATATTTATGGTACATAGATACAATGTCCATCCTTCCATAACACATCACCGTGTAGCACTCCTGAGAGAGGGGAAAGGCCAATAGTTTTGATAGATTTAGAGGACTCATGTCTAGAATATACAAACTCCTTTTCCGCTGATGTTTGTTGGTACCTGGATTAAGATTCTGTTTTATCCGAGCTGGAAGAATCAGAACTCAGCACTCGATGATTTGGCCTAAATGATGTCTTCTTTGAGAGTTGGCTTTGTAATAGTTTCTTCTCTGCAGTTCACATTATCTGGATGAGTCCTCACAGAGCAGTGGATCAGTTAAGTAGTGATTCTTATTCACACTCAAAGACTACAAGTGTCTGCCCTGCTGTCTCACCCAGCCAATTAAACTGTGTCAAGATCCTCTTTTCTTTGGGATGCTTAATTAGTTTGTTTTCGGTTTATTGCATTAATGCATTATTACTATCTTTCTTCTTGTGTCCGAAATCACACACTCATTCCCTACTCCCTTTAAAGGGACTTCTACCGGTGTAGTGCACTCATTCGGAACAATAAAAAAATCACATTTTGGACACTCTCTCGCTGGCTGTTGACGATGAGGTCACTGCTGTCGCACAGCTGAAACTTGCAGCTACACGCTGGCTGGGGAATCAACAATAACGCTAAATAAAGGCATGAATTTCAGTGATAATATTATACTGAGTCTTTTTCACAAAACCATTAAATATAGTACAGAAATATAAAGTACTGCATTTTTAATAAATAATTAAACACATTTTCACACCTATACTCATTTATTTGAGCATACTCTATGGTCTGCTGCCTGTCATCGCCATTAAGAAAAACTAACGTTACTCCATTGAGAATCCTTAACTCTTTATTAAAACTGTTTCTAGATTTTGGTAAAATTGCCCCAAATATGAACTTCTTTTTATGTTTCTGTGTTCACGCTGGTCACTCATCTTGTCCGCCTGAGATCAGTCAAACGTCACTTTGTGCTCATCAAAGCTTCGAAATGATGGTATATAGCTTGGATAGTGAACATCGATTTTACACGATTCCTTACAATGCATTAGGTTGCAATGAGTCCACTATAAAGGGTATGATCATGCTTACTCAGACATCTCTACAAAATGGTGTATGCCCTTTAAAGTACACTATGTGAGAAGTGTGTGATTTTAGACACAGCCTTTATTTCTTATGTAAAATGACAGTTTTTCGTTTACATTAAGGTCAGAGGACAAAAGGTTTTGGGTTTCTTGCTTCAGATTGTTTCACTCACATGAACTCATGGCCATTACAGGGAGACTCCTGGTTTACAATTCAAAGCATGTCTACAGGTCTGTGGGAATAAGACTACATCAATGAAACACGCTGTAATAAGCATTTATAACCCTGGAGCGATCTACATGTAATCTGTGTGCAATATCCTCAAGTGACATCACTTGAGTTGACACTGGATGGGACTAAAGACTACATGTTTCATGTTGAGTTATGTGTAACGTAGGCTCAAGCTTTTAAGAAGCAGGGTGAATGCGTGAAATCAGAAAAGATTCATCAGTTTTGATGCTTGGAAAATATAAATTGTGAGTCTGAAAAGGTTAAGGGACTGTAAGGTTGAATCAGTGTAGATGAAGTGTTGGCTTTTATCTCTGCTAGCGTTATGTGAAACATAACCCGTCTTTTCTCTCAGTGTTGAACTGCTCTGATGAGGGACACTGGTTAGATATTGACCTAGATTTTCAGTGTATGAAATATTGATTAAATCATGCAGCATTTTGCTCAATACTAAGGTTTTGTTAATAGAAATATGGGTCTCTAGTAGATGACCTTGTAAAAATTCAGAACCGTTTTGTTACAAAATTAAAAATGTATATGACTGTGAGCACTGTTGCGCCTGTCAACAAAGAGAGAAAACTAGTGTGCACACTTCCAGGCAAAATGCATACAGGTGCAGGAGAAGAAATATAGAAATGTACTACCTGCAGAAAAAAGAGAAAGGTCCTCACACTGTACAGCTCCCAAACGCATTTTTATTTAAACAGGCAAACGTTTCGATCTTCAAGATTTTCCTCAGGCCAACCAAGCATCCTTCTTGGGAAGATTTCTCTGTTAAAAAATCTCCTTTGATAGCTTGTCTTCACCTAAAATGAATATAATTGTTCATTTATCACTTATTAACAATTAACATTGCTGCAATTCATAAAACAACAATGAACCCTTTGCTGTTTTTAAAAATAGATGATTACAACCTGGTTTTATTGAGGTGTGATGTTTCCATTTTTTGACATGGATACACATAAAAGCCAGATCAAACAATATGTGTTTATTGAAGCATGTGTGCCATCCTATTATCAGGCTTGTTGTGTGTTTGTTTGTTGCCTAAGTGCACTCAGTCTCCCTCTCTGTCATCTATTTTTGGACCGTAGAAATAAAGCAGAAAACACAGCCCGGGGTTGTCCTGCTTTCAATCTTATTCAGCTCATAGTAAAAGGATCTTTGTGTTTCATGTTTTTGTGTGTGTTTGTTTGTGTGTGCATGGACTAATTCAACTGTGTGTGCATGTGTGTGGCAAAGACAAGAAAGCAATGGGATGAATGCAGTCATGTGTTTGATGAAAGGATGAAAGAAAAAAGTGCCGCTCCATAATTCTAACACCAAGTGAAAATGGGATAAATAAACGGGGGAAATGTAAAAGAGTTTTTCTGTGACGGCTGTTAAAAATACAGTTTGTCAAACGGCGGATGCTTGGTATGGCATGTATTGTAAGCCTTTCTTTTTCTTTCCTTTTTTATTCATCCGTCCCTTTTTACCTGCACTACATCTCTCTTGCCCACTTCCTCTCTCCTTTATGACCCGTGTTGTGTCTTTGCCAGCCTCCTTCCTGTCCTCCCTCCCTCTCCATCCTCACCCTCACTCCTCGCCATGCTCTTTTCTTTCCCTCCTATGCTCCCCTTTTGCTCTCTCTCCCTCCCTTTTACTCCTCATCCACTGGAGTAGCTCAGTCGTACAGATCACCGTGGTAACCTGGGAGAGAAAGTGGTTTGGTTCTTGGCTGTATTGCAGCGAGAGGGTGGGATCTAGAGACTGAGGGAGACACTGGGGCGACTGTTTGAGAGAGAGAGAGAGAGAGAGAGAGAGAAAGGGAGAGAAAGGATGAGAGCAGCTTGTTTGGAGCAGGATGCTATCTGGTGGCTTGTGTGTGAGTTGTAAAGGAGCAGAGGGCAGCTCTCTGGGGTTTCAGTCCCTCCAGCTTTAGGCCGCTGAGTGTGTATCCTCAGGTGAGTCCAACTCCTCAGCTACAAAACTGTGTAGTGTCTGTGTGATGTGCATGTAGACTTCCTTGTGTGTAATATTGCCTTATATTGACTTTTTTTTGTGTTGAAAATTAATGATCCAGAAATGGTTTGTAGTGTTTGTGCTGGTTGTGTTTTAGAGTGAAAAAAGACATCAGGGTGTTTATGTCTGTGGGTCAAACAGATGCTCTCTCTGTCCTTTCTTCTTTAGGTGTGTGTGTTTGTGTGTAAAGGTAACAACCTTGCAGAAGACCAATGGCATATGCAGGCTCATAATGACCTGCTCTGTGTATTTCAGTGCCTTTTCCATAGAAACCTTTTATTGTTCTTAACATCTGTAAGAGCAGCATCTGTACACATTTAGCAGCTCTGGCTTCTCTCATTAACCCTGATTTAAATGCTGATGGTGTGTGTGTGTGTGTGTGTTGTGTTTGTGTGTGTGTGTGTGTGTGGTGTGTGTGTGTGTGTGTGTGTGTGTGTGTTGTGTGTGTGTGTGTGTGTGTGTGTGTGTGTGTGTGGTGTGTGTGTGTGTGTGTGGTGTGTGTGTTGTGTTGTGTGTGTGTGTGTGTGTTATATAATGTTAGTTGTTCTGCATGTAAATGATCTTGGTTGTACAAAGGGCTTTGTTTTGTGGGGCGTTTGCAGTTTGTGTGTGTCAAAGTGTTTATGTGTGTTAGAGAGGGAAGAAAAAATGTAATGGAATTGGACATTTAATCATTTAATAAATTAATTTGTCTTATTATAATTATTATTATTAACATCATGGCAGAGGTGTTAATGTTGTAGAGGTCGACATGAATCGTGATGCATGTTTGTGTTTTGTGTTATAGAAGTATCGTCAGAGCTTGGCTGGACTGTTGGCCCCTCCTTATGGAGCAATGGAGAGTGGATCCAGCAATGATAGTGAGTAGACATGCGCACGCACACACACACACACACACACACACACACACACACACACACACACACACACACACACACACACACACACACACACACACACACACACACACAATAATCATTGGTTACATGGTTATTACAAGAACTGGACCGGATGTGTCTGGTTGTAAATAAAAGAATGTTAATAGTCATGTAGCTTTGTGAAACAGCGGTCAGAAAATTGATTTAAGATTAATTTCTTATAAAAAAGTATTATAACTTGGAAAGGAAGATGAGCAATTTTATAGCAATCTTTTCGTCTGATTTATTTAAGAATATATTGTATATCTGTTTACTCCTGCATTGTTCAAAATACAGTATATAACACTTGTTTTTCCCCATTTAAAAACAATCTATTTATCTTGAGCAGTAAAAAACCCTGTCTAAGCTAGACAATAAAAAGTTGTGTTTTGATATTTGTGAAGTTTCATGAAAAGTGTACCTTTCTTTTCCTCCCTAGGACTCACCGACAAAGACAACATGAAATCAGACTCTGCAAATAAAGCTCACAACAAGGTAAATGCACACTCCAGCACACTGCAGATAATGAAGAAAAAAAAATTCCGGCATGGCAACTTGATCCCTTGAATAACCCCTGCCAACTCATTTCAAAGAGCTGTGCCCTTCCTCCAGCTTGAATGAACCGAACTCACAGCCAACACACTGTGGCCCATGCAGTCCCAGTTGTCTTTGATTCCTCTTTTATCAGAGTATCTGTTTGGAGAGGTCAAGGAGAGTTCAGCAAAAGTGTTAATTATTGTCTCACTGGTAGAAAATAAAGTGCTTTTTAAAAATCAAAATATTCTCAGTCCTTTACAAAAAACAGTGCCATGACATAGTGCACTGCTGCATACTTTCATGTTTGTCCATGACTCAGAATGCCAGAATGGGTTTTGAAGGTGTGTGTACTTTGAGAAGAGACAGTGATGACTCACAGCTGTGGTCCTCTGTAGTTATGCTAATGCTAGCTAATACATGCACATAGAAAAAAGGTCCCATCTGCCCTATTAGCATGCCAGCCTTTGTTTTATACAAATGCAGCTCTTTGTGTGTGTGTGTGTGTGTGTGTGTGTGTGTGTGTGTGTGTGTGTGTGTGTGTGTGTGTGTGTGTGTGTGTGTGTGTGTGTGTGTGTGTGTGTGTGTGTGTGTGTGTGTGTGTGTGTGTGTGTGTGTGTGTGTGTGTGTGTCTATGTGTTTGTGCGCACATCTGCTCCTTTCCTTTTTTTCCTAAGGTGCAGGTGTCTCTCTCTGTGGGATGTATTTGAGGAGATGTTTGATACAGTTTTACAGCCATTATTGCTGTACTGTATTTACCTTAATTTGCATTGAACTCATTTGTGTGCACACTTTGCAATGTGTTATTCAAAATCAGAGGAATTACTGAATTTGAATGGCCTATCGTATTACGTTTTTTAACCTGGGTTAGTTTACCTTGGTACTGACATCTGTGTTAATATTGTAGTCAGTTTGCAGCATAGATAATGCAATCTTGGCGCATGTTTAGGTTCAACTGATATGTTGTCATTGGCCTGTACATGTCTTCAAATTGAGTTCTCAGATTTATTTTCTCTCTTAACGTTATCAATGTAAACATCACAGCATGGGGTCAGAGCAACTATTGCAAGTGTTTACTGAAACTATCAGTCCTCCAAACTCACCTCACGTTCCTGTGTTTTGCGTAGATTCCTTCAGAGAAGCTTCAGAGAGCGGGGAAGGTTCTCCGCAATGCCATCCTGTCCAGAGCCCCACACATGATTCGCGACAGGAAGTACCACCTCAAAACATACAGGTAAGAGTACCTTTTGTTTGCTACTCCGACTTTGTGTTTACACAGAAAAAAGCACATGACACATACAAAAAAATCTATCCATTTTATACCTGTTTGTTGTATTTCAGACAATGCTGTGTAGGCACAGAGCTGGTGGACTGGTTGGTGCTGCAGAGTGCCTGTGTGCTCACACGCTCCCATGCTGTTGGGATGTGGCAGGTGCTACTTGAAGAAGGGGGGCTCAACCATGGTAAGTTTCACTTTGGCTTCTTATTTTGCTTTCTAATCATAATGTATGCGATTAACGTTTCCCCTCAATGCACACAAATGAAAATGCAATTGTCAGTCCCAGATCCACACTTAAAATTGTGCAAAATAAAACATTTTAATTTCACTATGTGTGTCGTTTAATGTATGAATAAGGATAAAGTGATAATCAGAAATGTAGGTTGTTTACAGACTCACAGTGTCTCTGTCTGGCTCTAAGCTTAACATCTACACTGTTTAATTGGCAGACTGGATACCAGCATGAACATATAATTAAAAGATTTGAAGCAGGAACATGAAATATAGATTATAGCTTGATCTCAAAGTCATGCACTTCAAAGAAAAATCTTGAATAAAAAAGTGTCTGAGCTAAGAAAAAAACTGTGCTGAAATCACCATGCACATATATAATGAGTGTGGGTTTTTTTTAATCTCGTCTAATTTTTAAACTTGTGTTTGATCAAAATGTGCTGTTCGTCTGTTCTTTAGTGGACCAGGAGCTGGGCTTCCAGGATAAGTACCTGTTCTACCGCTTTCTGGATGACGAGGAGGAGGACACACCGATGCCTAGTGAGGAGGAGAAGAGGGAAAGTGAGGAAGAGTTGCCAGAGACCATTCTCTTCCTCGCTCAGATTGGACCTGACGCATTGCTGCGCATGATCCTAAGGAAATCGTCAGTAACATAATACAAAACAAACTAGAACTTACACTACCTGAGCAAAACAACACACATAACATAAAACCAGTTAATCGTGTTGTATATGAATTTCTTTATTTCAATTATGTAGATGAGTTTGAATGTAATACGCAGTACAAACATGTTAAATAATATAAAAAAATCATCTGTCATGATCACAGCACTGATTTACTTACTTATTTTAGTATTTGAGTGCAGCTAAGAAATAAAGTGTGTGTATGTAAGCTTACCAGTCAGTTTATTCTGAATAACCTCTTTGTGTGTCTGCAGGCCCGGTCAGAGGACAGGGGATGACCTGGAGATCATCTATGATGAGCTGCTTCACATCAAGGCCTTAGCTCACCTCTCCAACACTGTGAGTCAGATGCTCCTCTTTTTTCTTAAAGGGACAGTGCAGGTTTCCAAAAATGCCAGTATTACGTCAGAGCCAATTACTGCAGTCTTTTTGTTTTAAGACCAGAGGGAAAAATGATACTCACTGTCAGCATCTCTCTTATTAACATGATAATACACAGTTTTACACAAAGAGGCCTTTTTTCTAGCAAGTACACACCATCAGAATCATGTGTGATCTAATCATGTAGATTTAATTGTAAAGCCATTTTCACATTATGCACTCCTGAAAACATCTAGACAATTTCAGGAGAAATGTTCCTGAAATTATCCTGACGTTCAAATATGCTCCTCACAGCAACAGAGTCCGCTATACAACGCTATAATTAAAACATTTGCCTTTATATCAGTGTTATGTGTTGTTCAACTGAACAACAATATCAACAAAAGTGCAGAGAAGAACATAGTGCTAAACAGAAAACATAATGCAGCAGTTTAATTACGTGCAAAGAGATCGTAGCGGTCGCATGCATACATACTACGACCCTGAACTGGTGACAGGATATAAATGTCACCACGCTCTCCTACTCACTCGAGGTGAATTCTCTGAATAATATCCTGCTGCGTTCTCACATCAGCACACTCTGACTTTCTGTGGAAATGATACTAGGGGGCTGTCCGAGTCTGGGTGACAAATGTGGCTGTTTTCGTTGACACACAAGTTTTTCAGGAGTTTTCGGCAAGTTTGAAATCCCTATATGAGGTGCAATCTTTTATTTATAAATATTCTATAATAATAATGTAATTATTATACATAAAAAGTCACACAAATCATATTCCAGGAGATGAAATAGGTTCTAGATGTTTTAAAACAATTTCCCTCCATTATCCTTTGGACACAATGCTTCTAAATAGACATTTCATTACACTCTTTGCATGTGCTGTTGTGATGGACTGTAAAGACTCCCAAGTCACTTTAGATAAATCCTTAAAAACAAACCTATGTTTTTTACTGTACTATTACTATAGCTTTGCAGCTAAACCCAGTATGACTTAGAAGAGTCTTCTGTTTTTTAGGTGAAGAGGGAACTGGCAAGTGTTGTGATCTTTGAGTCCCATGCAAAAGCTGGAACAGTGTGTAAGTTTTCCAATTGTCTTTTTGTTGTACTAGCATGCTTTTTTTTTTACAAAGTATGTAGCTGTAGGGTGTTGAAGTCTGACATGGTCCCCCTCCCTCTGTGAGGATGTTATCCCAAAACACCACAAACTCTCATTGATGTTAAAACCTTAGTTAGCTGTGGTATGTAACCAAACTTTCTCACATTATGGCCTCTTGGCTTTTTTTTTTTTAAATGTGCTAACTTGACTTTAAGAGGGGTTTCAGTTGACCTAGTGGTAAGGCCTGAGTGTTGATATATTCAGAGGAAGTGTAGGTCACAATGAATCTGAAAAGATGTCTATCATGTCTGTGTGTTGACATCGGAGATGATCTGGCATATATCATTTCACAGCCCAACACCTGTGCTGTTTCTTGTGTCCAGAATGTGTGCTAGTCTTTAATGTAATGGTAATATGTGTTTTTCCTGGTTATCTTCCAGTGTTCAACCAAGGAGAGGAGGGAACATCATGGTACATCATTCAGAAGGGTTCGGTCAATGTGGTTATCTATGGCAAGGTGTGTTTGCTTAAATCTATTCATCCACCTGGATGCTTAGGTGGACTGATCTATGAATGTATGATAGATTGAAATGTGCAGCTGTTTATGTTTGTATGATAAGAACAACAGTTTTCTCCCTGTGGGGCTGGGAAATACCAGCAGAGGAGTTCAGCAAACTCTACTCAGCTCACTGTGACTCATCACTATGATTTAAAGGCTTAGGGGATTGAAGGCATGCACAATTTTCACACTGCTGATTTACAATCATTGTACAGGCAGAGATACTCTACATTCCCATGTGTGTGCATACACATTGATCCCACATGTACATAAACACATGCACTCATCAAACACACATACACATACACACACACACGCGCACACACACACAGATAGACAAGTACAAATGAGTCATCCCAGTCCCGAGGCTCCTGAATTTTCTGATATCTCTTCAGAGCTTAAGATGAGTAATAAACTGTCCTTGTGTCTGAGCTTGTTGGTGTTTGGAGGGCATTTGTTAATGTGTGCGTCCTTGCATGTGTGTCTCAGGGTGTGGTTTGTACGCTCCACGAGGGTGATGACTTTGGAAAGTTGGCCCTGGTTACAGATTCACCTCGTGCAGCCTCCATCGTCCTGAGGGAGGACAACTGCCACTTCCTGCGGGTCGATAAGGAAGACTTCAACAGAATACTCAGGGTGGGTTGGGGAGATGGGCATTTAACCTGTGATTGGATACAAGAGAAGTAGTTGACAAAGTCACTGCTATTTCTGCTTTCTCTTTCATGAATTCATTTGGCTCTCTGAAGCTCTAAACACCAAGTCTTACCTTTACCATGATGTATGTCTCCCCCCTCTGGCGGAGAAGCTGCATTACATTTAAAATGACACATTTTTGTATCCAACATGGAGTGATATATATATATTTTTTTAAATAAATGCATCTTGTTGTTTTTATAGGATGTGGAAGCCAACACGGTGCGCTTGAAAGAGCATGAACAAGCTGTGCTGGTGTTAGAAAAAAGTCCTCGTGCCTCCACCCAGGGAAGCATTAAGTATGTGTGAAGTGTCTAGCAGACACCCTTACAAGTCAACAGTAGAATATCAATCTCATTTGGCTGTCTCATAAACACTGGGCTTGTGTTTTCTCAATGAAATTCTTCTTGCCTTTTGCAGGTACACTGTTATTTCAGGAACGCCAGAGAAGATTCTCGAGCATTTCCTTGAGACCATGAGGATGGACATACATCACAGTGAACCAGGTAGCCTTAAAGACCAAAAATAAAAAAACTTAACGTAGAATTTAGTAGCTATATGGTTTAAAGAGATCAAATGATGATGAAGGAAACCCAGGTATATATAGAGAAAGGCAAGAGAAATGCATTAATAATTAATGGAAATTAATGACATTTGGTGCTAATGATTTTCTCCCCTGTTGCTGTCTGTTTCGTCCTCACCTGGCAGACCCAGCGGTGGATGATTTTGTCCTCATGCACTGTGTCTTCATTCCAAACAGCCAGCTGTGCCCTCTCCTAATGGCACAATATCCTTTTCTGACTCTATTTACTTGTTTTAATAATACATGCTGTCTGTGATACCCTCTTGTAAAGTTAGCTGACTTTAATGTGTGTCACACCAGCCAGTGTGTTATGTTGACAGGCCCACTCTGTTTACCTGTATTATTTGGTGCATACTATCACAGTGGTACTGACAGCATCTCAGATTTTGCTGTTAACTGGTCAGTGTGGTGAAAGTGCTGAGGCAGCAGTTGACTGTCCAGCACTAATGAACTGAGCACACCCCTCTCTTCACACCTCGGTCACAAGTTGTAATCCCAGTTAAGAAGGTTTTGGGTCTTGGTCATTACAACGCAAGTGTTTATATACACACTTGCGCTTCACTATGGCTGCAATGGTGATATACTCTCATTTGGTTCCTAGAATCCGGACCAATACCTATACTGACGTATGTTCACTTGACAAAATGACCAAATAACACTTCACCCAAATGAGAAGCAATATGTAACTCTGACACCTAGTGTTTCTAATTGGTACTGCATACCAAATTCAAAACATTGGAGAGAGCTGACTCACCCCGTGACACCAGTTGCCCCTGACTACCAGTGTGTACTGGTGGCTAATCAAGGGCCTTTATTTTCAAACCCTGATGATCCAAAGCTGGCTGTTGGATGTTTTCAAGGTTGCCACACTTTCAAGGTAAATATCAAAATTCTGACACCAGCCCCAAATTTTCAGAATTATCAGACTCACTTCAGACAAAGATCCCAAAAAGACTCTGCCCTTAACTGGTCTACATTGATTTCCAAAAGTGTGACCTTGTCACATGCAAAGTACAGCAGATTAGCTCCAAGCCATTACAAAGCAAAGTAGGTTAACATCAATCGATTTTGAAGGATGAGTATTTCCACGTCCACTGAGCTCTCCGTCAAAGGCAGTACATGGGCTTCACTTTCCAAATTTAACACCATTCACACATCAGTTAAAAGTTCCTTTGGCCTTTTCCTAGTCCCACGGGTGTTCCCAAGGTTCTTCCATATTAAAGATGGCTGACTGATATGTGCCCCAACACAAGGAGGAGTAAGATACTATATCCTTTCTCTGACAACTGCCTTTATCTTTAACCTCGTGTGCACCTACCATGCTGCATCCCCGCCTGGCTCTGAACAGGAGAGGTTGGAGTATGCAATCAACAGTAAGAGAAGAGTCCTCATAATAGCCCTGCGCTGGGCCAACACACACACATACATGCTTCAGGAGGAGCCTGCTGCGATCTCTTTTCTTGAGGTGAGCAAAAGCCAACTTAACAGTATATATCAGTAAATGTCAGAACAAATGCAAAGTAAAAACATGGTATAAGTGTGTTTTAAAAAAAATCTCAATTCCTTCAGGAGTTGTACGGAAGTGTATCAAATGATTCTCGGATTTTGAGAGCTTTGAAAGACCTGGTTCCTGACTTGGAGAAAGTCGTTAAATTACAGTACGTTCACTGGGGCCAGCACATCATTCTTTCACTGTGAGGCTTTTAATGGCAGCCATATTTATTGAATACCATTTTGCTTTTTGTTTGCAGATCGGAAGAAGCCAAAGCCACAAAAAAGGTACATCTAGACTTCTTGTATAACAAAACTTCACAGTGCAGTTTACATGTTAGCTACATCACAGTGATATGGAACCTGACTGCACATCTTCTTGTGTAATTCAACAGAAAACCCTCATACGACAGTTCAGCAGCGGGGAGGAAAGGCTGCAGAAGAAGCAGCCCATTAGGAATCAAGATGACAGTAAGTTATAGTGTGCGTCTGTGAATGTTTGTTTTGTACTTTGCTTGTGGTGTGCCCTGAGGAGCAAGATATTTTAATAACTGTTTGCAAGATTACATTTTAAAATGAAACAACATCATGCGAGATTAATCGTATGATTAAGCAATCCCTGACATTTTCATTAGCACAAAAGTCAGAACAAAAATGTTAATTATCTGTGTGTGTGTGTGTGTGTGTGTGTTGTGTGGTGTGTGAGTGTGTGTGTGTGTGTGTGTGTGTGTGTGTGGTGTGTGTGAGTGTGTGTATCCAGTCCTACTGAAGGTGTACTGCAGCGATCACACATACTCTACGATCCGGGTTTCCGTGGCAGCGACGGGAAGAGAAGTCATCAGTGCCGTTGCCGACAAACTTGGCACCACTGATGAGCTCTTGTTGGTTCACCTCAGCTCTGCTGCTGGTGAGTACAAAGAACGATAGAAACCTGAAAGAGCAGTTCACCAGAACAATCCCTATGTACTGTACACATTTTCAGTATTTTGACATAGACAGTGCAAACTGTCAAGTCAAGGTCCATAATAGGGTCACTGTTGTCCAAATGTGTTAGGATTCATCTTGTTGATGATGTAAACCTGACTGTCCCCATTTTCATTGCAGAAAAACTAATCCTGAAGCCTAACGATGTGTCGGTGTTTTCTACTCTGAGCATCAACGGGCGATTGTTTGCCTGTCCCAGAGACCAGCTCAACAATATAGTAAGAGATGAAGGTTTCCCCTGTTTAGTTTTTTAATTATTGTCTCAATAACAATGGATTGAAAGAAGCATGTTTGTGTGATTAGTCTATGTTTTTTGTTATGTGCTTATGAAATGTGTGTATCCATCTACACCTATGTGCCTCAGGCTCCTCTTCCAGACCAGGATGGTCCCACTGCAGGCTCCATGTCAACTTTTGAGCTGATGAGCTCTAAGGACCTTGCATACCAAATGACCATGTTTGACTGGGAGCTCTTCAGCTGTGTGCACGAGGTATCACGCATGCAAACACTAAGAACCAGCTCAGACTAGTGGTTCAAGACTGCTCTTTACAATCATAGTGTTGCGGAAACATTTAATTTGAAATGAGTTCTGCATCTAAACCTGCTCCCCCTAATGTTTCCTCCCCTCTTCCCCCCAGCATGAGCTGCTCTACCACACGTTCGGCCGACAGAGCTTCAGGAGGACCACGGCCAACCTGGACCTGTTTCTGCGGAGATTCAACCAGGTCCAGCTGTGGGTGGTCACTGAGGTCTGCCTGTGCGGACAGCTCAGCAAGCGAGTCCAGCTACTTAAGAAGTTCATCAAGATAGCTGCACAGTGAGCAAGACATGTCACACATCTAATATGCAGACTTGTTTGAGAAAGATTTTACTGCATTTTCTATATGTCTTGCTTTCTTGTATTTACCTGTAGCTGTCGGGAGTTTAAGAACATGAATTCATTCTTTGCCATCATTATGGGGATGAGCAACCCTGCTGTGAGCAGACTGAGCCAGACATGGGAGGTAAACTTTGTCCGATGACTATCTGATACATGACCAGATCTTCAGTTTCTGTAAGTTCTGCAATTAATTTTTCTTTCCTCGCAGAAACTCCCCACCAAGTTTAAGAAATTCTATGCTGAGTTCGAAAGTATGATGGTGAGTTGCATGAAAGTCTATTTACCTCATTGTATTTGAGGCAGCAGCAGGGATAGATAGAAGAACATTTCATGTAGAGATGTAGAGAAATGTACATGGATAGATATCTACAAATCTGGGTGAGAAAATAAACACCTGCATAGCTACACTCTAAATAAAATAAAAACATTGTAAAAATGATTTGTATTGGTTTAATTGCATTCAAATATGTAAGGAATTTAAATTGTTTATATGTTTTGTAACAGGACCCATCAAGAAACCACCGATCTTATCGACTCACAGTCACCAAACTGGAACCGCCCATTATTCCCTTCATGCCCCTCCTTCTTAAAGGTATGACACATGTGTCTCTATCATGATTACCCCATCACTGTTTTTACAGGAATCCATAGGCTATCATCTAACGACAATACAGTATATGCTTTGGGACAAAGAGCAACAGGCTTCTTGTGCAGCAAGAGTTTAGGGACAAAAGACCAAGACCTTGTTTTAAGTGCGTTGCCTTCATTTACAGTCAGAACAGTACATTAAGAAGTGAGAATGGAGTCTGTGTTAAGAGACGATATCCAAGTGTAAATTGTAAGCTGCGCTGTTCTGCAGACGTCTGTTTAAAATTGATGGATTCTGGATGATTGCTTTTTGCCTCTTCTGCTCTCCACACAAACTTTTTTCCTATATCAAATCAAATCCACTTCATGTATGAAGCACACTTTTAAAAAGCACTAAAGTTCTGTACAGTCGAATATAAAAGCAACAATAAAAACACAGAAAAACATATACTTAAAAAAAACTCCTTAAATCATATAAAGACTCTGTAAAATAAATAAGAACACATAAAAAACATAAATAAAAGTAAAGCTGAAACCCTAGTGGACAATACCCTTAGGAGTACAAATGAAAATCAGAACACTTCTATTATAAAAAATCTGTTCCTGCACCTACAGAATCAGAATCACTAAATAGAGATTATAATCTAGGAGAAATATGGCTGTTTTCAAATCTAAATGTTTGTTTCCACAGATATGACATTTACACACGAGGGCAACAAGACCCTGATTGACAATATGGTCAATTTTGAGAAAATGGTGAGTATCTATTCAAATTGAAAGGGCAAGTATTCATTATAGGGATGAGTTTTATGAATGACCCTGTTGTTAGCTCAAGTTTAAAAGAGTTACTTCTCCTTATCTTTTCAGCGTATTATAGCCAACACAATTCGGCAAGTGAGGCACTGTAGAAGCCAACCATTCAGTAAGTGTGCTCATTACATATTGGCACATTTTTATCACAAGGCTATAAACGCATCTTTTAACAACATTTGTCTTTTCTATTACCACATTAGATCCAGACATATGCCAGCCTAACAAAAACCAAGCAGATGTCCGGGGTTACGTTAGGAAGCTGAGCGTGATTGACAACCAGAGGGCGCTGACTCAGCTCTCCTACAGGCTGGAGCCTCGACGGACATGAGCTCCAGATCTTCCACCACCATCGCCTTTCTGTAACGTTAGCATAAAAAAACACACACATTACCTGGATTTAATAACTAACACGGCTGGTTGTACAGTAGAAAATCGTAACAGTCAATGACTTTAGTACTATCATGGACTATTACTGATCAAGGACTTGTACTGTGCCATTAAAAGCCTCTTCCTCCCGGACGGAAAGTGTTCAGCTGCTCTCTTGTCGCTGTGTCTCAGCCCCCTCCCAGACTGAGGGCTGTAACTGTACTAGTTGTTACTGTTTGGGACCTGTTAGATAGAACTGTAGTGTATAGAACTTGAATCAATATCCTGCATGACTGAACTTCACAAGCTCTGTGTTCTATACAGTGGATTTCTATCGGGGTGTCCTGTTATGTTGTGCCACCCGAGATGAGCCCTAGTTTACAAAACATTACTGTACCTGCCTGTAAATCAAACTGTACTCTCCTGATGGTCTTAATCATAGAGAGGAAAAACACATAAACCGTAGTAGCCTAGACTCTTCATAACGTCTTTGGAATATACAGATTAATATGAAATCAGAAAATACTTATCTACTTTATAATCTACATGATTGTATCCCAAACTTAAACAAATCTTTAAGATTGGATGTCTTATAGGTAAATATCAGTGTCCTTTAATATGAAGACACTTCAAAACTACTACAACAAGAGTATTAGCTAAATTGAAGTCCTAATGGTATTGCAAAAAGTGTTAAAAAAATGTGTCGCTGCAGGATTGCGTTTTTACAACTGTGTGCAACTCTAAAAGAATAATTCTAGTTGATAATGGTTCTTAGTATGATCTGCTCTGAGGTCAGTTTTGTTATCAAATTGTACTCCTTTCATTGCAAGCACTGATCCAGGATGTGGAGTCTTTAAGAAAACTTCTACTCTGAGGGGAAATCTTCTCGTCTCTATCAGTGGTGATCAGTCCGTGTGATTTTATTTTTATATCCGTGTGTGTAGATTTTTGAGTGTGGTCTTGACAAGTGTCATTGAATTTCATTTGATCTCAGGAGCTTTTAATGTGACTGTGTGTCGAGAACCGCTGTGAGGCTGGCTTTCCTTAGAGCAGCCTGTAACTGTACTGTATGTGTGGTCTGCCTTGTAAATAAAAGAAGATAATTTATCAGTGCTAACGCTTTGAGGTCATTCTTCAAAACTTTCTTTGATTTCCTGACGAGCAGGTACATTAACATGTGCGACTTCTCTGAAACATCAGTCTCCAACATAAACACAGTAAAGACTGGCCACTACCTTAAGGAGCTTTTAACTAAATCCAAAGTACTCTGCTTGTTGAAACAGCTGTAAAATATCCTCTGTGGCTCTGGAGGCAGCTGTTTTTAGTCTGGGAATATTCCTTAACGCTTCACAAGTATGAAGTTTGAAAAATGTGCGTATTTGACCCAGCAGGGAGGGTCTGCTGAATCCTCCATCTGAAGATCAGTACTATAAGGAAGTGTAAGAGTATCCCACATTTTTAAATACTGACCTCTAGGGACCAATGATCTGCAAACTTTTTCTTAATTATCGAGGTATACCAATCTAGTTTTCATCTGTCACTTTTAAGTTTCTAAAACCAAACTAATATTTGGGACAATGCAAAGAATTGTTTTCAAAGATTTTTGCTCACATTCTGACAACTATTCGAAACATCGTAAATATGAATTATGGAAGAGATTTCCCTGTGAATTAAACATGTTTGATTTCAATATAGGAAGTAGTAACAGAAACAATATCTACACGAGAGTCAGTGCACTATTCCACTAGATTTGAGTGAAAAAAACTGATCTGACTGTCCCTTGATGATCTCTGTATATTTAAGGTCATTTTAAAATCTCAGGGCTCACTGGGGACCAAAAAATTCACTTCATAGATTGCAAAAAAATGAGTCTTAGACTTTCATGGCTCTCATAAGAGAAAGTTATTTTTTTCAATAAAATATAATGTTTTGTCCTTATCTCCCTCTATCATAACCCTGAAGCAAAACATTTTCCACTTGTAAACAGGATATTCTATTTTGTGACTGCCTGTTTGTTGAGCCCATCTCTTCTCTCCAGAGGAAGAATCCCACTGAGTTAGTAAACTCCATGACCTATTTTTTTTTAGTGCCTTTGGCGCCACACACTAGTGTCGGCTGTTGTACTATGGGCTCAATGAGTCACTGCTGCTTCTAGCAGCACTACAGACTAACAGCCTTTACTTTCAGTCATGTTTTATTTATCTCACGAATCACTATTAGGGTTCCTCTTGTACTCAATCACTGTCCACAACTGAGAAGTGTCCCAACTTTCCGGAGCTGATCTCACCTGTCCCTACTCATTGATGTCAGCACAGATAACTAGCTTGATGATGTCACATGGTAGGCCTTATTCCTGCAAGGCTGAGTAACACACTGTCACTGCCTGGCTCCTCTCATGTGTGTTTGTGTATGTATAGATGCAGAGTTTATCTGTGGAAGTCACCCTTGTTGCTGACTGATTTATTATGTCAGACATGCCATAGGCCAGATCTGTATATCCCTGTGTGTGTGTGTGTGTGTGTGTGTGTGTGGTGTGTGTGTGTGTGTGTGTGTGTGTGTGTGTGTGTGTGTGGTGTGTGGTGTGTGTGTGTGTGTGTGTGTGTGTGTGTGTGCTTGGCTTGTGTGTGTGTGTGTGTGTGTGTGTGTAGTGCATGTAGAGCTTTATATAGCCACCGTTATCCAGGAAGAAGGAATGCCCTGCATGCCAGTGACCATATTTGAACAGTGTGTCTGCACACACTGACATTAAATCGTAACTAACACACAACACTAGAACACTCAACTCCCCTTCATCTTCACCCTGTGTGTGCATGTGTGCGTGTGTGTGTGTGCGTGTGCGTGTGCGTGTGTGTGTGTGTGTGTGTGTGTGTGTGTGTGTATTGGATTGTAGTTACACTTGATCACCACTATCAGGCAATGTTATACCTCCTCTACTAGTGACGGGGGGCCTCAAATTTTTTGTCTGACGCACAGGGAGCCAGACTTGTCTCTCTCTCTCTCTTTCCAGCACTTTCTGGTTTCTTCTCTTCTTCTCTCTTTCAATCTGTTCTGCTGACTGACAACATCCACTTCGACCCGGTTGAGGAAAACTTCTCTGCCCCTCTTTATTTTTTCTCCTGCTTTCTCTCTGAGTGGATCTGTACAACTTTTTTTGTGAGAAGAGTCGGTGGGTTAGGCCAGCAACCTGTTGGGCTGCTGTAAGAGTCTTTGTGTGCGTGTGTGTGTGTGTGTATGTGCACGTCAGTCAGTATGCCATGTCGTCTCCTGGCTCGTCGTTTGTGCAGATAAAGCATGAGGACCTACTATTCTATGAGAACTGTGGAGGAGGAAGCTTTGGGAGCGTCTACAGAGCCCTGTGGATTTCCAAAGACAAGGAGGTGGCTGTGAAGAAGCTTCTCAAGATTGACAAAGAGGTAAGGAGGACACGACACACACAAACACACAATGATACACACACACATACAGCATTTAAAGATGTCTTCAGCAGCATCATTTTAATATTCAAAGTATGTAGAGGCCAGGGCCTTTTCTGTACTACCCTAAACTTCAACTTGAATCAGTTTCCTCTAATTTCTCGATTCTCTTTGGACACAGTCCCATAACTCCCTCCCTGCCTCCCCCTCCTCCCCTGTTGTCTGCTGTTGAACATGTGTTTATCTTAAACATACCTCTCCTTGTCCCCCTCCTCCTCCCTCTCTTTGTGGATGGAGCAGATATATTTATGCCAGCACTCCCTTGTTCCTCCCATTGTGCTTCAGGGCGAGGTGTGTGGTCATTCAGGGATTTATGCACTTCAGATCAGGGCATGATACCAAAACTGAGCAGGCAGGAAACAGTTTGATGTTAAGGTGACCTGCTGTGGGTGAGATGAGAATAATGTCACTGTTGTGGAAAAAGAGTTAAACAATCTAATATGGAGGGTGAACATTATTTCTTTTACTGTCCCAATCACACACATGCAGGATGGGCAGACATACATTAAAGTGTGTGTGTGCAGTTCATATGTAAATGCTAATTGATCATTGGCTATGAAAGAATTGCAGCTAAAACATAAAAATGATTTGTAAACTTGACACAAAACTTTGCAAACACAACATTCAGAAATAGAGGACGACGTATTTGAATAATTTACTGAAGTTAAAATAGGAACACCAAACTATGAAAACTAAAGTTAATCTCAAACTTAACCTCAAAATGTGCTCATGCATAATGTCCTGATAGTGTTTTTTTGTACTGTAAAATGTATAGCATGTTATTACCTGTATTTACAAAGATGCTTTGTATCTAAAAACCTAAGTAACTTATGTTTCCCTATTATTGCTTCAACAATAGGTGTAATATTTGTGATCTTTTTTCAAATGTTTCACTTGTAGAGAATGTTTGCTGCGGAAAAATGTAACTAAAGACTGTCTCTGCACTTTGTCTGACACGTTACCCACGGCAACACTTTCAGATTTATAAAACAACTCAAGCTGATAGTCTGTTGTGGTTTTGTAGGTCATATAGAGGCATCACTATTCATTTGTCTGTTTTAGAACCAGCTAAAATCTTCTCATAGGAGCTTTAAAGAACGTCTTTTGTAAAATGTGTCTTTCAAACTATGTGCCAATGCGCTCACCTTAAACTGATGTCTGTACACTCTGATAACTTAAAGTAAATGAAGAGTTGCAGTGTTGGAAACAATAGTATAATTGCTTTGAGTATCTTATCTATTTTTTTGTAGAAATACTTTATTGTTAAGTTGCACTTTTTTTTGTGTGATTTCATATAATGGGAGGTCAGTTGTTTTTGTTGCCTGGCAACACTAACATTTTCCACATACACAGAGGGTATGACCTGTACGTCAGCTCTGATTAATGGCATGTTTGTCACTGTGGTGTGGAAGTCTTTATTCTGAAAGTCGACCTGAGGTATGAAAGACGGTCAGACTTTAGTTCAGTGAAACACCGTCAGGAAAAACTTTTAAGTGAATAACAAGTCAAAGCTCCACATTTTTAAGTTTACATTTGTATAGTAACAATTTACGATACATTTTTTCAAAGTTTTGTTTTCTTGCTGATATCATATATCATATATCTGAAAAACGAAAGAGGATGCTAACACATTTGCCTGTTTCACTTTTTCTCTCCTCTTCATGTGCAGGCCGAGATTCTTAGTGTCCTGAGTCATAAGAACATCATTCAGTTTTATGGAGCCATGCTGGAATCTCCCAACTATGGCATTGTCACAGGTCAGACACCAGGAGAGAGAGAGTGTGTGTGTGTGTGTGTGTGTGTGAGCGAGCGAGTGCTTGTGTGTGAGATTCAAGTCTCCTTTCAGAAGTCCTCACATGAACATAAAACCTGGACATGTGGTTCATATCTAATCCCTTACTTCTAGAGTTATATTTTCAAAGCCCTCTACAAATTTAGATGTTAATCACTGTCTTTTTGGCTGCAGCCTCATAACTGCACTAGGTGAAGGTCAGGTGAAGGTTAAAGGTGAGGTATGGAAGGTGGGCGCAGATTGTTCACGCTTAAAAAAAAAACCAATGTGTATATTAGTTTTATTAGTGTGTATCTGATCCTGGATGTGCCACTTAAGGACGTGTTAGCACATGCTCAGGTGTTTGTGTGTTTTGAAGGATCGGTGTATACTCTGAGAGCTGGTTCTTGCTGTGTTTCCTGGCAGGACATTTGAAACTGAGACCAGCATGTTTGTATGTGGTTGTAATCCTGGATGGGATCATATGGTTAGGATAAAGTACGACACACCACGCTATACTTGTCCAGCAACCATTACTGCTGCACTTTGGTCCAATGTTAACTAAAAATAAGAAGTACAGTAAGAAAAAAAAGTTTTTCAGGGTATGACTGTTTGTCAAAGTTAAAAAACACTTTTCATCTATTTTAAAGGGTCCGATTTGTTAGTTTTGCACCCACCAGATTCTCAAAGGAGTCCTTTACTTGGATATTATCCTCTGTCTTTCTTGTCTCTTTGAAATGTCAGTCTTAGCAGGGAAAAAATGAAAGGTTCAAAGGTCAGAGATAATCTGGATTAGACGGTCAGTGTGTGTGTGTGAAGTGTTTCCGCTGTGTGCAGGTCTCTGTGATGGGAGGGGCTAAACTGTTGAACTGAGAGGTCTCTGTCTTATATTTATGTTTATAATATACGTGGAGGAAATGTGCTTTAGCTGCACCAAAAATGGATATTAGCTCTTCAATATCCTTTGTTTAAGGATGGTCAATCCCAAAATATGTTTCCAGTGCGATAGATTTAATTTAACCAAATGACCAAACTGTATGGACGTTTTCATCAACAATTCTGTTCATGGGAAAAATAACTTTTCTGCCTCCCTGATGATTACTTCTTGTGTGTTGTTACAGAATATGCTAGTGGGGGGTCTCTGTATGAGTACCTCTCCAGTGAGCAGAGTGAGGAGATGGACATGGAGCAGATCATGATGTGGGCCATACAGATAGCTAAAGGTAAAGCTGACAAAATAATGATGATAAAAATGGTTTCAGATGATTCACTAATCTGCAGGCAATGTGCATCATCTGTATGATACTTTAATGTTGTTAGCTAAAGTAGAGAGGAGCTGAGTCAGACAGAGTAAATAAATATTATTCATGTGTGTGTTTGCAAACATATACTTCATGCATCAGTGTCCCAGCTGGGCTTTTGCTAGTCAAAACAGTCTAAGTGAACATGCCCCTGTTTACTCGTTCATCTTTACCAGAGTTCAGTGTTTACACAGCAGTCTTCATCATCCTCTACCTCACAGCAACATGATATTACCATTAGTTCATTATAGTTGATAAACAAATGTGGCCGCAAAAAAAATTGAAAATCAAGCAAAAATGTATTTTTAAGGTCGTTGTTACAGTTGACACTTATTACCAAGGTATTAAAAGTCAATTATTTTCAGCACGAGGAATGAAAATTGCAAGTGTCATCACAATTGGAAACCATAATGATTGTTTGGACAACAATGCAGTATTAACTGCTAGCACAAAGTCTGCTAGGAAAACCATTTCTATTCAGTTTAATTCAAGAACTTGTAATCACTTTGAGGATTACGGGAATGAAAGGCTCATTTAATCCATTTTGTAATATTAAAAAATAACTTCAATTTGATTTTTATCAAACTCTTCAAGACAGAAATCTTTTTAGGGGCTAACCAGGTTCGTTTTGTTTACTGAATGTTTTCTCTCATAACAGCATTGTGTCCATTCAGCGATAAGCTTTGTGTGATGATAAATCTTTATGAAGAAAGTTTCAATGAATTTATGATAGGGAAGTTAAATAGCCTCTTTCTCAGCAGCCTGCAGATTAAAATAATTAATTATTATAATTATAATTAAATATGATTGAATTATTGATAAATCAATTATTATATCAATCTGTATTCATGGATTAATGTGTCCCTTGTCAACTGAAAAGTCAGACCTGTAAGCTTACATTGTAGAAACACTGATTCAGTGCATTTTGTTTTACCTCAAACAGATTTTTACTTAAACTGCTTTGCACTAAAATCTCACAAATCCTGAAAGGAAATTTCAACCAAACCAATCCGAATAAAATATGTTTTTGTTTTAACCAGTTATAAATGCTTCTCTTCATCTCCTCACAGGGATGCATTACCTCCATGCGGAAGCTCCAGTCAAAGTCATTCATAGAGACCTCAAGTCACGGAACGGTAACACACCAAATACATTTTGATTTGTTCATCAAATTGTGCATCTTCTAGCCAACATGATATTATATCACTATCTTATGTCACACCTGTTAATCTGCTCTTTCTCGCTCTTGCAGTGGTGATGACAGCAGACAAAGTGCTGAAGGTTTGTGGCTTTTCTTCGTGCATAGAGATTTACATACAAGCATTTTTTTTTTAAATCAGTTCAATCAGGCAGGTAATTATCTGCTGTCTTCTTGGTTCGCCCTTTTGGGATTTCAGATTTGTGACTTTGGAGCATCAAAGTTCCTGTCCCACACCACCCATATGACAGTGGTGGGCACTTTTCCCTGGATGGCTCCCGAGGTTATTCAGAGTCTGCCTGTCTCGGAGACCTGTGACACCTACTCCTATGGCGTGGTGAGCTGTAACACACATATAGGAATGAGTACTAATAATAGTCAGGTACTGACAGCTGGAATTAAATGTTGCTCAGATTTGTAATTGTCTTGGTCTTTTGATCAATAAAAGACCGTTTTTGAATAAAAGAAAATCAAGGTATCAGAAAAGTACTGTTTAGTAGAAGTATCAGCAAATGTATCAACAGTATGAGCTGAACTATGGACTGCACTGCTGAATGTGGTGTTTAGATGTTACTTTGTGTTTCTATTCTTCAGGCAATTTACATAAAATGTAGATAAAGTATGCGGAGTGACTACCAAATTATCAAAGAAATCATTTCTATCATGAAGTAACAAAGTCTGTTCTGTGGGTAGGTGCTGTGGGAGATGCTGACTCGGGAGGTTCCTTTCAAAGGATTTGAAGGGCTGCAGGTTGCATGGCTGGTGGTGGAAAAACAAGAGGTAACCCCCTCCTCTAACACATACCTTTGTGAACACCACTGACACACACACACACACACACACCACACACACACACACACACACACACACACACACACACACACACACACACACACACCACACACACACACACACACACACGCACGCACACACACACACACACACACACACACACACACACACACACACACACACACACACAACACACACACACACACACACACACCTACCTTTGTGAACACCACTGACAGCATGTAGATGTACCAGAGTCTGAGAAGGCTGGATGAACAATGTGATGCTCTCATGGTTTCCACTGCAAGCTGGTGAGGCTGAGGCTGGGTATTTTTAGGCCTGATGTCAGTTCTCTGCTCTTGTAAGGCCTGGATCCACTGTAGTGGAGCTTGGCCAGACTCCCCCCCCCCCCCCCCCCGGCTAAAGCCTTTACGAGAGAAAGAGAGAGAGCGAGAGCAAGAGAGCGATGAGAAAAAAAGAAAAGATTAAAAGGGACAGTTGATTCAGGAGGTTTATGGGAGTTGGGGAAGTGACGGTTGGACTGTATGTGTTTCAGTTATTGACGTGTTTGAATCCCCTTCAACAACCTCACATAAAAACACACAGGCACATACAAGGACCAGCAAACAATTCTGGGAATATGATTCCTGCGTAGCTCTTGGCTTATCTCCAAATACTCTCCCTAAATAACTCCCTCTCTTTCTCTTTCCCAGTCTCCCTCTGATTTTCCCCTCCATTGCTATACCTTGCTTCCTGACCCTCTTCCTTGCCCTCCCTCGACTCAGACGAGTTGGTGATATTTTAGGATGAATCCCCAGAGAACACTGTTTCCATGTAGTGCACTGTACTATGGGGCTATCTGGGCTCATTCAGACCTTTGAAGATGCAAGGGGATCTTTAATGCAGGGATATTATCTTGGTGGATTTACATTAGCTGCAGTTTAATTGTTGAAGAAAAAAAGTGGCCTCACATATTGTAGCTGTCTTTGTTTTAAAGACCCTGATTTGTTTTCTCAATTACAGTCCAGAGGTTCTTCTAATAAGGATATTAAAGATTTCTCTTATCTTCACTGTGCCTTTGTTTTTATCCTGTTGGTAGTGAGTCGTAGTCAGTGAGGCGGCAGCTGTGGGGCCGTTTGCTTGTCCTTCAAGGCTTGTCAAACCAAACTAATGAAACCTCAACACAGTCCTAATGAAGCACAGTCACTCAAGCAGCTTTTGAAGAAGATGAACTTTTGCCATGCAATTAGTTTCCATTAGGGTGAATAGAAATAACCTGAGTGATTCCTTAACATTCTCTTTTGATCCATAAATTTAAGTAATGTGCTACTTTGATTGATGACCAAATACCTTTGAGTGTATTTAGCCTATTAGCAGTAGCAACCCAACAAGCCAAACTAAGATTTTGCAAACGGTCAGTGTACCTGTGCAGCCTCCATCATAACGTGTTCAATTTGCATGCAGTATGCACAAACATTGGGACATAATAAAAGTCACAACATTAGGCCATCAACTTTTACCCTCCTGTTCTTTCATCACAGCCAGTAGCACAAGGTGTACATATTGTTGAAGAAATAGTTGCCTTGGATACGATAGTAAAAAGCTCTGCAGTCGATGTGATTTATGTTTCTTTTTCCCGAAAAAATGCAAACTGTCTTGAGTACTGTTAAATGTTAAAGGATGTAGTTGTGCATCTTGTTATTCCCTTTTTTGCATACTCGATGATTGACATACATGTACCAAGACTTAAATCTTTCTCTGATGTTCTAAATAGTTTTTTTTTTATTGATTGGTTCTTGTATACTGTATCTATACAGTACATTTCTAAGATTGTTTGGTGGACATGTTTTTCAGGGGCTTCAAATGGCTTTAGTTTGTTGAAGTATTACTTATTTCCAAAATTGCATGATAAGATTTTTTCTATTGAGATTAAAGGCTTCTGCTTCTTTTGTTTGCATGTGTTTGTGTGTGTGGGTATCTAGAGGCTGACCATCCCCACCAGCTGTCCAGCAAGTTTTGCAGAGCTGATGAGGAGATGCTGGCAAGCAGACCCAAAGGTAAGCTTAACGAAAAACAGATGCAGTTGTTAATGTCCTCAAAAAATGGTCTTACCTTTATACTTTCAAAGACTTAACAATAAGTATGTGCTGGTGATTCTACCTCGTGTGCGTATACATACAGGAGCGTCCACAGTTCAAACAGGTGCTGGTAACCCTGGAGACTATGGCCAACGACAGCCGTCTACCGGACCAGTGCAACTCTTTCCTACATAACAAGGACCAGTGGAGGTACACACACATGCACACACAATGTTTTTTTTTTGACTAATGCATTCAGTGGCTTACTGCACTACAAATAAAACTCAATAAGCATGTACAAAATTCAACATAGCTATGCACGTGCCAGCATGCACACACACATGCATACAAACACAGCTCTGTGGAGTCTAAAGCTCGGGAGAGAAGTTGAATGTGTGACCCTGTGCTCTACTTCAGTCTATAATAAGCTCTCTGGAAACAGTCCATGGAAGAGATTCCTGCACTCCTCTTTGCCCTCACCCCACAGCAGGGAGGCGACAGAGGGGATGGGGGAAGAGTGGAGGAGAGAAAGAGGAGAAAACCAGTTTGAGCTGAATAAGAAAAGTTCAGGGATGACCAGAATTGTATTGAGTGAATATGAAATCTAGAGCACTGAAAAACGAGAGAAACAGAAAGGTTTGTGGGAAGCCAAAGTGGACAGATGACGCGAGAGAGGGAAAGAGAGAGCAGAGGAGAGAAGGTGTGAAATTCTGTGCATATTTAACATGAGTACAACGAGGCAATCAATTCTGAGTTTTTGGTATGGGTGGAAAACTTGGGCAAGGGGAGGTGGTGCTGGTGGTGGGAGTGTGTGTGTGTGTGTGTGTGTTGAAGGAACACAGAAGGAGGCATAGCTGTGTGTCAAATCTGTCTATATTTAGTTGCCTTGAGTGTTGATTGTGTTGTGAAACCAGGTTCAAAGGTAGTCACTAACTCTAACAGTGCCCTCTTGTGGTAACAGACAGTTCTTCAGCTCAATCTTTGACAAATGGTTAACTTATTGCTTTACAGTATTGTCTTCTACAGGAATAGTTTAGTATCTAAACATTTTATGTCATGTTTGATAAAAACACTTTTTAAAAATGTGTATTTATATGTGCAAATGTAATCAGGACTGCAGACTTTTAGAAGTCAAATAATTGAAGTTACAATTAAAAACATTGATCCACGTTCACAGTTTGTAGTAAGTCTAACCATAATTTGTGTTTGAGTGTATTCCATGAAGGTGTTATAATTATGTGTACTCAAAAACAGAATATATGTGAACATGCTCTTTACGTAGTTATTTTCTCACTATGTGATGTGAAAGAAATTCAAAAGATTTCTTTTCACTGAATCAATAAAATATTTTTTTCAAGAGCATTGAAGATGGATGACCTGCATGAACACATGCTTTGCTTTTACAAAATGTAAAAGTACATTTATTTCTTCTATGTTAACCAGCCAAACAGAACATTTAGTGTTATTATATTGTTAATACTTAAAGGTACAGTATGTAGAATTGCATGCTAATGTTTACATTAAAATATCTAACTTCAATTAAAAAATGGACTAAACCCATGTTATATATATTTTTTAGATGAGTACTTACATCACCTCAAATATTTCCAAAAGTTAAACAAAGCCGGAGAAATCAGTAATTTTATAGTTGTAACGTGACGTGTCTTGTAGGCGGCCGCCATGATGAGCCGCCATGATAGACACGACATGTTGATCGTTGTCAAGGAAACACCGGATGTTACGTCAAAGACCACTGCATAAGCTAGCTGCTACTGAAAGCTGCCGTTCTGTCGCTGTATGTGCTGCTGTGATAAAAAAACGTCATGTAAATTATACTTGGATACATCGTCAGTACACATATTGTCTTTCTCAGGTCGGTTTTGCCCGTTCGTATTGATTCGTTAGTTTTTACTCCCATAATACACCGCAGGCCTCGACGTCATCTTTTGTTATTGTTTTGATTGAGAGCCCCCTAGCGGCGGATTTTACATACTGTACGTTTAATAATAATTCTATGGGTTATATATCATTTAGGTAAAACTTGAACATGAGTTGCAGCTGTAGAGCTTTGATGGCAAAAATACTGCCAGCCCAAACTGATAGACATTAAACCTCAGTAATAAGTCAAAAGTATCCTTCAGTGCACACTGGAGCACAAGCTAGATAAGATAGTGTTAGTCATGATACTGAACCGGTTATTTAACTAGTAAGGTTGCTTTGAAACTTGACAACAACTTAATGCACAATTAAACACATATTCTGTCTGTGTCTGCACATCCTAGGTGTGAAATTGAGTCGACTCTGGAGCGCCTTCGAAAGCTGGAGAGGGAACTTTACTCCAAAGAGAAGGAGCTGGAGGAGAGGGAGAGGAGGCTCAGACTGTGGGAGGAGAGGCTGATGGAGAGGTCCAACATGAGTCCCAGTCCAACATCCCTACTCATGGAGCGCTCAAACATCTCACCAGTGAGTTGCATGGGAGTAAATATTAATCTGTTTAGGCAGCTGAAGCAAAAATCCACCCGGACTTCTTGGCATCTGATCCCTTCTCGTTCCTCTTTCTCTGACATTTTCAGTTCTTCACACCGATGTCTATCAGTTCTTCTGGCTCATTCTTCCGCTCACACTCTCAGGACTCCAACAGCGCCGGGATCAGCAGTGCTGGGGTTAGCAGTGCTGGGGTTAGCAGTGCTGGCGTCAGCTGTCTCCTCCGCACCCTCAGCAACGGAGACACGGAAAGAGGGAGCAATGCGTCACTGGAGAAGGGGATGGGCTCACTCGACAGCGGGAGGCTGCATGCCATGATCCGAGGGTTGCAGGGAAGGTTCGGAGATGAGGATGAGGAGGAGGAGGAGGAGCAGGAAGAGGAAGGGACCCTGGAGGAGAAAAGATGGGGGCAGAGGGAGAGGGATGACAGTGGAGGAAGGGTGCAGGTAACACTCAGGAGCTTCCCAGGCGGTGTAGTGGAGAGGGAGGAAAGGACGTGGGGGGACGGGGACAGGGAGAGAGGAGGGATGCAGAGGAGCAGAGTGACCACCATAGTCCGAGGATACTCAGGTGGGTTTGGAGAGGGGGAGGGTGAGAGGGAGAAAGATGGAGGGTGGGAGATAGAAAAACTTGGGGATAGGCTGGAGGAGAGAGGGGTGGAGGGAGGAATAGAAGGAGGGAGGCTCCCAACCATGTTCAAGGGTCTCCACGGGAGTTTGGGGGGCTTGGGAGACATGTTGTCCTTAGATATGAATGACCTGGGGGACATGGAGAGGATAGGAGACATAGACATGGACATGGGTGACCTGGGAGTCATGAAGGTAGTAGGTCAAGGTGTCAGGAGTGAGGTGGGGGTCAGGGGTCGCAGGAGTGACATGGGAGTCATGGTCCAGGGAGTAAGAGGTGACCTCAGCGAGGCCATCAGCCAAAAGATTAGAGGTGAAGTTGGAGTCATCGGGCAGTCAGGGGTGCAGGTGAGCATGCGGGCTTCGTCTAATCAGAACTCTGTGAAGAGCTGCAGCGTGCGGCACGGAACCAAGATCAACATGTCCTCTGCAGCCATGGACATGATGGAGCTCGACTGGTCTGATAGTGACTAGAAAACACACACACACACACACACTAACAGAAAAACACACAGAGGCCAAACTAGACAGATTTTGTTTCAGTTTGTTAACACATACAGTATCTGAGCTGCAGTATGTGCATTAGAATATTTGAGAGAGTTGAGAAAGAGCTGGTATACACACTTTTTTTGGTTATTTTTTTATTGAATGGATGAATATTATACCCATGTGTACTGTGAAATAGGAAGGAGAACGATACGATTCAAATGAGTCTTGTCATTTTGACAGAATGACTTCACCTGTGTAATTTAACGTGCTATTAAAACTGCTGCATAACACACTGTAAGAGGTACAAGTGTTACAAAAAGAACACACTTGAATGCCGCTCTAATGAGGCAGCACGGTCTGATATGTTTTTTTTTCCTGCTTGTAAAGTGTCTCTTAGTTTATAGCTTTGATTTGTTCAGAACAAGCTTTGACTCTATCAGTTCTAACTGTGATCTAGTGTGTGAATGTTTGGCATTTCTTTCTGTATATTTTATCATTTTTCAATAAAAAGATAAGAAATTTTGATTTCATTCCTGCTCTTCTTCTCTGATAGAGTTAGCTCTATCATCCAGGACATTTATGTATACATTGGAGTCTATGGTAACGATAAATCAAACATGGACGACAAGTTTGAACACATTGTACAAACCTAATTTGTCTCATAAAAATCTAATTCCTGCTAACTATTAAATCATTTCACATTCCTAAAGTCCCCATCAAACACTGAGGAGCAGGGCGACTCCTGCCAGCACCCACTTGGCTGGCCTCTCCCTGGTTTTGAGGCTAAAAGTCCATACATATGTGGGTCCTCTGATCTTGGTCTTGTAAAGCGGACATTCGTAGATATTCCTGGTCTCCTGGCGGTCATTTGGCACAGCTCGGACTGAGATAACAGGCATGGCCGGGGTCAGTTCCTTCAGACGGGCCTCAGTGATCACACCAGCCTGAGTGTCCCACCTTGCACCTGCGGCAAACAGATATGTCGAGAAGAGGAAAACATGGTATATCTTTGTTTAAAAGCAACAACATTAACCATTAAAATAGACATTTCTAATCATGTATGACACAATTTCATTCACAGAGGGAGAAATTAGCTTTTACATAAAATTCCTAAAGATTAGTTGCAGAAAATGTTTTTTTCTACCTTCCATGTAAAGTCCATAAACGTATGCCCCTTCCCTGGCAGGCTGGTTGAACTCTTCCTTAAACTTCTTGGAAACATCCACGGTCAGGTTCACCTTATCCAGGGGCCACTCGTTCTTCCGTGCCAGAGACTGCATCACTGCTGGAAAGCCAGGACAAGAAAATAATACAAACAAAAAACAGAGGACAAATGAGATAAAAACAACAGGCGGCACAAGTGAAAAAAAGATGCAAAGATTTGTTTTTTGGTTTTTAAGAATGCCTGGGTTTTACTTTTATATGTGAAAGAATAAAGAAAGTTTGATACCTGTGAGGAAGGACTGAGGATTGAAAAGTCCGGACAGCCAGACGACACTGGGCAGAGAGAGGTCCTGAGTCCAGCTGTCCAGCTCTTTACAACGCTGCAGCACATCATTATACCTGACACAAACACACATACGTTTACTTAGATCACGTTTAGGACATTATATAGAATTAAATTCATTCCCTGGAGACTACTTCATCCCCTACCCTCAACCAATCACTCGAAATATTTATTTTCTTAACTGGGGACTTGGATTTTGTCCCCTATTGGACAAACAATCCCGAAAAAACAAGTCTTAAGTCTGAAATGTGTGCCCCAAAGTAGGCTTAGTCAGACCCAAAAAGAGAGGAGAAGATCTGAAGATAATGTCAGAGTTCTGTCTGCACACTGGAAAAATGGCACATGTATTGTTGACAGCTTCACTAATAAGCAGTATAACCAGGGTGCGAAATACAGGGGGTCTAGGGGGGTCTGAGACCCCTTGATTGACACTTGAAACCCCCTGAAAGCCTCAAAAGCAAAAGTTTGGGGGGTCTCTGGAAAAAAAAAATCACCTGCAATTGACTTTATACTCTGCAGTGGACCAGAGAGAGAGAGAGAGAAAAAGAGACCGATGTCCGCTGTTAGGTCTTTGAATGCAAAGCACACAACTACAAATGATGTATTTCCCTGTTTTGTGCAGCTGCTTGCTGGACATGTGATAGGCGCTCTCTTGGGTTTGCTGCATCTTGATAAGAAATCTCCCCACACGCGGGTCCGGGATCGGAACTTTTTAAAACGGGAGCGCTGTTGTCGTGCACGGAGCCACCGGAGACACTCGGTGCGTTCAGTGCAGCAGTCCAGACCGTTTGCAATTATTTCCGTGCAGCGTACTGTATCAGCGCTCAGTGCGTGTGCAGGCAAGTGCGAGTGAAAAGGCACAAATTGGTGCTTAAAAACTGATCAGAATGCAGGAAAATGAATGTTACGTGTCCGAAATTTTCTGGGGAGATCCCCAGACCCACCTAACCTGTTGGCGAACACTATTAAAGTGCCCCCCCCCCCCCCCCCCCCCCCCCCCCCCCCCCCCCCCCCCCCAAATAAAGGTCAGGCTCACGATTTTTTTTTTACTTTAAGCCCTGAAGGGGGGGCCCCCCCGATTGCCACCGGGTATTTAGCACCCTGAGTATAACAGAATAGTGTCTTAAAAAGCCGACTGAACTCTATAGATGACAACAGCAAAGGGCAAACATAACAACTAAAATTGTCCTTTTTATCTTCAAAAACTCAATACTTTACATTTAGACACACTGACAAACATCTCACACAAACACACACCATATTGACAGGCTGTAGGTGGAAGGGTAGGCCAGTTTGGTCCAGGTATCAGGGACGTTATCAAAGAACAAAGCAGTCTGCAGCTTCTCCATCTCAGAAGAGATGGCCAGTTCACCCTGTGACAGACATATTAAACTGTTATATCACAATGACTACAAACAGCCAAGGTGTTTTATCTGGCAAATTAACATCAAAGAATTATTTGTACATTACATTTGAGACTGTAGTATAATTACTTTAAAAAACAGCTGTTCTGAAAAAAAAAAATCTGCAGGATGGATTAATGTGGTGCTACAAAAGACTCCCGTGTGGCAAAACAGGAAGAGAGCTTTTTATTCTTTAAGTGCACACATAGCTAATGGTAAGGATAATGGGAGTACTGGGAGATGTCTTTATTTGATTAGCACTAATACTAACACCACCACTGCTTTGGGACAAAAAAAAGCTAATAATCTCTTACTATGGCCCAATTCTTTAGTCAGCAGTAAGACCAAGGTATAAGAACTATTTAGATGTTGTTGAAATGTATAGGGTTGCACAAACACAAACAAATGTGTTCTACCTTGAGTCCCAAGTCCAGCTCTTTGAGTGAGCGGCGTATCTCTGAGATGAGCATGTTCATGCGTTCACACTCCTGAAAGCAGACCAGGATGTACGGCGAGCGTTCAGCTGTCTTAGAGGTGATGTCGGACATGTTGTACTCCTCTGGAAGCTTCTCGATCACCTCATCTAAAATTGTTTTCACCTGAAGGAGTGCATGTCATTAAAAAGTAGGTATGAAGAAGAACATTTCCTATAGTTCCCACATTTAGTGATGTAGTTCTCTAAATGTTGTATCTCAAGAGATTGAAATCAGAGATGAGCCTTTTAAAGACCCCTGTGTCAAAAATGGTCAAATGTGGTGTCATTATTTAGATTTTTGCCAGGTTCAATCATTTAATATCCATCAGTAAGAACCCTGATTCCATTAAAAAAATATATCCTGTTGTGTAGCTACCTTCTCCTCCAGGGTCTGTGAGGCTCCCTCCCCCATCACAGCGTCCGGAGACTGCAACTCCAGCAGAGTGTGGAAAAGGCTATCCGACGTTACTGTCAAGAACTCAATTTCTGCATTCGGGTGTAATCCATAATGTACTGGGCTCTCATGGGGCAGCATCTCATCTATGAAATCATGGTAACCCTGCGGATGTAGGGAGAGAAAATTATGAATGTTATATCCATTAATTTCTGTCAACTTCTCATTAGACTTACATTTAAATTCATACATCTCTTGAAAGTTCTTCAAAGCCACACGTAAATGATATGGACTACCCTGATTATTAAGTATTCAACATCAACAAGGTAAGACACTGAATGTTACAAATTCTCTAACACAGTATCTATATCTCTTGTTACCTGGTAGTCCAGGTTGGAAGGGACGACAAATCCTGGAGTCAAAGCAAGCTTTCGGTCAAACTGGGCAACAAAACAACACAAAGGAGAAGTTTATGTTATACAGAACAAAAACATGAAATTACTACAACTCAAGCAGCCAAAACTTGAAACTCTTTAACTTTTATTTGCAATCTTTGGCCCCTAACAAGCTACTCTGCTGCTAACTAGAACAGATTCTCATCCCCAAGTGTCCAAAGTCTGCTCCAAAAACCCCCCACTACAATCTTACTGACACTGCCAAAGTGTTTGTGCCAAGACTAAACTTCATTGAGCTACAAATGTATTCCCTTTCTCGTTCTCCCTCTTGGATAAATAAACAAACCTGGTTTGGCTGCATGTATTCTTCCAGATAAGTTCTGCAGAGCCGCCTGTCCCAGTCATCAGTGATGTGTCCTCCATACATGATCTCACCAAACAGATACCTCAGGTCCTCCCATGGCACCTTCATCAACATAATCATTGTTAAAATCACTGCTAGCACAATCATCATAATCATCCCCTTCATGACATGCTTCCATGAAACACCTTGTGGCAAACACACACATGCACCTCTATCCAAGTGTTATGTGTCACCCAAACAAAACACCAACACAGCACACTCCACCTGTGCGTTTGCCTCCAGGTAGTTGTAGAGGACGTTAACTGATATTGTCAGGTCTCCAGTGTTGAAGGGATACTTTCTGTTCCAACCCTGCGGTCCAAACTTCCTCCGCTCAGCTACACAGGCGTGAAAGTAACACAGAGAGAAGAGGATGGTCTTAAACTCTTGCTCACGGCTGCACTGGTCCAGGATGTCCTGCAAAGATATAATTTAATTAATTAATATAATTTACAAAATCACACATTTAGCAGAAAGCAGACATTAGACACCCACCTGGTCAAAGTTATCCAGCGCTGCATGCAAATTAGCATGCATGCCTGTAGGAGGTTCATTGGTGATCTTGATTGCGTTTTCCAGAATGCCCTGAGGGAAATCACCGCAGCAGTAATGTGATACTGTATGAGTGCAGGAAAGATACCCAGGAGGCGTTGTTGTCTATAATTGATGCCTTAAGATGGCCTAACTGCATGTGCGTTTTATCTTTACCTGTGGGATAATGTGTTCCTGGGGTGTTGGTGCTGGCTCAGCGCTCATAAACACTCTGTAGTCGGGATGGCTGCCTTCACAGCAGCGCTCGAGCAGTTTCTCAAGTGAACCCAGCCAGCGAGCAACAAGGTGGATGTTCTACAGGGAAGGGAATGAAAACAAACAAATATAGTTTAGTATAGAAGGTGACAGCGGGAACTCTTAACTACTGCAAATAGATCATTTTCATTTCCAAAAACATTTTTAATCGTATTTGTCTTTTATTAACTAAATAAAAAAACAACAATATGACCTACATATACCGGTAAATTACATTTCAAGTACTCTCAACTGTATTTCCACAAAATGAGACAGGTAATCATTTAGTGTAATATTTCTATTCTTTGATACATCACTTCTACACCATCGTCTTATCAGACCTGCAGTATAACCCAGTGACCCTCCTTGGATGCCTTTTCCATGGCAACCTCGGCCACAGCCTCCTGGCCCTGGCCCAAGGACACGTTGTGAAGCTTCCCAAGGTCGATGGTGAATCCCAGCTTCCTTCCTGGAAACATGGAGATTTAATTAGAAGTCATACTCCCACTGAAGTGTGTCCTTCATTGACCAATTATTATGGTTAGAAAGAAGTATTTTTTTAAAACCTTTTTCTTTGTATTATCTAAAATGTGATCATTCTATTGTTATAACAAGATAAAGAAATAAAGTAATTATACTTTTTTCAAAAAGCCCAAATAGGACACTTCTTCACAAAAAAGGGTTGATGGCATAAACATATAAAAGCTATAAATATCAAGTAAATATAGAAACAGTAAAACACTTTGAGTATGTATCTGTCTGTGTTTAATTACCCAGTGATTCCACATCCTTCAGAGGGTCCACTCCAGGGGAGAGGATGAAGAACACAGGAGAGGCTGGCCCACTTTCTCTGAAGGACTTTGCAAATTCAGTCTTTCGACCCTCTGTGTACTTCACCCCGAGCTTCTCCTCCACAAAGTTCCTACATTGATAATAAACTTTCTTTGAAAACAAGGCAAAACAAGAAACTCAATGTGCCCAAAAGGGATCCACACAACATGGCCAGGCACAAGACCAAGGGGACAAAAGATGTAAGAAATGTTGAAACAGGTTTGAAAATAAAGGTAAAAGCAACAGAGAAAGAAACTGGAAAAAGAATAATAGAACAAAAAAACAAATGAAAGAAAAGCTAAATAAAGTAATAAACAAGTATAATCCTACAGTATGACATAAAAAGGGTCCAAGAAAGTGATGGAAAATAAGATTGTCTGTTGAAGACAGAAGAAGGAAAATAGGATCATCTCATATAAATAATTTATACTTTATTAATCCCGCGAGGGGAAATTCAGTTTTACACTCTGTTATATTGAACATGCTACACACACATAGGCTGAAATACACACATGCACAAACACGATCCTATGGACATGCATTAATGGAGAGATGTCTGAGCTGGGGGGGTTCGGTGCCTTGCTCAAGGGCACCTCAGCAGTGCTCAGGAAGTGGACTGGCACCTCTCTAGCTACCACTTGAACCAGCGACCCTCTGGTTCCCAACCCAAGTCCCTACGGGAGGAGCTACTGCCGCCCCCCAGTACATAATATCAGTATATAAAAACACAAGTACCACAAAAGGTAAGAACTCCTAACCTGAGAGCATAGGTCATGCGGTCTGGTCTTAGGGCTCTCATCATGATTAGTTTCTGTAGGGAGCTTTTCCCTTTCCACTCCTGAGGAAACTTCTCCTTCTCTGGACACTCTGACTCCACCATCTTCTTCCAGCGTTTAGGAGAGCCTTCAATGTCCCGATCCAGACCTCGAAACTCATCGGTGAAACTCATCACCTGAGCAGAGAAGAGGCTCAGCCAATGGTGTTTGACAATATAATTAATGGTTGTTGGCCAGCGATAAAAGAAAATATGTTATGGATTTTTGTGTGTGCAATCACCTTGATGGCACTCCATGCCGTGTTTGAGAGAAAGTCGAGGTGGCTGATGTAGCTGTGGTCGATGTTAAAACGTAACAGGAAGTCCAGCTCTCTCACATCTATCTCCTTACTCATCAGGAGCAACTGAAAGAGGAAGAGCACAGTCAGAGAAGAAATGCTGTCTCTCTTTAACACTCACACAGACTCATACACACCTGGAAGGCCAGCTGAGCAGTGAAGGTGAGCTTGTCTCTCTCAAACAGTCCCCTGCTGATGTAGTTAAAGGTGGAGTAGGTAACACAGTCTATGAGTGTGTTGACTCTGCTCTTGACATCCTCACAGGCCTCTGCCATCGCCACTGCCTTGTGGAAAACCACGTTAAAGGCCTGACAACAAGACGGAGATGTTAGGCTAATACATTTAACATGATAGACAAAGTGAAAGCACATTGTTTTTCAGGTTTTTTTTTTTTTTAGCTTATCATCTTGAGAGAAACTTTAACACACAGACGCTTTTTTCCATTTCACCTTGAGGCTGAACTGGTACATGGGGTTGATCTTGTTGAGGTCGTTCATGATAAAGTAAAGCAAAGAAGCTCTGACAGCGACAGGACGATAGTGCTCTCTGGCTTCGTTTATCTTCACCTCATTAACTTTAGCTTCCAGGACCTGTGAGGGAGGGATGAAGGAAGAAGACAGAAGAAGAAGACGGGGAAGTGTAAAGGTGGGGAAAAGGAGGAAGTATGGAGGGTTTTTTTTTTAAAGATCTGTCTGATATTCAAATCATGCTTTAATGACAAAGCGAACACATTTACACCGTTACCTTCATTTCAATCTCAGCAGCTGTGTGTTTGGTGGTCTCAAGCTTCTCCACCAGCACGTTGTCACCCAGGAAGTTACTCTCTGCAGCAGACAGCCTGGTCAGCAGCTCGTCCTCCAGAAGTTTCAGCTCAATCTTGAACATGTTCTGCTGTGTGGTCAGTTCACTCTGCAGAGAGAGAATACAAAGAGCTTGTATCAATTACAATATGATATGACAAAACACACAATAAGCTGCCTTTTGGGACGCTTGTGATTCTTCAAATTTACCTGAAATCTTTTTTAATGAAGAAACAGTTTTTACACCTATCATGAAACAGTTTCTTGGTCTCAGCATGTTTAATACAGGGATGTATTTAGGTGTTTAAGGGCAGAAGCAATCGTTTTTAAGACAAGTGACCCTCCACAAATTTGCCATATTTGCACTTATTTCAGCCCACCTTGAGGTGCTCGAGGTCGGGTCGCTCCTGATTCACCACCTGGGCCAGCAGCTGGTCCTCTAGACCATCCCTGGTCACAGTGAAATTAATGAGGGTGGTCTGTGCTTGAATCTCTGGCTTGTAGTGAGGATTGGCCAATTTAGTGTGGAGAATCAGTCTAAAGCCTGGGTGGAAGAAACACTCCTTGTCCCCGACCTTTATACAACTGTGAGAGAGCGGTACAGAGGGAGGAAGGTTAAAGGAATAGAAAAGTAAAAGAACAAAGGTTTGTTTTGTTTCTAGACAAATGTGTGTCTGTTGTGTTACCTGCCCTTCTTGATTGTGTGTCGTCCCAGCAGAGGATCGATAACAGGATCAATGGTCTCCTCAAGATTCTCTATGAGGACGGTGTCCCCTGCCACTACGGCCTGTTCGATCACGTCTACATACCTGGAACAACACTAAATATTAATACATGAAATACAAATAATCAAACATTTTATAAAATACATAGAATTGCCAGTTCTCCCAACACTGTTCAAACAATAAGAGTAGAAGCTTGTGGAAGCAAGTGTGTGCTATGTAATATAAATGCTACTCAAATACTTCACAGTAAAAAAAATCTTCCCCACAATGGGATCAAATATGTATGTTTTCGGTAGGTACATTCACACAGACTGAATCAGATTCAGCATTTAAGGTGCAGAGCAGTCTGAGGATCAGAAACTGGCACTGGGAAACACTTACCCTTTCTGCTCAAGACTGACGACCTTGAGGCTGCTGCCACAGCGACTCTTGATCCACTTGATCCCTTGAAGCTGTGGGTCAATGAGAAGAGGCCAGCGCTCACCTGTCGTTAATCACACATGAAACAGGAGCAGATTTGAGAAACAAAAGTGGCAGTAAACTGTTTGAATGCCTGAAGAAAAGGGACAATCATCTCTTCAATGATGAGATACAGCACATCTAACAGCAATACTCACAGTTGATGAGGATGGTCGCGTTCTGAGTCGACATTTTGTCTCCTGGTAAGCCTTCATTGTTCCACTCAGCCACCATGGCATCATCAGTCAGCATCGACACTGGATCTAAGCCTTCTGTCATGGGGATGGAAACCTGATATAATGGAGAGATTATGTTATTGAAATGAGCAAATAAGACAAAATGTTACCATGCAACAACATCTGCTGTTATAAAGACAGGCAGCTGTGGAAAAGATGAGTGGGCATGTGGAGAATGATAGATTCACACTTTCATATAAAATATACAGACAGCCTCATATACATAAAGGAAGATATATTTTCATTTTCATTCAATTCTGCAAAAATATTGAAGTCTTAATATGACTGAAGACCTTCTGGCTGCGCAGGAAGGGCATCCAGAGGTTTTCCAGCAGCTCTCTCCTGTATTTCTTGGAGAAGGAGCCAGAATAGGAGATGAAGGCTGCTGTTAGGAGGACGTCCCCACTGAGAGTCTCCTCGTGTTCATGGTACTGAGCCACTGAGTGGGCCCAGCGCACGTTCTCACTCTGAAACATTCACATTTATACAAACAGTGAGACCATAGAGTGGTATCAAAACCCTTTAATACTGTACGTTATTTATAACAAGTTGACATACTGCTCTAATACAACACCTCTGGAAACAGTTCAAGAAACACGAGTAAAACTTATTTCCCATAGGTCACTGCAGCACCCACCTCCAGTCCTTTGACCAGCCGATTGGCAAGTTCTATAGTCTTGTTGGTGCGGTTGACCTCTTCCTGAAAGCGTAGTTTCTCTGATGTGGCTTTCTCAAATGCTGATGTCAAAGTTTCCAGGCTACTGTCCAACTCCTGAAAGAAAAGTTATAATTTAACTTAATGATCAGAGCATAAAAGTAATAAAACTAACATAGTGAGGTGACACCTATTATAAAACTCTGACCAAAAACACTTATTAAACTCCACTTATGGTTGCCTTCTTTATGGGTGAGTCGACAAGATAATTAGAGACTTCAAGGAGCAATTTGAATGACCGAGAATTTTCTGCAGGAGAAGAGGTCGTGGATTATCAGATGACCTTTAAATGTACTCATGATGATGACAAAGAGCAAGTGAGACAGGCCCCTTCCCTAAGTGACTAGCAAAGTGTTATGATGTAGTCTTGTTTTTTTCCATAAACATTTTTACCTTTAAAGCAAGATTCAAATAAAAAGGAGAAAAATGAATCTCAACAAACTCACAGTAAGTTTCTTCCTGATGGCCTCTAGTTTCTCAGCAGCCTCAGCCAGATCAGCGTTGGCTTGAGACAGACACATCCGCTTCATCTCTACTTCACAGAATACCTGCAGAAGAAACACACAAACACGTGCACGCACACACAGCAGTTTGACCCAAAGATAAGATTAAGAGAAAGAAGAAACGCACAGACTGTCTTTTTAAAATCCTTTAAAATAAAAAGAAGAAAAAAGCATTGTACTTACAAAAATCTATCCAGAGCAGCACAAATGTTGGGGAAACAGAAATTAACCTATCAAATGATACGACCACAGTGTAGTAAACTAAAAAACATTAAAGCTGTTTAAAATCAGTGATATTTCATTAGTATGACAGCTTATGTACGTGTGCTTACCTCATGGAAGCGGATGATGTTGATTACCCAGGCACAGAGTCCGGCAGCAGCAGAGGATTTCTGTCGTACAAACTCAGGGTTGAACTCTGGGTCACTGACGTACTCGTCCCTCACACACTTCACTGTGGCCTCGGTGATGTGTTCTTTGTCAAAGTTCACCAGAGCCTGGAGGAAGTCATCCACCTGGATGTGCAGAAGTGTGTGTAGAGTAGATGATATGAAAAGGTGTCACTGTATGATCTCCATAGTAATATATTTGCAAACCTTTTAGGTTCTAAATCATAGGTGGAGGTGGGAATTGAGGTTTGAAATAAATTACACGAAGCTGTAAACTATACTGGAAATTCTCTCACAGTGTTTTCCAAAGTCTCTATTTCAGTTTAATATATCATTTCTCTCTGAAACAAGAAACCAAGATAAGAACACTGAACAAAAAACTAAAAAAGTAATGACAAACAAGCTTATTGTACTAAAGGACATTATAAAGAGTGTCAACTCACTGTTACCGTTTTTGGCAGTTTTGGAAACCAAGATAGCGGAAAATAATAAATTGTCAATATGTTATTGTGAGTGTGACACAATGTTATTTCTCCACATTAGGGGATTTATGTTTAATGGACTTTCTGGCTTTGTGGTCGACAGCTATTAATCTACGGAACAGTACAAGACGTCATTGTAATATATCACCTTGCTCATAACCATCTTGGAAGCCTTCCAGCTGCGATCTTTGGGGATTCTTCCTTGGGGAGACAGTAGCACCAGAACAGCTGCTGAGACGTTGGTGACGATAGCCGTAGGGTTGGGGAACGTCCTGAGTTCTGTCAGGTTTAACTGGATGAACACACACACAGATACAAACACACACACTTAGCATGTTTATTTGGGGGGCTGGGATGAAGCCAATCTTGTAACACAGATATTGTGTTGAATATTTGCAGCGCGAGCACATATAAAACAAATTGAAAAAATACATTTAACATAAATTATGTTAATGTGATTTAGGTCTCTTTTTATGTGTTCAATGGTTTTACTCTGTTGAGTGTGTTGAGGGCTGCATTTGCTGCCTGCAGAGCAGGTTCAGCCTTGGCAAGGTCCTCCTCCGTTTCCTGCTGCTGTTTGGTCACTTCAGCTTGGATTGCTGCCACCTGAAGAAACAAACAAGAACAAAAATGTGTGCATTCTTTTTTTGTCTTTTCAATAGATGCTGCAAGTCTTTCTCGTTGAAAAATCAAAAAAGACACGCACATCCCTCAGTGGGTGCTGGATCCTCGTGCCATCACTCCATCATAAACATGTTTTGTGATTGTGCAGGTCCTCTTATGCAACAGTCTTACCTTTTGCTCCTCTGCATCTGCCACAGCTCTCTCTTGGTTAAGCTTGTCCGTCTGTTGTCCAATTTTTGCTAAGAGAGCCTCTATGTCTGTGTTCCTCTGCCACAACTCCACCTCCTGCACAGCTAGCTTAGCTTTCAAATCTTCTACCTGAGTAAGACAGAAGTAACTAGCTGAGCTACATAATCAGACACACAAGATATATTGTTAACGTTCCTAAGCATTTAGTGTTTATTGTCTGACCTGCGAGGCGGTTGACTTCAGTTTCAGCAGGCCGTTTTCTAACCGTTCCATCTTCTGAGTCAGCTCTGTGCGTTTTTTCCCCAGCAGGTTGCCATACAGCTTCATGAACTCCAGGAAACTCTTCGGTGTGGTGTAGTTAAAGTGTTTCTCATTCTGCTGATACTTGACACTCACCTGCACAGTGATTATGAACAAAAACACGAGATGTGATGTCACAGAGGGTATCAAGTTTTTTTTTTTTTTTGAGAACACAGGTGCTCTTTAATAACTCACCTCATTGACACTGGTGTGGGCGTACGAGATGAACTCACTGATGGATGCTCGCACTTTTGGCTGCATAGGGTAAACATAAACAGGGAGAAGTCTTTTACAGCCAGGCATCAGTTAGACTTGTTCTTTTTGACACACACAAATATAATCATATTTTACTTCTGCAAGCAACTATTGTGTTTTTTTTTTAAATTCTGATGGTATCATTAGCGTACTACTTTCATTTGCACTATATTTAACATTTTCTATATTTTAAACTCACAGAGTGCATTAAAAGTGGTTAATGTGTCATGAAGTGAATAGAAATGGTATTTGAACACGCTGTCACCTCCAGTCCAGGTATCTTCTCTATGAAAGTACAGCTGACAGACTTCAGGGCGAGCTGAGGCCAAGGGTGGAACCAGTCTATAGCCGTACAATTCACCAGAGCCGGAAATTTCCTAGCTCGTGTCCTCAATGTGAATCCGACTGGAGAGAAACACAGGACCACCTGGAGGACAAAGAGGGAGGTGGTAGACATATTTTGAAATCAGTGGTATAGAGAAGGGATAACAGAATATAGGTGTCACGCTTCGCTTTAAAATGGTATCATACATGGCTTAGAATTCCATTAAAAATGGTTCAGACCTTGAGCTGTCGTCGTATCCTCTCAATAAAGAAGCTCCAGCAGTTGTCTCTGCTATCTATGAGTCCTAAACCTCTCAGCTCCATCCGGATAGATGTCACAATCATATCCACTTCTTCGTCACTAAACAGGTCCGGAATATCCCCTGATTGATACAAAAGAAAAAAAGTCTTTGGCATTTCCTGGAAGAAAATATGCTTATGTTGTACATTTGATAACTGTAGCTCATGAAAAGAAAAGACACTCATGCTTTGTCTGCGTAGCCAAACCTGAAGCCAACATGTCATTGATGAGCACCAGAAATCGTTCATCAGGAATCTGAGCGTCTGTATGAAGAAACACTGTTCCAATGTTCTTCACCCCGACCTTGATATACAATGCTGCTATATCACTCTGGAGATGAGGGGATGCAGAAAAGGGTAAAAGAATACACACAGTAAATATGGCAAAGTAAATCTGCTTCATCTGGTAGGAATCTGCATCAAACGATGCCATGACATTTTTTTATCTGTTGTGTATTTGCTGTTAAAACATTTTTACCTTGAGGTCATTGATGCCATAGCCTTTACGCAGAGTGATCTGGAAAACTTCCAGCATGCTGAGGAAGGCAGCCAGCCGGCACAGACTCTGCTTCCCGCTGCCACCCACTCCCACCAGCAGAGCGTTACCATAGGGGGCCTCCAGGATACGACTGATACGGCACCTGAAACCGAAAACACCAGAATGAACAATGTGCGCTTGGTCTGAGGCTACATATGTGCTCATCTGTGTAAATCTCTGGTTGTGCATGTTAGCAGATGGTTCATGTTCCACTGCATGTGTCTCTGTTCGTGTGTCTTACACATGCTGGATAGCTTCTTCAAACAAGACCAGGTCCATGACAGCATGCAGCTCATTATAATGCTCCAGAGCATCTGCCAGCGTCTTCTGGAGTTTCTCCCAGTCTGACGCCTGACAAAGACGGGCAAATAAACTTTTAGTCTCTTTCACAATATGATTATGACCATTACTGTCCAATAACAACGGGGTAATCAACCGGATATGTAACAGAATTAAGTTCTGATCAACGCCTGAGTCCATTAACTCTCAATTCAAACCTCATATATAACTAAAAAGTAATTAGTTGAGCTAATGACAGTGCATCCATCCTCATTTATTTGCTGACAGATTAGACATGACAGCAGAGGTGGTGCCATAAGGTCTTTGAATATGGGATCTACACATAATCCACACAATAAATTGGTTTAAGTCAAAAACAATTAAACTCATTCTTTTTTATTATCACATTTAACATAGAATAAATGGTGAAAACCTGGTGATAGCGAGGCTCTCCAACTCCCAGGGCAAAGTGACAGTACACCAAAGGCTGGTGGATGAAGATGGATTCATCTATTCCCTGAAGGAAATTGGCAGAAACATAGATTCAGTATGGAAAGATGGAAAATACTAAACATGCCACAGTTAAGCTGAAATGTTGTGGCTAGAAATAGGCTAGTTATAATAATTTATTTCAGTAACACAGTATGACAAGAAGCCTATAAAAAAAATTGATATTTCTTGGATTTTGCCACAAGGAGATGCTGTGCTTGTTGAAATAGGATGTGTGACAGACAGTCACATTACTAAGATTTTAAAGACAAACATATTACCGTATATCTCTTATCTCTCACCTCAAAATATCTCTTTCCAGTATCCAGAAGGATTTTGTTGAAGAGCTCCACATCTTTTTCCTCCATCAGTTTGTCCGAGTAAACCCTGGAGCTCTCATGCAGCCACAGGTGGACCAGGTCCATGGGGTATCGGATACTCTCTGGCAGGGCGAACAAAATACCCTACACCCCAAAATATGCAGAATAATAACACCATGACTGAGTTGCACAAACTTTGTATGAAAATACTTTTCTTTGGCTACATGTCAAGCCTGACTAAAAAGGCTTTTCTATTTTAAATGTGAATCTCATTTAAGGAAACATCTTTCATCATTCAACATGAATGTGTGTGCGTTACCTGGAAAATGTTAGAGAGGTCTCGCAGGTTGAAGATGTAGTGGAAGCGAATCGCTGTAGGGAGGAAGTTCTGACTGATTTTTTTGTGCAAACAGATGGCTGCCTGGATAAGCAGAACAAAAAGATGGATAGCTGAAATGGTTTCATGTAGATTGGATAAAACAGGTGGGTGTTAGACTGGCTACCAAATAAAAAGACTACGGTAATATTGTTTGGAACAAACAGTGAAAAAAAAAGCTGCATTAATACTGTGGGTGTACCTGTATCAGAGTTCCTACTGAGCGGGAAACCCCGTAGCTGAATCCTCCCTGAAGGAAGTGGGCTGACAGGATGCTGGAAAAGATGGTGGCCAGTGCATCTGCACTAGGGAAGTGTACTGAAAACACTGAGAAATGCCTCTGTAAAAAGTTAAGAAGGCAGGAGAATAAATGTGTATTAAGTCTCTGTGGAATCAGTGCTGGCAAGAACACATGGCATCTTTCTCGGAAAGTCTTACTTCAAAAAAACAATCGCTTCTAGCGTTCATGTTTTGACAGCTGATTCAATCATTTTTGTGTTAATTTACACCTTCATAATTAGTTTGTGAAAATGCTAATAATGAATTAACTTAAGCAATTGTAGAATCAAGAGAAATGGTGAAAGTAGTTCATTATATGTATGTGTGTGTTCAATAAGTCACTACCTGCAGTCTGGGGTTTATAGAGAAACTTCCAGCTGTTGGGTTCATACAGGTGATGTATTGGCAGTTGTGTATTTCCTTCAGCACCAGTCGTTGTCTGTCATACCTACAAATACAGACCGTACAGACGTTGTGTAGCTGTATCATGCATGTATGCACAGTTGAACAAAAGTGTGTTTATAGTGTCTCACTCTTACCAATGGTTGTAGTCGAGGTGCTGTCGTATGAGTGTGTGCGGCTGGACGGTCCCATAAACGTCTACCTCAGGCATGTTGAGGTCGTCTATGAAGTAAATGAGTCTCTTAGCTGTAGGAGGAGCAAATTTACGACCAGCTTTCTTCTCCAGGGGTTTCTCCAGGACACCTGAGGGCCACACAGTGCATATTAAGCAAAATGCTTTCCACAAGAAGATAAGAGAATTACAAAAATCACATGAATAAGTTGGTGAACATGTTATCTTTATACAAGATTTAACATTTCATTCCAATTTGGATTTTTTTTTTTTTTCCTATTGGTTATGAAAAATGTTGACACTTTCCTATAACATTCAAAATCTGATCTGTTGGTTTGGTAACCTCAGCATCGTTTACAAAAACAGACTGGGAAATACAGTTAAAGGCCATCCTGGAAGATCCTCAGCACCCTCTGCATGCAGAGGTTAGACTTCTGCCAACAGGGAGGAGGTTCACTTGTGTTAGGAGGGCCAAATCACACAGATATCTGAGGTCCCATCAGCTGTTGGAATCTAAATAAGCTGTAGGCATTGTTGCCAGTACACTTGTACTATGGACTGTTTTTGTGTCTCTTATCTCACTCACGTCTATCATAATGATATCCATGGTAGTTATGATTTATACGTATGTGTCTTTGTGCTGTTTTTATGATGTGTACTGCCTGTATGGATGGACCTCAGTTGCTAACCAAATTGCCTCTCAGGGACAACAAAGATTTTCCAATCCAATCCAAAACAACTGTCAACCATTGCTACTATAACCTGAAAACCCTTCACTTTATCAGTGATTGAATTGATTTTATTTAAGTTAAAACCCCAAAACACATGTTTTAATTCCCATGGTTCTTACGCTGCAGCATTGCTGATGTGGTGTAGTAGTTGAAGGGGACTTTAGCCACCATGTAGTCCTCCTTCAGCTTAGCAACTTTATCAGACACCAGGATGGTCTTGCCCACTCCCGCGTTGCCCACTAACATGATTGGTTTGCCTCTCTGGAGCAGCAGGTCGATAAAGTAGGTCAGACAAATGGTTTCTGGAGTGTGAACCAACACAGTCTGAAACACACATGAAATGACCAGACTGAAAGGGCTTGCCCAAAATGTGGTCAATAATGACTGTTAACAAATACTGCAGCTAGTCTGTTCTCAGCGCACACATATCAATAGTACACACTTGTAGAGGTACATCAGGCTCCAGCTCAAATGGCACCATTTTCTCGCTCCAGGGAGTAAACTTTTTTGTTTCAGAGTCAATGAAATAATCAAAGACAGTGCCCTGGGAAGGAAACTTCACAGCTCTCATCTCTTTCGACCACCAGCGGCTGAATTCAGCACGATAATCATTCAGCTGAGAAAAAACAGAAATATAATAATGTACATTTATAATCTGCCTTGTGTCAGTATCTACAATTATGAAATACTGAAAACAAGGAGATAGCTCAAACATTGAGCCACCACACACATGATCCTGAAAGAGAGCTCCTCCGAATGCCCAAACACAAGCGAAGACAAAGTAGATCTCATAAAGTTCTCTGGGAGAGTCAGTAGGAGTGTTTTCCTCAGTCAGCAGGCAGTCCAACAAGGAACACAGTGTCTGATTGGCAAAATGACATAAATGTAACATCTGATTGGACAGTACATATTAACCTATTCTACTGTTTGACAATATGCACAACGGAGATATTCAAACTATGGTTAAAAAACACTCTACAGAGAGTGTGTAAAGGTATGTCACTCATTGATGTGTGTTCCCACCTGCACCATACTGTTTTCTGGTATGGGAGTGATGGTTTTCAGGTTGCAGCGGACTTGTTCCAGGCAGTAGGGCACATACTTATCAAACAGAATTGTGAGGTTGGCTCGCTCCGATTGGGCCTGTCGAGTGTCTATCCAGCTAGTCACATACCTGTGAATACAGTAGAGGCAAAAGTGCTTACTTAAATACAATAACAGGAGAGTGAATTTTGAGTTGATTTTTTATGTTCGTTTGTGAGTGTCATACGAGCTCCAGCCAAGGTCCTGAGGGTTGACATAGAGTATGCCTGCTCTGGATACTGTAGCTGGAGTTGCAGCCTTCAGATGAGAGATTTCAAAGAGCAGACGCATGGAGGAGGACAAGCTGATCCTCTCATTACTGGCAAGGGTCAGAACCTGCACAGGGAGCAGGGGAAAAATAGCACTGAGTTGTATCAAATGAATTCCAGAATTGAAAAATGGAAACACAGAACAACATAAGAGAACAAAGATTTCCTCTGACTTTATTGTCATCCATAACTGTGTTGAGTGACTCAATCCACATAGGGTCAATATCTCCATCTAGAACAATCCATTTGGGTCCATCATGGCCAACTGAGGTCAGCTCTCTCATGGTAGAGGAGAAGAGACCTAAATAAAGAGTGAAACAGAGACTGGTTCATAATATTTTTGTATATCGATTGTCCTATCCATCCCTGAAAACTTTCCCTTACTGCTGCCTAATGTTCTCTTTTATAAAACTCATTAAATGGAACCATAGTCAGATTTTTAAACGTCAAGACTCCCTCAGTCAAGAGCTTATTCTTAGCCAGAAAAAGTACTTTGCCAAATTGTAATTAATTCTGAGAAGAGGCTTAGGAATTCTTATTCATTATCTTGAAACCAAAATAACTCCAGTTTGACAGTGAGTGGAAATCAGGAGAAAACACTTGTTCCCTTGACTCTCATTCAAAGCGTATTTAATTTCTCATACAATTCTCCAGCCCCTCACCGTCTTTCCACTCTCTGGTCGCAGGGTGCAGGTATCCAAACAGTTCGTCTGTTGTAACAGCTTTAGGGTTGATATCATTCCATACGGGCTTCATCTTCATGTTGGTATGGGTTCTGTGGAGAGTCTTCAAGATCTGATGAATAAACAATACAAATATATGACCCTTTGTGCACCTACGCTTTTCATAAATCCATTATTAACTGAAAGGCTACAGATAGGACTCCTGCAAAGTTTAAATTCTTCTTCACTACAGATGCGGTAAACTTTGCCTTGCAGCCTCGTAGCGTCGACCCAGGATTGCTTGTTTTATTGGAAAGCTTAAGATTCATGTCAAAGAAAAACAAAACAAAACTTAGAAGTTTACGTGAGACTTGCAAAAGAGAGGCTTTGAAAATAAAAAAATGTGTTTCTCTGTTATTTGTATGAGTTACATTATAGGATTAAAGTTGGATTTTAACCTGACTCTTTCCAGTTCCTGGTCCGCCTACTACAAACACAGAGTGCCTGACAGCCAGCAGCTCCTCCAGCTGTGTCACCTGTAGACACACAGTAGTTTCATTATACTGTATTTCTAATTCTTGTATGTTCTTATTACGATTGACACATATTTCTAAGAGATCACAGAACTAGTACATTCGTGTCTTCTTTCATTTTCAAAGAGAGAACATACTCTGTATCCTCCCTTTCAAACCATAGCAATTGTGAATTATTATCTAAAACTTTAAACCCATGTTATCTTGTTTTGAAAAAAAGAAAGAGGACTTTCAATTTTAAAAATATTGTTACACGAGGAACCTTTAGGATGAAGTTCTCCTCAGGCTGCAGCCGCAGTTCACTGACTGACAGTCGAACAGCGCTTTCCAGCTCAGGGTCTCTCTTCCTGGGCACATCCAGCTGAGGAAACAGGTCACTGATCAGCCCGAGGAATATTGGCACGTCACTCGTGACTATCTTTGGCAGATTGAAGTCCCTCAGGGCCCGCATCAGCACCTGGGCAGGAAATTACAGTTGGAAGTTGTAATGCTCGTGCAGTTATAAAGTCAGGCTTCTGTAAAAACATGAGCTTTAACATATTTTCTCCATATTCATTAAAACCGTATCTGTCAATGACATGAGATTGATGCATACCTGTTCCTCAGGTCTGCTCCGTTCCTCTCTCTTCAGGGATCCAGCCACAACAAGGACTGATTTAATAGCCCTTAACCCCCAATCATAATGATCCTGACAGATAAAAGGGATTTATAAACAGAGACATAAGCAAAGAATATCACGCATTTTTCATTAATTCTGTTAATACAGAAGAGAATAGTAAAATAACAGCTAAACATTATTTTAATAGTTCAATCACAATGACCAGTAATGAAGGAAACATGTTACTACAAGAAGGATGTATTCTGCATGGTTTTTTTATGGTTTTCTGTTGTTAACCATGTGCAACCAATGGAGTACTGAAATTAAAGGGGAGGGGTGACTCGTTTCTTTTTCGTAAAACCGCCCTAAGGCCAGCATGTGATGAACAGGCAAGTCTCTTTTCAAAGTATTGGACCAACTTGAGCAATTTCTGGATTTGCAGAAATTAAAATAAACACCAAAAGTAAGTGAAGTCTTTGTTACAGTGGGTGTTGCATTGTTAAATGCACAGTATTTCTATGACTGTTATGTTATTGCCTTTATTCATTTTACATTTATATTTTGCTTTCTTACATTACATGTTCAACCATAAACAACACAAGGAGTACTTACAGTCCTGTTGATTCATTTACCTGTTTGGACAGCAGCTCCTTACAAAGAGTGTAGAGGCTAATGAACTTGCGCGCCAGCAGACGAGCATCTATGAAACCTTCTGCCACCAACATGATCTCACAGATTAGCTCAAAGTCTGGGATCACCATGGCACAGGGCCTGAAGAGTTAAGACACCAGATATTTATTAATCACATTTTTAAAAACATGCACTTAAGAGTCTGCTCTCTTTCTCTGTCTTTATCAAACCTGAACAGAGCTTTGAGGTTCTCTGGGAGCTCGGCCCTGCCAGCATAGCCCGGGTTCAGAGTGATGAAGATCCCAACTGTTTGCTTCAGCTCGATCTCCTCTCCCAGGAAATGGAACCTACATACATCAGTCCATAGAAAAATATCAGACCATATTAGCAGACTAAATAATAGATAAGTATATGGGTAGTTTATTGTGTGTGTCATTATTTCAACATGAACCTTTGCTTCTTGTTGCGTACAGCATCCTGAATAGTCTTGACCTGTACAGCTACAACAGACAGCACTTCCACTGAGATCCTGTTGAACTCGTCGAAGCAGCCCCACACCCCAGTCTGAGCCAGACCCTTATAAATGTTTCCTATAGACTGTAGACACAGAGAGCGATTGAATGGTAGAGTAAATATAAATTAGATTATTAATGCTCTCAATAGGACATACGTATGTGTCCTCAGTTCTACCTTGTAGTCCATCTGTTCTGAGCAGTTGAACACATACACCATGATGCCCAGGGAGCGTCCAAGGTCTTTGGTGGTCTCTGTCTTACCCGTGCCAGCTGGACCAGAGGGGGCTCCACTCATAGTCAGATGGAGAGACTGGGTCAGGGTGATGTAGCACCTAACTCAAGTACAGATGATACACATAGAATAATAAATAAACATTAATATGTTTAGCAATGCCAACATTTGTCAATGTAGTGTGGTCAAGTGTATTCATGTATTGGTGTATGACAATGTGGTAATGTATGAGATTTTGTATTTTTTCACTTATTCAATCTCAGAAGTTGTAAAAAAACAAAGAATAAATTCGGGTCACACACCTCCTCTCCATTCTGAAAAAAAAAACAAAGTACAAAAATAGTACGATCCGTGTAGCATATTAAGCTACATGAATGTGTACCTGTCTGTGAGTGGCGTGATGACCAGTCTGTTAGTGTTCCCCAGGTATTCATAGCTGAACTGGAACTGGGCATCACAGATGTTTACATAACAGTGGCTGGTTTCGTCGTCCCAGCGATGCCGTAGCTGGGACAGCCATGCAAACGCCTGGCCTGCTGTCACCTAAGAGACGCATACAGTTACATCAACAGGAGGCTCTTCTGGCTTGTTAAATGCCTCATTAGACGAATGTATGTATCACCTCAGCATTACCTTCTGACTTATGAGATTAGCGACCACATCCCGAGCATGGACATCGATGGTGCAGATGGTCATAATTTTCTGTCTGTCTCCAGCAGTTAAATCTCCAAGCAGCATGTGGATGAGCGAATTCAGCTGTGTGATCTAGAAAAGAAGAATTCGCAAAACATAAGTGAAGAAATCTAGCAGTGTTCATCCACCATCCAAACCATCATTTTTTCCTGGTATAGAAGCACTACCTGCTTTTTGTTGTAGTCTTTGAGGGCTGTCTCAAATCCCTCCTCCACCCTCTCAAAAGCAATGCCCACATCTGTGGCCCACCACACCTGACTACCAGTCAACCCAACCTAGGAATGGAGCGAAAGCAGATTATGTGTGTACTTATTAACATTATGCAGTTCATTTACAGATTGTGCACCTTCAGACCTGTGCAGGATAGTCAAACAGCCACTGGTCTCTCGGTTTGTCCTCGTACGCAGCTACTGCCTCCTGGATCTCTTTTTGAACTGTGCAGCGCATGGTGCTCTCCAAAGCACTCAACCAACACTCTGCCTGAAACAAAAAAAGAGTCAAAAACTTCACAAAATATACTTAATTTAAAGAAAATGATTCTATACTGTATAATATTTGGGACTGCTTTAGATCATTAAATATGGCAGCTGTATACACTAACAAGTATATACATCTGGTAAAATCAGAGAATGTCGTTTGGCAAAGTTGTGCCAAAATGATGCAATTAAAGAATACAGTCTCATTTAACTTGTATTTGCGAACAAAGAAATCCAAATTGGGTTTTCATTTCACCTGTCCTTCACAGATGCATGGCTCAGAGAATGGAACATATTCTCCCTCTCTGCTGTACATCCCTATAGCAATCGTCTCCCCGTCCTCCTCCCCTCCTCTGTCCTCCTCCCTGAAGCGAAGATCTGCTATGTTGTCAAACAGCTTCAGCAGGTGTCTGGTTACCTGGGAAACACAGGTTATCAGATTTTTGTTCAATGTCAATCTTAAAGGTTGTGTTGAAAAAAATCAATGTAATGTCTGTCATCATTTTCTTTAATTCAATGTTTCTGCTCCGTAACACTAAGACAGGATTTAAAGACAATATTGAAACAATACCTTTTTCATACATTCCCTCTAGGAAAATGTAATTACATTTTTTATCCGTCACCTGTTTGGGTTGTGTTCCCTTGGAAACAATCTCCAGCAGGTCTGACGCGGATACAAAGTAGAATCTGGGGAATGTGAGTCTCTTAGTCTCCAGGTATTCTGCCAAAGCCTTCTCGCACACAGACAGCCTCTGCTGCAAGGTCTCCAGGTTCTCCAGGAAACCAGACTGGTTGGTCACCTCTACCACATTATTGTTCTTCACCACCTCAGTCATCAAGCTCTGGGTGAGAGAAGAAGAAAAAATATTATAATAAGAACAGTAAACACAACATAATTACAGGGTGAGATGGATGTACTGTTGGCAGACTAGCGCTCTTGTGTATTGTATATTACCTGGAAGTCGGTGTGTATTCCCTGGAAGCGCTCAGCATCGTTGGCCAGCTGGCAGCGGATGTCCTGACTGTTGGTGAAGATGCTGTTGAGGTGAGCCCAGGTCCTCTGTACAGACATCCAGGAGGAGATGACCAGATCAGCCACCATCAGCTTCCTCTGCCACCCGCTCACCTCTGCCTGGAAATACTCGACGTACTTACTCATGAGGATGTTCTGCAGCTGAACCTGAGGGAAGATAGACAAATTAAAGAAAGAGCTTACCATGATTAACATGATGATCTTTAAGAAACATTTTGAATTCAGGTTAACTGGTATATCCGATACCTTTCATTATGTTTCTGTGCAATATTTTTGGTCAATTACTTTTTTAATGTCAGCACTAAACAGAGGCAGACTAAATAAATGTAAATCTAAACTCAACCCTGATATCATACACCATCATTACACATAGAAACCGGATATCAGATCTTTGGAACTATCTGTGCATTTATCACTCTTACTTGGTTGTCCTCAAGTGTTTCTATCAGGTTCTCATCTGCTTTGAGCAGCGGGGTTCCCGTACTCGTGTGAGTCTCATATGACAAAGACATTACACTCCATGTCTGGGTTATTTCTGCCAAAACCTGCCAAAAAAAGTGGAGCAAATATTGAATTCTGTCACTGAAGATGGGGAAAAAGTTAAAGGTTGTGCAGCAGGAAAGGCCAAAAGTACAATGATTTAACTGAGAATGTTATGTATTTTATTTCTGCACAGCTTAATTATCTTACATTATTGTTAATCTCAAGTTCACACAACTGAATAAACAAATGATTCATCAGGGAAAAAAAGTGGGGATTTGTTTCTACTACTCAAAAAAGACAAGTTTCTAATTTATTCCTTCAAAACATCATATGTTTGTAATCCTTACGTCCAGATATACACGAGATAAACTATTACTGGCAGGTCTATGATTCTCACTTTCTCTATTGCCATTTCTTTCACAGCCTTGTCCACAATGTTTTTGACCTCATCCTCGACACGGTGAAGCTGCAATTCCAGCAGGTCCCCCAGGGTGGTGCCTTCTCCCATCACAAACCTGACCTGAGGACCAAAAGGAATATACCAGAACCATGAGTCTGATCAGATTTCAGATCAGGATGATTGGGTTCAGTGAACTGTGCTGGTCATTTCAGGCCTGGACATGAGCAGGCAGGATTGTTGAATGAAGGCAGAGCACATGAAGACAGGATTAAAGAAGAAGTAAACTCAATATATTGGCTCGAATCAAATACAGTGAAGAACATGATGATTGATGAAACATTATTAACCCAGACAGAATGAGACAATGTGAAGTAGAGGCTGTGATAATCTTATACCCGGGTGGTGTTCATAAGCTGTTGCCAGTGTCTCTCTCTGACAGCAGAGTTCTGCAGCTCGTTGACAGCTCTCAGAGAGGTCAACAGGTTCTTCACAGTCGACTCCAGGCCCATGTAGACATCCCACACCCTCACCTCCTTATCCAGCATCTTCATCTCCTTTAACACGCAACAAAGATAGTCATAAATTATGAGATAAATATTCTCCACAAAAAAAACATTTTTAGTATTTGAACATGTAAGCTTGTCATACTTTGGCAAATCGTCTGAGCTCCATGTCCATCTGCTCAACATTGATCTCTTTCCAAGGAGTCTTGGTCCAATCCTCTATACTGGTCTGGCAAAAGAAGAGAATATGAACTCATAAATAAAATACTATCTTCCACTACTGTATAAAAGTTTACATTTTGGTGAAAGATACATGGTAACATGAGCGCCTGCGGTATGTATGCAGATCCTTCTGCCCGGCGCTAATGGTTTATCAAGGGGGCTCAAACATAGCTGATAGTACAACATGCCCCTGTGTTTGTTTTCTGCAGAGCTACATAGAGTATACTAGGGCTGTGCATCTTCACTGGTCTCACGGTTCAATTTGATTACGATAATCCTGTCAACGATTCGATTCGATATCCCCATGCATCACGATGGTTGCATCCTTGATTTGTGCTTAGAAATCAATGTCAACATAAATGTCTTTACGTTGTAAACAGTACTAAATAATCTATTATGTTCTGTCACTGCATCAATGCAGAATCGTCCACGTCCACATTGCGTTTAATCTCAACACCTCAACAGCATACCTTCACAAAGATGACCATGTCCCAGACTGCTTTGACCAGTATGATGTCAGAGCGACACTGGCGCAGTTGCTTGTACTCCGGGAAGCTGACCTCGAACAGATCAGCTGTGTCCTGCAGTTTTTTCATTTCTGCCTCCATCACTGCTACTGCTCGATTAGTCTGGAGACAGAAACATTTTGAAATGCCGTGGCTGAAAATTGTAAACAAAAATTATAGGTACTATTTCATCAAATACTGGAGGGTAGCACTCTTCAACAAATGAAAGTACTTTTGTCTCCCACTGCACACCTTATCAGTCAGTTTATATGGCTCCTCCACATCGATCTTAAAGATTGGGTCAGTGCAAAACTGTTCCCTGAACTCGTGCTGCTTCACCTAAAAATGTAAATAAACACATTTAGGATACCATGAAGCAACAGTTATAATGCATGTCTGCCTGTCGTTAACTGGGCACACTGTGGTGTCAGTCATATATAATGCAGGAACGAAACAGAGACGGTTTATCTGTCACTTATTGAGCTCTTTGTATGGGGTCCCCTCACTGACATCCAACCCTGCTCACACACAGCCTCACCTCAAAGCGAACACATTTCCTGCGTATAACTGAAACTTCATTTGATTGTAGTGGAGCCACTTCATGTTTTACTGTGAATGCAATTTTCTTCAGACTCTTCCACTTCTCTGGCAGCTCCTGTGTGTCACAACGTGGTCAGAAAGTGAAGAAGATAATTATAAATGTACATATCTGCCTGCAGTATTCATATTTGTGCATTGGTACACACTTCTAGCTGGTCGTAAACGCTCTCTGGCAGCTGCTGTTCGTAGGTCTTGAGGAGTTCAGCTGTAGACTTAAGAGGTTTGAAGTGCTGTTCATTGCTGATCTGTCTGTCTCTTATGGCCATGAGGTGGCCCATGATGTCCACAAGGCCTGCGTAGTCACCATCAGAAACTTTTTTGGACAGTCCGTGAGCCGTGTCCTGGAGAAAAGAGGATAGTTCTCTCACGCTGCGGGATAGAAATGGATGGATAGAAATGACAATGATGAGAGGTTTCAAAATGGAGAGGAGGGGTACATGAATAAATTAGATTTTTAAATTAAACTAAAAGAACCTCCAGTACCATTTAAGACTAAGGAATTATTTTAATTACTTTTTTAGACCTAAGACAACAATAAGTATAGTTACTTTACCTACAGAAATACAATAAGATAAGATATCTGCTTGTCAAAAAATCGTATCGTTCAGGTTATTCATGTCTTTTTGTTGTTGCTCTTGTCTTATCAAAGTGGATAACAAGTAACATTATTCTAAGCTTAATGTGATGTTAAAATGCATCCTGGAGCTTTAGAGTTTACAATTTCATGGCCATCAGTCCTGGAGAATGACAGAGTTTGAGGGGACAAGATGAGGGCTTGTTTTTTTTCTGTTCCTATTGTCTCACTTTCTACTTTTTTAAACTGTTTTGTCTAGAAAACAGTTTCAAATAGGAGAAAGCGAGACAATAGGAATTTGCCTGTGTTTGAGCATGTGTGTTTGTGTGTGAGACTAACCTCTGGTTCACGTGGTTTAGCAGGTGCTCCTTAAACATCCAGCTCCACCTCTTGATCACATTCATGAGTGTGTGCTTAAAGGGTCTGACGTCGAGCTGCAGCCAGCCACAGAACACCCTCTTGTCATCCATCTTGCTCACTCGTACGTACAGAGACTCAAACAGATTGATCTGCAATAGTGAAGATATCATGAAATGAAAATATAGGTTACATTTTGGTCAAGTTATTAAGGGTAGAGACTTTTTTTCAAGTACAAATGTAAAAGCAGACCTGTTCTTTAAAATTGTCCAGTGTGGGTGGGTTCTTTTTCAGCTCATAGTCAGCATACAGCTCAGCTTCCTCTGTGCTTAAAACGTGGCCATATAGAAGGAACTGCCTCATAAACTCAGACCTGTGAAAGTTGAGGAAAAAAAGACCAGCTTTATGCTAATTCGATATCCGTGTTTATTACAATTAGAAAGTTATTTATCATTTGGTTATGAAAATTAAATAAACAGGATCCCTTGTTCTTACAACATGTTGTTAATTCAAAATGGGCTTAAAATGATTCAAAACAACGAAAGTTATCAGTTTCAACATTTGACATATTGTCTTTGGGCTAGTTTCAATCAAATGAAAACAGGTGTGTATGTGTCAACAATTAAGAAATCAGACATATTCATTCATCAAAATCATTTCCTAACCTGTCATCAGTCCAGAGGTAGCGGTAGCTCGCAAACGACCCCTGATATTCTCTGACCTAAAAGAAAAATCAACACAACTTGTACAACTGTCATCCTAAATCATCATAAGTGACCATCTATGTGTTGTTAGCCAACAAACACTTACTTTAGAGATAGCTGCCCGTGCACGTGAGCGGATTACATGACACATTTCTGACAAATCCTCAAAGTCATTTATGTCAGTCTACCAGATGAAAAAAGGGTAGATAGATTATTTGAAAATATCTGATTCTAAACAGATGCACAGAAGAACAGTCTGAATAATCGATATTATACTCTATACAGCACCTGATAGTTGTCCAGCTGTTTATGCTTTGCCACTCTGGGAATGAAGGATGCCAAGTTGGTGATGTTTGCCACCATCTTATCCACAATATCATAGAAGTTACCCCCTTGGCTGAAGTCCAGTGGAGGTTCAAAAGTCATTTCATTGCCGTTGAGTACCAGCTGGACCTCAAACAGCGGTGTTATGCGCTGAGCTACATCTGTGTTGTCCATGAGGTACTGCAGGGAGCAGCGTACTGCACTGGTGAAACCTGCCAGGATCATGCGGTCCACATACTCTGTGTAGGCCTGCCACTCAGTGCTATACAGGTCTGTAACGCCCAGCAGAGACTGGTTCTCCTGTAGCAAAGAGGGACAGTGATGTTTTAGAGGGAGATAAGAAGGGAGAAAATCATATATATCATTAAGATATATATTAATTAATGTGAGTGAGCTGTACACATTTTTATGAGTAATATTGTTAACAAACCTGGAGCAATTTGTGTATTTGCTCCCCTGTACTGGAGATAAGAGAGTGCTGTTTGGAAACACTCTCTTCAATGTCAGAGAAGACGAGGAGAGTAGAGCCTCGGTTCTTTCTGGTGATGAAGGCACGGTGGCTAAATTTCCCCATGAGGTCCTTGATGGCCTCTACATTAGATTTACTCTTCTGGGCACGACTAGAAATGCTCTGTTGAATGAAACAGGGGAAACAATTAATGAACAACCAGTCGCACACACAAGAGCTTCCAAACTTTGAAAAAAATCGTTTGATGTGCAATATTTCCCGTTTCATATAAATCTACTCCTCTCGCTGCTTCAAAAGCTTGTACAAACTTCCGATGCCGTTCAGAAGCACTTTCTTTTCGATCGTTTCGTTACGTCATTGACAAAAAGCTTCCTCAACACGCAGCTTACGTGCTGTGAAAACTGATTCACGTGAAAGGGAAGCAACTTCATGAGATCAAGTTGCTTCCCTTGAATTAACTCTTAATAAAGTAAAGAACAGAGTGAAACTAAAACATGGAAGCTGTATATAAGCAACTAGAAACAATGTTATACAGTAAATCTAGCTGAAGTGCAATCCTTCTCCCATTATCGTTATATGTTAATAATTGTGTTTAATTCATGACAAAGCCTCTAATTAATTTGATTTTTAATCAATTGAGAAAACCAATTCCAACACAAAAACAGTAGAGACAATTTATTTAGTTATAGTACTTGAATATGCTGAGATTCAATGTCAGCACAAGATCATTACCTTAACCAGGTCTCTTGTGCTCTTAATGTAGTCCCATAAGTCGTCCTGAGCCCAGGTCAGGTCCCGGAGTGCTGGATCCAGCTGTCGTCTCGTCCCATCCATCTCATCTTTCACCAATCCCAGCTCTACAGCAAGGATGGTGCTGTGGAGCTGGTTGTACCACTGGGTCACCAAAGCCAGAGTCTGTGTATACTAAAGACAACAATGCATCATTAATACTTAAACACTGGATGTTTTTATCCTACAGTATGTGGAGCCATGTAGACTAGACTTAAACTGTATCGTCCCCAAGGGGAAATTCTTCTTCACAGCACTGTACAGGTTTGACAGCAAGTACCGAGTGTGTTGTCCCAGCAGAGCAATGTTGTAGTTCATGAATATGCTCCTTACTCCATATCCAGTGCATCACTAGGAGCTTCGTTACCCACCATGTAGAGTTGGTCCCGTTTGGAGTAGAGATGAAGGGCTGCTTCAGGAATGTTTGTGCTCTTCAACATAGTCAGATACTTCACCTCTCTGAGCACTGATGTCAGCTGGAGAGGGAATGAAGGGGGAAGTGTAAAAACGTAATGAATCCAAAGTTTAGGTTTGCTGTTTTAATTCTAATTAAGACATCTAAATAGCTGAGAGACAGATAAAAGAAGGTCTGTTAAATATGGTAACTGTATCCCTTAGAGAGAGCAGCTTGTTGGTACTTACTGCAGGACTGAAGTTGACCTGGAACAGGCCTGTGTCGGTGTCCAGTGTAAGCAGCGGTTCCTTAAGGTGAGTGTGACAGATCTCCTCCAGGCCCTCAGTCCACTCGGAGAACATCTCTTCGTCATGCTGGTGCAGAACCTCCAGAACACGCTCACACTTCTGCAGGACATCGTCTGCTTCGACACAACCCAGAGGCCTGGGAGGAAGAGAGAGCAAAGACAAATAACAAGATAACAGTGGAATATAGTTTAAAAGTATTCTGTATTCTTTCAGTGTGTGTATCCTGAAATGTCAATCCAACGATACAGTTTGACTTTTAAGGGTACTACCCTGATTTTATACATGCAAGTCTTTTACGTCAAGGAAATTACTACAGTCAATCATAAGTCTGAAATTGTTATAGGGGTGCATGTGACTCGATGGACAACTCTTAATACTGATATCAAAACTGCAATATGGGACACTATGTCAAATGATGCCAGTGACTTTGCAATTATGCTCTGAAAGACCTCAAGAGCCCTTTAGGAAAAGAATGGGACAAATATAAAGCTTTTCAAGGGTAAAAATGCTGTTAAATTACTCTCTTAGAGTCACCAAATCGATCGACAAAACCCATTTTAATTCACAGAACACAGGACTTACTAGTGGACACTGCTCCAACACAACACAATCAAACTATCCGGTTGAGACCTTCCAGACCAAAGCTACATTTGAATTGTCTTCTCATTAATGCACAAGTCAACATGTAATCTTCTGCATGATAGCTGTTCCGTGAGATAACTCAGTGTGTGTGTGTTAAGTACGGTTTGTACATACATATGGGCAAGTTGGCAGAGGTTGCTCCTGTTGATGAGGATGCGATTCCGAAGCTCCTGGGACCATTTGAGGTTCCCTGCTACAGACGGCATGTTCTTCCCCAAGACAGTACAGCCTGACAGCAGCTGAAAAAGAAAGGGTGAGTTAATATTCAATAATGACTTAGTAGTCACGTTCATTTTATATTGTTACTATTTTTGTGAGATATGTGTTGCATGTTTAGCTTTTTTGAATTAATTATAACACCATATTCAATATCTTAATCGCTGTGATACTTCTTTCTATTCTGCCTCTCTTACCCCTTCTCTGTGTTGATCAAGTATTAATTGACAGTGGTCTACTTCTTGGCTGAACATGGCCAACAACACGTTGTAGTTTGGAGAAAAAAGCTGGTGGATCCTGGGTCTCTCAAGCAGGGTGCTGAAAATCCTTAATAACTGAAAGGACATTAACGAAAAAGAACATGCATATAAAGATAGAGTAAGTAGCTTTTTTCCTCTAAAAAAAAAAATAGACTTATACAAAAGTAATGCAGCTCAATAATCACTTATGGGCCTCCATACATGTGTGGTGGTGACTGTGTCTGTAGAGAGCCCGTCCTCTGGCTGTATTTTGATGTTTAAGTTGACTCGGGATGTTTCTGCGCAGGTTGTGGATGTGTTTCCAATGAGCCCAGGAGGAGGGGCTCAGTTTGAATGTTATGTTTACAAGCTGCAACAAACAATGCTACTACCTTTCACCGTTCAGGTAGAGTGATGTCCAAAAATAAAATTGCAATTTACTTTGGTGATTGGTTGTTTTTAAATTGACCACCAATGATTTGAAATACTCTTATGACAAAACATGTTAACATTTTCCACATGCTGTTTTTACACAGATACTGAAGAGTGCAACTGTCCATCTTGTCCCTGCATGATCCAAAAATATATGACCTAATCCAAAGGGTACAGGTGTAACAGACAAACCTTAAAGGCTGACTTCAGATTTTTGGAGTGCTGGAAGGCCAGGTTGAGGACAGTACCCAGCCTCTGGTCAAAGTCTCTGTTCTGATCCATGAAACGCCAGTAGTAATGCACAAAGTCCTACAAACAAGATGGCATTAGACAGAATATATGGCTATTGTAGGTCCCCTCATGATAAAAAAATGCCACACTTACAGTTCTCTTAGCTGAGTTGAAGAGTATTGGTTGAACTAAAAATGACCACTTTCGAATTAAATTCCAGTTTTTATTAGCCGAGTTGCACATAAAACTGTCATTAAATATCTGTAAATAATCTAGTGAATTAAATATTGATGCACTGACTTATAATACTATCACAGATGGTTTGTGTTGCTTAGCAACTACCCTACTCTCCTAATTTTCAATAACCATAGCGCTGGGCTGAGAAAGGACATCTAATTGTTATTTTCATAATTCTGGCATGCACGTCTATGCCACTTGTAAATCTCTGTGAATCCCAGCCCGATGGGTATCAAATAATTACATAGTAGTGTAATAACTGTATTAATGTCACTTGGCCTCACATTGGCAGTATAGTCGAGAGGGTCATATTTGCTCTCTCTGAGGGTCCGCCAGCGGTCATGAAACTCCTCGCTCATGCTGAAGACCATCTCACTGAGGACTTTCCCTCTGGATCCACCCAGTTCAACCTTCTCCAGTTTCAGAAAGTCCAGTGCTGTTGCAAAAATGTCCTACAGTATGGATGAGGGGAGAAAAGCCACAAAATGTCTTTCATCCTTTTGAAGAGTTACTGTTAAGCACACACATTTCTAATCTCCTTTTAAAATAAAGAAACAAAGAGCTCTTTTTGTAAACTCACGCACCTCAATCATATGCAGTCTTTCGATTATGCGATCTGAGCGCTCGAACATGAGTGTAGCAGGAAAATCCCACAGCTTGATGGTCTGATTGTGACTGTAGTACTTGTGGATCTGCTGGCGGTGAGTATGGAACAATTGCTTGAAGGTGCGCAGTACTGAGATTGTAATCTGGACCCTCTCCACCCCTTCCTCGAGTTCCATCTTAAACAGTTCTTCAGGGAGAAGGTAGGCAATAGCCTTGATACAGATACACAAACATTAGGTGGATCAGTTGTTTAAGTGACTTATTTACTGTATGTTATTCTGTGTACTCCTCTTTTACATAGAGATGAATCACTGTACCTTTTCAATGATCAGGTTGCAGAATTCCTGCAGGATGACCACCATGCGTTTTGGAGTGCAATAGTGTTGGGAGCGGCTCCAGATGAGACAGAGTGTGTGGAAAAGAGGTGGCAGCACAGAGTCTACCTGTGGGAAGCTTTTCTCTTCTAAGCTGCTGATCAGTCTCCTCAGAGGTCGTAGGTACAGATCGATGTCAGAAGCTTCCAGCACCGCTGTAATAAACATAAAAACTGTATGGATGACTTGTTCCTGATTGGAGTTAATTTAACAGAATCAAAATCATTCGGCAGCTGAACAATGTGATAACTGAGTTACCTACAAAGAAAAAATGAGCATGATGGCACCCAAAAAAGGCAAGGAAATCTACATGAGAGTGTTAATTGATATTCAGAAGAAAATAAACTGGCTAAATAAAATTGTAATCCTATTGAGACAGAATAAATAGGACAATCTGTAGGACATCTGTGTATTAAAATAATGTAGAAACACTGTTTAAATTATAGCTGTAAAGTCTGGATCTGCAGTAGGAGCAAAATATATTAAGACAATGACTGCCTAATTTGATTTTAAGTAAAAATAATTGAGAAGCAAGGTTGTGAGAGACTCCATTATAGAATGAGGAAATGAATTTATTACCACTGATAAATGGAGACTAGTTCAGACCTACCCTCATCGACTTGGACGCAGACATCCTGGAAGGAGGAGTAATAACTGCTCTTGACTCTTCTCAGGATCTCCATGATGTTCTTTACTTTGGGGCTCCGGATCTGATAACAAGGACTTCATGTTATGATGTGCAATCATTGCTTAAGCACACCTGTTTCATCTAGTTTACTTCAATACAACATAAATTATAGATTCACAAATTAGAGGTGGGCTTATAAATTAAGGGGTTTGTGGACCCTGACACTATTATGTAGGTGTTTCCAATGTTTATACAACTATACATGAAGGCAGGAGACTATTAAAACACCTCTTAGTAAAATATAGTCCATTACAAGACCGCCATTGACTATGCTCAAAAATGCAACTGACAAACACCCTCAACAGAAACTTAGCAATAAGAACAATAATAAAAGGTTTTGCCATTCAACATGTTTAGCTCCACTGACATTAACAACTTTAGACATTTCATGTTGTTGGCTGAAATGTGCTCTTAAAAGATAAGAAACAAAGTCCAAGAACTAAAAACCCCTCTTTTGCTGGTAGGCCTACTTTAGGAACAGCAACTTTAGTTTAACATTTAAAAAACTTTGCCTCTAACAACTTCCACAGAACCACTGTCATACTTGTGACTGGATGCCCAGCAGGTTTTCCCTCTGGGTGGTCCAAAACTGGAGCTCCACGTTGGGGCCTGGGTGATCTCCCCGAAGCAGCACCGTACCAGAGTCTTTTTTCAGGACATTCCATATCTGCCCCGACCATTGAACTATCAGAGTTTCTATAGAGTATAACAAGCTATGGTCCAGTGGCCAGCCAGCAGGGCTAAAAGAGACACAGTGAGGAAACCAGCATGAGCGGAAGTGGCATTGAGGGCCAATGAGTTTAAAGTGAAGTTCACAAACTACATTTGGTAGGCTACTATCATATTATTCTAAATCAAATTCCATTCCATTAGATTAAATCTCATAAACGTATTTGACATATGCAAATTATAAACAAACAAGTCATTCATGTCTTGTTTGTGCAACATACCCATTAATGATTTCATACAAACAGGACTTAAGCAAAAATACTTTTGGACAGTCTATAACATGTTAACATTATTCTCTAAAGAATGCAATAGCCCATGACATTCACCCATCTTATGCTTTATATGCATTGATGATATTCATAACTGTTTGGCCAGCCTCTGTCAAACACAACAGTTAAATACAAAATACTTTGCTGCTATGGTGTTATGTCCACGTTTCTCTGTATTGTCATGCATTTACTAACTTTCATTAAATGTATTTTATCTTCTGTATAATTAAGAGATGTAACTGGTTTAAAGTAAACAAAGATGGCGCCCAGATATTACACTTTAAAGTAACCATTTTCGCCTACTGAATCCTTGCTTGTTTTGTTGTCCTTACACTTTATTGAACATCAAAACCTACACTTAGATAAATGTAGACGAGTAAAAATGATAAAACCTTGAAATTAGGATGTTTTTTTATTATTTGTACCATATTTTAGTGTGCGACAGCGTCACGCGCACGCGAGACAAATACGCAATACGTCACTTCCGGAGAAACAGTTGCAAAACTTTACGCGGGTTAAAATTGCGACGTAGCCCACGGTATAATGTTATACCCAGGCGAATATGCGAAAACGTAATAAAGTTTCGCTGCAATGTGGCGCCAACGTTAACGTAAGTAACTGTTGTTTGGATATCTCATAAGTTCCACACACTGTAATATCTCAAAGAAAAATGCCTGCTTAGCTTGACGGTATAAACTATGTGTACACACTACACTGACCTCAGTACAATATCTTGAGGTCGTGCTCTTTCCACACTCAGTGGTAGTGGAAGCAATGTCCGTCCTTCAGCGCGGCCTCTCAGGGTCACCACCCTGCTCCTCAGCTTCTCCAGGTGCCTGTGGATGTCATTAGACACCACCCGCGGCCAGTCCTCATGATTCAGACCGTTGGACAGCACACACACAAGCACCTATGCAGGTCACACAGTACACACTCATTGTTTCAAGTGGACACAAACTGTATAACAACAACAACACAATACACACCTCCTTTGTCATGTGAGCTATCTTCTGTGGTCGAAAACACACATACACAAACACTAGCCCACCTCAGATATGACCACAGGTAGGTGCTCCATGGGGTATCCAGGCACTTCTCCCAGTCGAAATTGGTGTCTGAATCCTTGGCGGGCGATTCTCTTTACACCTCTCTTTAGCACACACAGCAGTTTGGTCCTCCATGGTGGGGCTGTCTTCAAAGATGCAGAAACGGTAGGAATGCTTTCAGCAACATTGAAAGCACCAGAAATAAGCAGTGACTTATTTCAAAGAATGATGATGTTAGATGGAGTGTAGAGATATAAATGTGCTGAAGTAAAGAAAAGTTGAGTGTGCTTGTTTTCCCCCTGGGATTAATAAAATAACACTGATTTCTGTTAAATGCCCAAATTCACATTGAGCGTGTAACTGTGCAACATGGTCAGGATTTATTAATTTTCCAGAAGTGAAGAATTTAGCTTTTATTTTTCTATCCCACCGTGTCCTCCTCACCACTGTATCATAACCTCAGTGACAGTGTATGACATTTCAAACCTACAGTATTATGTTTAGAGAAAACAAGTGATTGACTATATGTACTATAAACATAAACATAATTGAATTTCCTCACAAAATTGAATTTAGCCAAGATGGGAAACTTAAAAATGAATTGGCACACCTTAATAAAAGAAGCTTTATGTATCAATGTATTCCTGTGTGTATTTTTTACCGACCAGTGTGTATTTCTTACCTGGGCATCCCCTGCATGCAATGTCCCTCCAGGTCCAGTGAAGAACAGCAGTCTATTGGTCCAGATGTGATCCAAGAAATCCAGTATAATCTTCTGGTTCTCCTCTGCTCCAATGAACCGGTTCCATTTATCCGTCTTTACTCGCAGCACACAGAAGGCCTGCTCCCGAAGGAAGTCCACCCTCTCATCTGACAACACAACCCCAACTTCTCCACTGCCTAAACCTCCACGGTTACTGCTTGTGCTGATGGCCTCAGCCATGAAGGTTCGACTGGCGGGAAGAAGAATGAGAACAAATACCTTATTCAGTATAAAGTTGGATGTGAGGCAGGAAAAGTAGAGTGAGGTAAATTGTACGAATTTGCTTCAGTCCTTCTTGCCAGGATAAGAAGTTCTAAATTGATGTTTCCCCAAACAAAACAATGATGCACTCTTTTCTCTGCCTGCACCTTGTGTGTTCTCTTTTTCAGCTCTGAGGGCTATAAGCTGGAAAAATGATACACACCTTGATGGATAGGTTGACTTGTCACTGTGACAACACTGGAGGCTGTTGGTGTTGCCTGAAAGGCTTTGCAACCCAATCCTGTAACCTGAGCATTCAGAGGAGGCATGACAACAGGGACATCTACAGGGCAGGTAAGGATATTAAACCAATTGGGGTCTTTTTGTTAATTGCAAAAAAAATAGTAAATACTATAGCTTACAGAGAAAGTAGGTCTCGTTTGTCCTCTGCATACTTACCTATGTAGTGTATATCCTCACCACATGGGGGCAGTATGGTACAGAGTTTCTGTGTCTATCTTGTAAATGTAATCCAAAGTGACCCTATCCATGACATCCTATTACATATGTTATGCCATTTATATAAAAACATAGAAAAATGGGACATTTCTCTAACTGTGTTACTTAAAATACCACAGCAATGATTACCCTTTTAAAGATCCTGAAGTTTCTGAGTTTAACCCTAATTCATGGATGCAATTTGACATGGGCTGGCTGGAGAAAGCAGAGCTTGTCTGGGATGTCTGACATTTGAGTAACTTTAAAACCTCATGTCCACATATTCTATTAGTTATTCGTAAGGTTATACAATGCCTTACAGTACAAACAGATGGTATAAACAACTCTTTTAATAAAGGTCTTGTAAAAAATGGCTGCAAGTCCTCATCTCCAGTGTTCCAACATAGTCTATAAATACATTTTAACCATTCCCCATGAAATTTTACATGATTTCTTTGTTCATAAAACCACTTCATAATCTGTAATCGCTCTTTTTTTTGGGTATACTTTTAGCTTTGAAACATTTTAAACAGTAGAAAGAAGGAAGTGATTTTTCCTTTCTTGTGACATATTAATACTTAATGGTATGAGCTTTGGCGGTTTGTGTCTTTATTTTTTAACATTTGTGTTCAGCATTGATCAGCACTAAATGTTTTCCATTGTTCAAAGCACTAGCTACACGAGCCAGTAATCCATGGCTGTTCTCCAAGGGAATTTGTTCTTCTGAAATCTGTAGTTCCATGCCTTACTCAGCTTGCATATGTGAAGGCGTTTTGTTCATGATTTGTGAGTGTATTTACAGGATTCATCTTCATACATTTTCATTTTCACTTTTTGTGTCATTTAGCTTGAATAATTGTCCATCACATACTAGGTGAGGGAGCAGGTTTTTTTTGGATTTATGATCGTTTGTGTTTGCACGATTATATTCCTACAAAAGTGTGTGATTGAATGTGCGGGGCTTTTGTGTGCATGACTGTCCAGAGCCCAAGGCAAGTGAGTGTGTCCCTTGGGTGTCTCCGCAGACACACTGTATCTAAGCCCATTTGAGCCTGCTGACAGCAGGAGCATGACTGCCCATCTCTCTGACCTCATGCCCAATGTCAGCTCTGCTCTGCAGGGATAGAGGGATGAAGGCCAGAAAAAGAGATCTTTGGACAACCGGGGATAAGAGGAGCAGGAGAGGGAGTCAACGGAGAGAGAGAAAGAAGGGGAAAAAAAAGACAGGGTGTATGCTGGGGTGGAGAATGAGGAGGGGCAGCAAGCTTACAGAATACAAATGAGGCAGACAACAGAGTGATGAAGGAGCAGAAAAGCAACAGCAGAATAGAGATGTTACACTTGGCCAGCTTTTAGTGATAAATATCCAAGAGTAGTTCTGCACAGTCATTGCTGAGTAATGTAAACAGGACTAGTAAGATGGCAAATGGAAAAACGTAGCCTTAGGCAATATTTAAACTCTGAGCTCTTGCCTGTTACTGAAATATCACCTGTAAGAAGCTGTAATATTCTGCTCCAGTGTAGCATAGCAAAGCAAAAGCTGAACTCTTTCTTTTATGATATCTCAGCAATGTAGTTTTAACCTGAAGCATCTTTCCCATCTTATTTTTTTCCCTCCTCTGTTTCTCCACCTCTCCTCCTTACTCTTTCTATTTGCCGTTGCCATGACTACGTGTTGCTTGACGATCAGTCTGTCGCTCTTGAGTCCGAAGCTTCAGCCTGGCTCTCCTCTCCTCATCACCCTTCTCCTGTCCTCAGTCAGGGAAGGAAATTACATGTAGATGAGTTTGAGGTCTCAGCTGCACACCTACACACAAATGTACACACACACACACCATGATGACCGTCATTTCTTCAGGCACTGGATGTTTCGAACAAGTCCCCACTTTGGTACCCCACGTCACGGCCTTTTTTTTCCGTTTTGTCTTGGGTTCTCTGGGGAAAACGAGCATATTTCGGAGGCAGTGGGACTCAGGGGAGGCAGAGAAAAGGAGGAAAAAGACGAAGGAAGAAAAAAGCTCGGAGAGAAAGCAGAAAGAAAATGTCACCAGGGAAAATAGAGAAATTGAGACAGTAACAAAGATGGCACATGTACACTCTCACATACACAAGCACGCACACACACACACACACACACACACACACACACACACACACACACACACACACACACACACACACACACACACACACACACACACACGTAATGATCATTTCAAAGCTTTCCTCCTGTTGCTGGCTGACTACCCAAGAGATCCTACCATGGCTGGTGATTGCCATGTATGTGCCTGTGTGCAAGTGTCCAGATGGCATTGACCAGCCGTCCCTCCCAGGGTAGATGAAGTAAATGGAGCGATTACAGTAATGACGGACACGCACATCTGTTTCATACCTCTGCACGGCTGCCAGCTCTTTAGGAAACACACATGCAGATAGAAACACACACACATTGGGGAAAAAAACAGTTGGCTGCATCCTTGGAATTTGTTACAGCAAACAAGCCACATAATACTGTGTGTTTAATCTGATGCTAGTGTTATTTGCAATTTGCAGTTTTAGTGTAGGAAGTAAAAATGTGAAAACATGAGCAACTAGTTTACACCCAGTCAGGTTGGATCAAATGTGACCCTTCTTGTCAAGGTTGCTCTGATTAATCCCTTTTACTTTCTCATTCAAAACCCCCTGATACGGTTTCTCTGCAGTGTCCCTTCTTCTCTTTTCTTTTCTTTTCTTTAACAGTCCTCTCTTCAACTTTTCTCTTCTCCCTTTTATCACTCCTATCTGACCGACTTCAAAATTGCCCCCTTCTGTTTCCTCTATGTCCTTGGTATTTTTGTCCAACCAGAAATGAGTGAAGAGAGGGGGACAATTCGGACGAGGCACAGGGGGCAGAGGTTCTCTCTGTAGTTTGGAGAAAAGGCAGAGTGTCACCAGAAAGCTCTTCCTTATCAGACCTCTCCTTTGTACTGGAAAGGTCTTTCTCCTCTGTCTGGACTCGTGATATTTGAGAGGCAGGTCCATGTACACAGGAAGAGGTTAGAGAGCATGGCCAATCTCCCAGCATGTGCGTGCGTATGTGTGTGTGCGTATGTGTGTGTGTGTGCGTGTGTGTGCGTGTATTTAGGACCCTGAGCCTGCTATCCTCTGTGTATATCAAGTGCTTGCATGATTGTGCTGTCAATGTCCGTTTGAGGGAACCCCATCAAATTGTGCTCAGAAAAGCTGAGTCCATGCTGACCACTTCCTGGATGTTGTTCACTTTGTCCTCCCTCTGTGTAAGAGAACACTCTCATTTCACTGGCAAAGTACTGCAGTGTCCCTTCCAGGATCTGCAGATGCAGTATTTTTGGTTTAAAAAAAACAAACCCTACAGCATTGTTTTGTGCTGTGGTAGACACAGGTAGTTTTTTCTTACAGCAAGTTCACCTGGGCGGGAGGCTCTCTGGAGGCTCATTAAGCTTTGCTGAGACAAAGAGATCCACTGGAATTTAAAGTAAAGTACAAAACCTTCCCTGTATTTCTTTGGTCTCCAGTCGCACTGCAATCCTGTAGATGGGGCTGTTTCTCTATCAGGCTCTAGAGAATGTCCTCTAGATGGTCTAATTCGAAAATTCTCCCATGCCTCATCCTCTTGTTGCTTATGAATAGCCATATAACTCTGGGGAGGCATGTATTATGTGTGCTTCTTGTCAATAGCTGAATTGGATTAGGCATAACTCCACTTTGTGGATTTAGTATACATATTGCTATAGGTTTTCACTTGGAAATTGCTACACACAAACCAGTAGGAGTGTGTTTGCAGAGTCAGGGGCAGGCAGACACACACACACACTGAACATTCCCTTGGTCTTTGACAAAGACAGAAAGTATTGTTTCTATTGATTTATCATCATTTGCCCACCTCTGAGATATTAAGAGCATAAAACAATAAAGGAGGAGTGAAATACTCCTGGGTAACCTCTGAACAAATATGAATTACACATATCTGGTCATGTCTGTTGGTGGAGAGCGTTTAAAGAGCAATAGAGCTGAAGAGAATGAAAATATCTATGTTTAACATATTTCTGTAGCTCAAGTGATTCTCTTGTGCAGAGCTGTCTGACCTCAGAGACATTGAACTTTCCATCGAAGCCTCCTCATGATATGACATCTCTTTCACGTTCTGTTGTTCAGTTAAATGAGGTTAAAGTAGCTAAAGTTTCCATCTTCCCTTTAGAATATGTTTGAGAATAAGACTCGCTTACTAACTGTAACACCATCCTCCTTTCAAAGACTATTCTGCTTTTGTCTGATCAGCTCGACGGTGCTTGGCCATCACAAATGTGAGGATGTTAATGAAGGTAGACAGAGGGGAAACAATGGACTGAGGTCACATACCGAGTCTGAATGTCTGCTCTTTGGTTCTATTCATTCGCACTTACTGATGTGGTAATCAATTAGTTTAATGTTGCATATAGGTTAAATGGGGTGCTGCCCAATGTCCTTATTAGCAAATAGCTACTTGTTCCTCTAGTGCTTTTGTAAGGAAGGCAGACACTTTTGCTCTCTAATTGTTTTGGAAACTCTGAGTACGATAATTGTTAGCTCTGTGCAGAGTTTAAGCCACAGGCAGGGTTGGCTGATCAGTAGAACTGGGCTTCAAGTTGCCCTCTACACAGTTATCATAGTGTGTGCAGTCTGCTGCAGGGATCACTTGGATATTACTATCTTTTTTTATGCTTGACTGCCAAACAGAGAATTCTCTCCCCAATAGAGCAACATCTTTGGTAGGGATTAAAGGTCTTGCGAAAGGAAACTTCGGCAGCATCACTCTAAGAAATCGCATGCGGCTTACTAGAAAAACACTTAAACATGTAGCATGCCGGCTAGCAGAATAACTCTGACAACTGCAATCATCTTGTGTTTGATCGTTTGGTCCATCTCTTTGGTCCAGACCTTCATGATCCCCAGAAGATGAATCCTTAGACTTAGAAAATGTCACAGGCAACTCAAAATGATACTCTGTCCTTTTAAATACACAAGTAACAGGTGAACTGGCGCATATTCACTTTTCATGGTTCCCACAGGGTGAATTTGTATGACTAAAGTTGAAACCTGAATTACTATTGCCTTTAGATATAAGGTTTGCACGAATGCTGGATAAATTGCCATGAAATTCGGTACGGACATTAATGGCCTCGTGATGAATTCAAGTAAGTTATCAAGAACAGTCATCACAACAAATTGTTAATTTGTCTATTTCTTTGTTTTAGGTCATAAAAAACTCCCACAAGCTTCAAATGTACTCTATGGTTGGTGCTTATCATTAAACTGTTAGCATGCTTAAGTTCTAATGTAAGCTGTTGAAACTGTTCCTCGTAGACCTCAGCATGTTAACCATGTCAATGTGAGCATGTTAGCATGCAAATGTTAGCATTTAGCTTGAAAAAACTGCTGTGCCCTCTCATGTAGCTCCTAGCAAGGCGTTTGACTCTCAGTCTTGTCTGAGCTTTGTAATGAAGATGGAGCCGAGCTATAAAACAATTAAAAGTCTAAGAATCTAAGTGTAGCTTTTAAAAAAGATGGAAATTGAGATGATGCATAAAAACGCTCGCATGCACACACAAACAAAACCGAATAACATCGATCTGTGTTAAGCTTTGATCTGTGTGTGAGAGCATGGTCGATCGATAACTTTAATTCAGCCTCCAGTGTGTGTTTGCACGATTCTGTCTCCCACGCCTTTCACTCCTTTACACTTTTCAACCATACGTGCACACACACACACACACACAAAAACATATTCTCCCTTTTGTCAACCACTCACGGACAGAATTAAACACACACACACACATACACAGCAACCTGATTAGGTGAACCGCAGGGGTTAGGCCTAATGACAAACAAACTCAGCGTGTGCACAAACACCTCTGCTTCTCAGATGAAATATAGATTTTCCACTGTTCCAAAAGCTGATGGGTATTAGGTGAAGGCATGTATGTGTGTGTGGGTCTGATGTGTTGGTGTGCTTGTTGGAGCGTAATCCTGTTCTCCAGATTGTTTCTACGGAAAGAGGAGGCACCAGGGAGAAGCATGTAAGTGATTGGACATTGCTTTGTTACTGTTAAAGACCCTCTCTCCAGGGAAACTGTGTGTTAAATAACTATGTGCTTTCTACTTGTGTGTGTCTGCAGTAATATGTGTTTGACAAATCTTAAAGGGCTGCCATCTTATTCCAAGGGAAATGCATTGGTTTTAGTACTGATGGCAAGTTCTTCAAAATGTGCCCAAAACTTAGTGTTTTGTATGTGTGTGTGTGTGTGTGTGTTCATATGTGTGCTTAATTTCATTCTTTGTTATATAACATATAGCGGTCTAAAGCCAAACCCCAGTTTCCCATAAAAAGGGCTCGAATACAGCAGTAAATACCGTAATCAAAAAGCCGTTTGTCCTGATGCATAGGTTTTATGAATAGTATTCTTGTAATGTTCGAGGCACACTCCTTCAATACATTTCACAAGTTAGAGCTGTACTAAGCAATATGTTAGAAATTAAAGTGGATGGCAATTTGTGTAATGTAAAAGGTGATATTTGAGGTGTCGAACTCCCACAGAATAACCAAATGTTACAGTTCCCTTAAGCTCTACTGAGTGTTTAAGCATTGTGACGTCATTGTTTCATCGTTTTCACAGCTTGCTTTCTAAATTTAGTGAGCCCCAACTTATCTAATCAATTAAGTTTCAAGCTGCGAAAAGGTGTGAAAAGGTAAAGAGGTCCTGGTAAACCAGCGTACTCTGCCTATCTTGCATCAAACTTGGTAAGCAAGGTTATCAAAAAGCTACATCCAAAAAAAGTGGAACATTAAGCAGCCAAAGAGGTGTTTCTCTCCGCAGCAGGTGGAGACCAAAACAGAGCTATATGTGACAGTTAATCCACCAGGTGGAAAAAACCCAACTCCAAATTAATGACTATGAATGTGCCTGCTCAATGTGTTCAATCAACACCCATTTATGTAAACAGATGCAACATGCTTACTTTCAACGTACAGTATGTAAAATCCGCCGCTAGGGGGCTCTCAATCAAAACAATAACAAAAGATGTCGTCGAGGCTTGTGGTGTATTATGGGAAAAAACGATTGAACCAATACGAACGGGCGAAACCGACCTGAGAAAGACAATATGTGTACTGACGATGTATCCAAGTATAATTTACATGACATTTTATATCACAGCATCACATACAGCGACAGAACGGCAGCTTTCAGTAGCAGCTAGCGCTAGCTAATGCAGCGGTCTTTGACGTAATATCCGGTGTTTACTTGACAACGATCAACATTTCCTGTCCATCGTGGCGGCTCATCATGGCGGCCGCCTACAAGACACGTAGCGTTAGAACTATAAAATTACGGATTTCTCTGGCTTTGATAACTTTTGGAATATTTGAGGTGATGTAAGTACTCAACTAAAAAATATATATAACATGGGTTTAGTCCATTTTTAATTGAAGTTAGATATTTTAATGTAAACATTAGCATGCAATTCTACATACTGTACCTTTAAGTAGTTGGGCTGTATAGAGTGATTAAAACAGTTTGTATCACACAAACACCTACGTATCTACCTTTGGTCAACAATTAGACAGATTTTAGCAGCGAGTGCTGGCATTTTTTACTGAAGGAATTAAATACAACATTAATGTCGTTAATGACAAACTGCCCCGTGGAGCTGACCGTTTGTAATATTTTGGCTCAACTGTGTTTTATTTAATATCTCTAAAATACTTTTATTTTGAAATGATAGTTTGATTTCTTCATCAAATCAAATGTATCAATCTGGTGTCTCTATTGCCGTTTTATCTCCAAACTTTGCTTTTTAAAATTCATCACTTTACATTTCACCCACCTAATGATTTTATCATCAAAACCACGATTATTTTGCAAGCAAAGGGATTAAGATGAGTTAAAACTTTTATTATAATCCATAATCGGCTTTACTTTCATGCCAGCAATCACTTTGTAGCAGTCAATTTCAGCTCTCTCTCCCTAATGTGGGGGATCTTATTTTGGAATTAACTCTTAAACTGTTCCAAACCAGCCAATATCAGTGTTGGGATGGGGGTAATGTCTTTGGCGTAATTGCGTGCTCGTGTTTTAACATGATCAGATAACTGTAGGGTTAAGCAAAGTGGCTGTTTGGCACACGCATTCTTGATTATCTTTATTTATCCCTCCCTCCCTCCCTCCCTCCCTCCCTCCCACTGTTTTGATTCTCACAAACACACACACATACACACAATCACACACATTCACACAACCCTCCTGCTAAAAAGCTAATCTTTTTGTGCTAATGAAAGGTATTGGGTTTCCTAACAGGCTTTTAAAGGAAGGTGATGGATTGAGGGATGGATGGATGGTTGGTTAGGGAGAAGGGACACAGGGAGTGGAAGAAGTGAGAGGGAGGTGAGGTGTCAATAAGCACATCAACCTGATCCCTGGGAGGTGTGCATATGCCGCTAATGTATGCATTCACGCTCACACACACACACACACACACACACACACACACGCACGCCTTTAGTTGCTCATAAATCTCTGGGCAAAGCATAAAAGCAGGTCTTTTGATGCCAATAAGCTGAGAGATAGATGGTGTTTGATGTCTCCACCTTGACCAGTGCTGTGATAAATGTCTGCGGGTTGGTATGCATGCACCTCAATGTATTACATCAGTTGGGAGCTGTCGCTGTGTGCAGATTGTTGCAGAACTACCGTTATTAAATGCATTTTATGTTGCGGAGAGGAATTCCTAATGTGATGCTTCTAATTATTTAGCACAAGTCCTTTCGAACAAACTGTACATACTAAATAGTGAAAACATGGTAATCAAGGATGACCGCTTGATATGTTGTGAGCTAGATTCAAAGATGTGTGAGAAAAATGTTAGCCACACAAATGATAAATAACTGAATCATTTGAAGACCTTGGATGGTATCCAAAGTCTTTAATTAATTTGAATTTTCAGACCTTGGATGGTGTCCAAAGTTGAAAATGATTTCTTTCCTCACATGTTTCTAAACTTTTTCCCTCTATACTATGTTCAGCCCTCCAGGTGAAACAGTAAGAAGGGGGGTGGGGTGGTCCTGGGATCCTGAGCCCTGGTCCTCTCCTGCCCTTTCCCCCTTCCTAATCAGGCTGATAATCATTAGTTTCCCAGTCATATTAGCATGCCAGTAATGAGAGGGGTAAGTCAACCATTAGAATATGATCCATAATTCATTGTTGACTCCCGTTCATTACCCCAAACTCACTCCCATGAATGTTAAGTGTGTGTGTGTGTGTGTGTGTGTGTGTGTGTGTGTGTGTGTGTGTGTGTGTGTGTGTGTGTGTGTGTGTGTGTGTGTGTGTGTTTTGGCTCTGCATCTCTGTTTATCGTCTGGGGCACAGAGCAGTGTCAGGCTGCGATGGATTGTTTTTGCTGATGGAAATTTACATGACGGACTGTGTAATCTTCCCTTCTTTTTTGTTTTCCTTCTTCTTTTTTTTTGCTTATGCATTACGTAACTTCTGAATGACGCAAGCAACAACTTTAATTGGAAATATATGCAAGGGTGCATTACTGTGCATATGTTGAGGTGTGTGTGAGAGTGTGTCTCTGTTTCTCAATCCCTGTCTCTCTCCCTCATGAGTGAAGCAGACAGCTGTTATCAGTCGCTGACAGAATCCTCCCATCAACCCCCCTCCTTCTGCTGTCAATCACAGCACATTGTCACAGTCGCTATTTAAATGGCCCCTTTTCCCTCTGTTTACTCAGAAAATGTGTGTGCGCGTGAGATTGTGTGTACAAGAGTGTAGTGTAAAATACCCTGCCCTTGCTCCTTTCCTCTCCCTGCTCTCCAAACACTGCAGGTTGATTACTAAAGGGAAAAAAAACAAAACACCTTCATCAGATTCCCCGCACTGTAAAATTACTCCCTCAATAAATAAATAGTTGTTAAAACCAGCTGGAACATCATTAATGTCCAGCTCCCAGCCGAAGGAAAGTTGCTTCAAGTGATTGTTTGTGTGTATGTGTGTGTCTTTTGGCAACCTTCTAATGAGATGCCAGTGTTTCCCTCCATTAGTAGTTTATTAGATAGCCTGGGTCGCTGAGGTTTGTAAAATACAGTAGCTTAATTTAGCACATTTGGCACTGCAGGGGCATAGGAGACTTAAGGCAGTATCAAGGGCACGGACATCTGTGTAGCTCGGAATATAAATTAGAGACGCTAGCAATAACAGGTGAGCTGTTGAGGAAAGCCGTCAGGCCCTTCAACAAAGCGTTTACTTATTAAACTGTCTTAGAGGTGCTGATGACTCTGGATCTAATTATATCACTGTAATTTGAACCAACTGATAAATGCGACTTAATTGAATAGTTCTGCATTTTGAACTCTATGCTGTGGACAGAGATTACTAAAAGATGAGCTGACCTTGTTTTGTCTCATAGTCTAAGCAATGCACTCCTGCTGCTGTTGCAAATATGTGGAATAATTGTCTTTGAGCCACAGTTCAGATCCAAGGCAAAGACCGACCTGACACTGAATGTTTCAAAGTGCAAATGCAACACAAGCTTTGATGCATTTGGTAAAGGTTTGAATGCTGTTGTTTCATGTTGTTTATTGAAACACAGAGGCAAGGCGGATATTTATCTATCTTAAAGTGATGCATGGCTTGCTTTTTTACACTTGTGTATTCCTTACTTACAGGATTTACTGTACGTGCATTTCATATTCTGTAGTGAAAAAGGATTTTTTGTATATATGATGCTGCCACATTGCAGCCTTTATAACATTTCTACAGTTACAAATGTTCAGCAGCACAAAAACATTCTCAGCATCCTTCAGAAGCTACAAACGAGAAAGTATATGAAGTGATTTTTACAGGGGACAATTTATTGTTAATATTCTGTGGATGGAAGAAAGATACACCTTATTTTCTTTGTTCGTTTGACCTCAAACAGACACATACACACACATACATACCCACAGTCTCAACATCATTTATAGCTTGCTGGTAAGTGACGGATAGACCCATTTTCTCCACCGTTCATGTAACCTTTTCTGTCTGGGGCTATCAAAGGTCACTCCGTCAGGCCTGATTTACTGTAGGAGCAAAGTGCTCTCTCTCTCTCTCTCTCTCTCTCTCTCTCTCTCTCTCTCTCTCTCTCTCTCTCTCTCTCTCTCTCTCTCTCTCTCTCTCTCTCTCTCTCTCTCTCTCTCTCTCTCTCTCTCTCTCTCTCTCTCTCTCTCTACTCTCTCTCTCTCTCTCTCTCTCTCTCTCTCTGTGACTCCCCCCTGTCCTTTTATCTGAAGCCTCTATTAGACATGCACTGTATGTAAGTGGTGTCAAGTTTAGAAAGGACCCAGGGTCATTATTATGTGAACGTTACCTTGGCAGTTTGTCACCAAGATACAATTCTTTAACATTTTATACTTGGCTTAAGTGAGAGTTAAGCGGTCACATTGCTTGCAAAGGTATGAGCCAGATTACACTGTTCTCATGACAGACTGTATATGTGACGATTGTAGCCACGCTAACAGCATGGCTCAAGAGCAATGTCCATATTTTACATCAGTCACACACTCAATGTGTGTTCCCAACTGAAATATCTCAACAGCTATTAGATTGGTACATTCATGTTTTCCAGGGTGTATCCTAATGACTTTGGTGATCCCCTCTAGCACCACAATTGTCAACAATTGTGGTTTTGTCTCAATAATCGTCTTAACCACTGTTGGATAGGTTTCCAACACTGCTATTATCAGGTCAAAATGTTATTGGTCAGAGACTTTGGTTTATCTCAACATACCTGCAAAACAATCCCATCAGCCGCAATGTTCTTTAGTGCTGACTGGCAAAAACTAAAATTTGTTAAATAAAGAAAAAGTTTTTACAACCACCGGTTACAGGAGAAAAACCAACATTTAAATAAAATAGAATAACGGAAGAGTTGAGGGAGAGGGAGAATGAAAACAGAATGTATGCAGACAAGTAAGTTAAATTACTTTTGCATGAGATTGGTTCATTTTCTTCCTTTCAATAGTAAATTCTTGTCTATTCTTTTCAGAATCAGAAGTAATGTTCCCGGGCCAATGGTTACAATGGGGGGGCCAGTGATCTTGAAAAAGCCATTGACCTTGACAATGTTAAATCCCACCACCAATGTTACGCCATTGCTGATGCAATGTGTAAGTACAAAGAAAGGTATAATGATGGCGGAACTTTGTTACTGCTCTGCTACTGAATTGCAGTGTATTAAAGGGCTAATGTTAGCATGCTGGAATTAGCATTTAGTTCAAAGCACATTGTAATTTGGTTACAGAGATAATGTTGAAGTGCCACTTTTACTCTCAATCCACATTTCCCCTCTCAAACATTTTACAAGCATTGTGTTGCTTTATGTAATGGTTCTGTAATTTGTGATTGTCTAAATTATAAAGTAACTTTTACGTTACATAGATCAACCTTTATTTCCTTTTTCATATCCTCAATTCTTTCAGCCTTTTCTAATTTTTTCCACTTTCTGCACGTTTTTTGTCTTTTCAGTAAATCCCCCTTAATCTTTCTTTCTAACTTGTGTCTCTTCTTTGGCAGAAAATGGGGGAGTGTGTACTCATCACTTTATCTGACAGGAAGAATGATGGGTACAGTGCTGAACAGCATGAGGAGCAGAGGGGAAACAGCTGAGGCAGAGAGAGAGGCAGAAGTTAAAACCAAACCCTTTCATCACTGTAATAGTTGCGTTTGTGAAGTGTGAGCTGGTTTGATGAATGCCACTGCGACACAATAACACAACTGGAGCGTCATTGTGTGGTTAAAGAGAAGAATAATGCTTGAGCCTAACTTTTCCAAAGCTCATTCACGCACAAAGCTGTACAATGCATTCTACCACACATGATGTCTGGGTGTGTGGGGGGGGAAAGTTAGGAAGCAGATTGTATGAAAAAAAGAAAAGAAAAGCTATTATGGAAAGCATTTCTCTGGTTGTGAATGAATGTCTTTGTTCCCTCAAGTGTGTATGAAATAACTGTAGTGTGTCCTTCCTGCTTCGGAGTTATCCTGGTTGGACTGATAGAAAGGCAAACATTCTTTAAAAAAAAGAAAAAGACTCGCTGTCGAAGACTGTAGAGCTAAAGCAATAAGTCTGATATTATATAACTGAAAAGAAAAATGTCTGAGTGACCCTATGGAACATCTAGGTATGTGCGTGTGTGTTACAAAAAAAAAGATAAAATGAGGTTTTGTTTGATCTAAATACCTTTTGCTATTGACAAAACCATAACAGTATATCTGTTTTAAGTGACACAGGGAAATGCAAAAATCTCATCTCATGTTGATGGAGAGCTGTTTGCACTCTGCGAGGAATGGAGTGAAGTTAGATGGAGTCGATGGAGGAGAGGAATAAATTTGGCATTACTCATCCTTTGATGCGTCCGTCTCTCCATCTCTGGGTTGCATCGCCTCCTCTGATGTCATGCTTCTTTGCATCTCATCTGCATCCATTCATGTCTCATTTGTCTCTTTTGACTCCCCTCTCAGGTTTGAAGGCATCTGTGTCCTTGGATTTTCTTCTTTATTACCTCATTGCATCATATTTCCTCTTAAGCTCTTCTTCCCTTTTCTTCATATTGCTCATCCGTCAATATTCAAAGGGTGTGGCCAAGGCCTTTGGAGCTCCATATTTGCAGGCCACTGCTTACTGATCATACTGACATAATAGTCGGATCTTTACACATCGGGTTGGTTGCTTTTGTTTGTAGTTTATTCTATCATATAGGCGGTTTTCTCTGTGGCTTTTTGTCGGGCATCATTAGTCGACAGTATGTGTGGGCAGAATGCAGAAGTGTGACTGTGCAGGGGCTAAGTGCTTTAAAGTTCATCATGCATGTGGGGTTGGATAGTACAATAAGAGAGTATTATACTCTCTTGTTAAGCCTTTCAGGGAGCAAACAGAAGCAACAATAGAGTACTTGTTGAGTCATTTATGTCTTCAGAGTGCTTACAGAGACTTGCATACAAGAAGAGTCTCCGGCTGATTTCCTCTTTTGTTGTAAGTCAGGATAACTACAATATGAACTGTGTAGGTTAGTGCTAACTTGTTGGTGTGATAGTTACATGTGCTCTGTGTCTAACCCATGTTCATTCAAGGGGGTGCATGTGACATTATTAAAGAGCCCAACTACTTACAAACCTCTGTACTCTGACTCTCTCTCTCCCTCCTTATGAATTATGATCCCTCATGGGTTGAAGTAAGTCTTTGAAAAGGCAATACTGCAGAAACGCCGTAATACACCATTTAGTCTTGGTACATTTACACGTAATCTATGAGACTGTTTAATGTGAGACCTGTCTCATAAATAACTATCAATACTTCTGTTCATTGGAATTATTATGGCACTGAGTGTTTCTTGTCAGCATACTACCTCTGCCAAGGCAATCCACGAGGCAGAGAAGGACAATATGTCACTCCAGCCTTCTTTACAGCTCCATCTCCTGAGACTTTGTGGAATGAGCTCAATGTCCTCGAATGAACATACAAACAACATGCACAAAAAGTGTGAACACTCATTTTATCCTCCTTGAACGGAGGCATATTTATACAGATGTTACAGTTTAACATTGAAATAATGCTGGGGGAAGGTTATGCTTTGAAAGAAGTGAATAGTAACGAACCTTTTCTTTCAACTTGGCTAGCAAAGTTTTATTCTAAACTCAAACCAAAATGTTTCCTTGTCTCACGGGAGGTCAAATTCAAAGTGTGTACTGTACAGTGCAGATCCTACACAAACATAGTTAAAAAAAAAAACTTATCAAAATGTCTATTTTAGCTCCTGTTTGGGATCCAGTATGTCTCACACTACCTGCTTTTTCTATCATCACCCAGATCATTCATGACGGTACCTTCTGATATTTGTTAAATAATAATGTGTGCATTACTTCTATTGGTTTAGTATATATTTACTCCAACATTTATTCTACAGAGATTGTTTAGACAAGTCTCTGTACAACACAAATCCAATAAAATGGCGGCTCCCACAGGAGTGGGGCTTCATTACAACGGAAATAATTGATTTCAGCATTTTCTGAATCGATACTGAATTGGGAGAAAATGCATTGATGGCATTTTTTCTCAGCCCTATCATCTAGCCTCTCGACACCTTTCATTCCAAAAAATTGGAATAAGCGGGGCTGTTTCAGTTTACAGTTTTTGTAACTTACAATCTGAAAGCCATACCCACTTAATGCAACAGTTTGCCACGTGGGCATACAATACTAGGCAAAACTAAAACCCATCTTTCGTACAATTGCTTCTGCCAATTACTGTGTTGGAAGCGCTCCATCGACATGAGGCACATTGAAGTACTTCTGTTTCCATTGTAATCCCTGTTAAGTCTGTTTGTTATTGTTCTGTATGCTTGAAATTTGCTTTAATCTATGCACATTTTACAAAGAAAAAAGAAAACAAAGAATTGTGTCCTGGTATTAGCAGCTGTTCTAGACCTGGAAATTGTACCTTACTGAGTCTGGATGCATTACTGTAGTTGGCTGTGCAAGGACAAAGCTTGTTTTTGACAAGTTGATCTCAGAGTCCCACCTCTTCCTGATTTTGATTGGTTGGTGAGGGAGAAGTGACAGTGATGAGCGTGGCCATGTTTAAGTTACTGAACTGTTTTGAACTGGGAGCGCTGCCAGCACAGCAGAAGCCTTAATTAACCTGTTCTGCTGGACAGCATAAAAACATGTTCATACATAAGCCATTGCTGGGAAGAATCAAAGAGGTGCTGCAAGGGTTAAAGGATGTAAGATGTGTTCTGAACGACAAATGTGATGGGAAGTCTTCAAAAGGAATCTTTGTCTTGGCTTTTAAGGTTTTATGTTGTAGCAGGTACAGGTATCTAAATAATCTCTTCTGTTTTCTGTCTGTGCTTCTCAAAATGGTTTACAAGCTTTATTAAGTCAATACTGTCTCAGATGTATCCCTCAGTTACTCTTACTTTACATTATCTACACATTCCAGAAGGTTTTTGGTAACGTTGGTTTGGTTCAAAGTACATATCATTTTGATATTTTTCTTCCTTTATTTTAAAGGTATGGGTTTGAATCTTTATACTGGAGGTTAGATACCATTGCCTGTTCAGGAAATGCAAACAGAGATATGTCCAACACAGCTTGAGGTGACTGCACCCTCTCCATCTCACTCTCACACTGTTGCTTCAAGGTCAGCCTTTTTGTCAAGACATCTCTGTTTGTCTCTGCCTTCTATTTTCCTCTCAGGCGCTTCCCCTCTTCTCTCTTTCTCTCTGTTCCTGCCTCAGATCAATGAGCTGGATGACTAGAGTAAATCTTAATGGTCATGGTGTGTGTGACAAAGTTTAGATGTAGTGTGTGTGTGTGTGTGTGTGTTTATCTCCAGTGCAGGTGAAGTATTGCTCACTCAGCACTGTCCTGCCCCTTGGGCAACACCACACGCCTGCCTGCCTGCCTCCTGTCCAGCCACAATCAATTTCACTGATCCACACCCACACCCACACACACACACACACACACACACACACACACACACACACACACACACACATACACACACACACACACACACACACACACGCACACACGCAGATTGTACAGATGCAGCTACACAGACACAAAACAGCTGTTTTACAGGACCCTGGTTTTAGAAAAACATGCAGAAAACATTAAGGTAACTATTTAACTGTTATAAAAACACTTCTGTTCAATTTTCAGAATGTTTTGATGAATTGGATGTTTTTGGAATGATTTAAAATTGACAGAAAATCACCAACTTCCTGTTTTATTTTTTACTGAGAGCATAAATGTTAAGATTTACATTATTTGCTGTGTGTGACTTATTTTTCTAAACGCAAACATTAATATATAGTCTTGTTAAAGTCAAATTATCCTTCCTTAAATACAAAAGTAACCTTTATGAGTTATTTGAACCAAAGAGCCAGTCAACCAACTGGTCACTATTTAAAAATGACTTTGTATCTGAACAGTTACCGACATAAAAAAGCTTTATGTAAGTGGATAAAGCACACAGCTTTCACCTGGTTAATCTTGTCAAATGTTGCACGAGTGAATATGACCCTGTTGTAAATGTACTGATAGCTTAGGTGCGGCCATTTACAAAAATACCATCATGCTTTGAGGGTACAAAGCAAAACAGTCTAAATGAAACCTTGGGTGCATCTGAATTGCAAAGTGCCTATAGTCTGTCAGTAAACAGTCCCTACTATCCGTGACATACTTTTAGTACCAACTGTTCAGTAGGTGCGCACAGTAGGCTGGTATTTGTTCCTTCTTCGTCGGATTCCTTCAGTGTGGAAGTGGCGTCATTAGCCCGCCTCATGTTATTGACACTCCAACTCAGATGTGATATGTACGATGGCTCAATAAATAATACAAAAGTTCACATTGCATGTAAACAATTTTACAACTTAAACATTTGAAAGGCGCGTGACCCGCACCGGCCTCATCTATCCTCTATTTCTTTTTTCATCCCCTTTTATTTTTTTATTTGCAGTCGGACGTTAAGTGACGTTTTACATTTAATTTCGCACAGCATTGTGGGCGTCCAAATACAATTCATTTCCTGAAAGGATGTATCTAAACGATCCAAACCATACTGCACAAAACCCGGAAGTTAGTATCCATCCTGAAATGTTCAGTCTACTGAGGTGGACCCAAAAAATACCTACTGAATGACGACGAGGGTTCAGTCTACTGAAAAGTCCGCACTCCACACTGAACTGTGGCTTTTCGGAAACGGCCCTTGTAAAGGGTTAATAACAGAAGTCTATTGAAGTCCATGTTGTCTGGTAAAAAACTTCAAACAAAAGAGTAAGCAGACCCAAAGTGAAAAACATTTCAAATTGTTGGCCTTTTTTTGCATTCCTACAGTCAAACTTTAAACTTGTCTTGTTTCATCTTATAATCTCAAATAGTTTCAGATCATATCGATGCCCTCCTTTCTGATCAAGGCACTAACACGTCTCCCTAAGATTTAATCTCATCCTTTGCATGAAATTTGCACTGTGACTTTTCCCGACTTAGCTCAGGTAAATGTGGTCATATATTTAAAGTGACTGATTGTTGGAGTTGTAATTGAGAGGTTAGATACACAGTTAAGATTTAGCATACACTGATGAGCCCTCAGAGTTAACATCTGATTTTAGTGTTTGTTCATGTGAGTGTGTGAGAATATGCGGCAAAGCAGCTGCAGTAGCTCGCCTCTGAGTGATTTTTATGATTACCACTTTTCATGTTTCCTGCCCATAATTGTCGACTATGTCTGTGCATATCTATATTGGTCTGTGAGTGCGCTCAGCGTGGGTCCTCGTTTCAATCAGTTGGAGATTTCACTGTAGACAGATCTTCATCACATGTAAGTAAAAAAGAGCCTGATGAGCTGTAAATCTGTCTCATCCTGAGGAAGAGAGAAATGGAGAGGGAGAGACCCCACTGTGCTTAGATGGCATGGGCCAGGTGGTGTGAGTGCAAAGTGGGATGAGTCGAAAGATGTGTGTGTGTGTGTGTGAGAGGTGGGGTGGGGGCAGCATTCAGCAGGCACCTGGTGCTGACAGGCTCTCATTGAAACTCTGAGATCCAATTCAGATCTAGCCCCCCTATGTTGCTTTGAAGGGCCTTGTGACAGCTAATTCCCTCTCCTCTCCTCTCCTCTCCTCTCCTCTCCTCTCCTCTCCTCTCCTCTCCTCTCCTCTCCTCTCCTCTCCTCTCCTCTCCTCTCCTCTCCTCTCCTCTCCTCTCCTCTCCTCTCCTCTCCTCTCCTCTCCTCTCCTCTCCTCTCCCACACTCTACCTCTCTACGGGTGTCCCCTCATTACCTGTTGATTACAGAGCTGTCATTCCTTGCATCTGACAAGCTTACTGATTGGCATGTGTGTGTGTGCTAATGTGTTTGGCCCTGCCCATGTGTGATGCCCTTCTTGCTTGTGTGCTTTCCTGAGTCTAATTCAAGCGCAACAACCCATCTGTGTGGACACCTGTGTTGTACGTGGAAGTGTTTTTCTGTACCTACCTCTCTCTTTCTCTGATTGTGATTGCAATGTGAATGAGTGCTGGTTCATGAGGATGAGAAAGACAAGCGAATTGAAGCTTTTGTTCTGAGGAGAGCGTCCTTCGGGAGTAACTTTGGGACTGAACACTTACACTGTGCATGTCTAGTCTAGTTTTTCTGTTTATACAAGTCCTCACATCAGTACCACATCGTAAATTATGAACTGACTGCTTTGCTGTTTAATTACAGAACACGTGTTGTTCATGCAGCGTTTAGCCTGCTGATGTTGACAGATTACCAGCAGCTAATTGTGTCACTTCCAACATTGAGTAGACATGAAGAAATGATCCATTACTTCTAAGAAGTAATAAACCTGGTTCGATTAAGGACCGGCATTTTTCAATTTTTCAAAATCAAACTGCTGTGGAGGCTTGTGGGTCCTATAATGTAACTTTATATCTTGAGCCAAGTACTACAACTCTACAACTCTACAATTCACTTAGCAGACGCTTTTATCCAAAGCGACGTACATCAGAGAGTAAGAACAACACAAGCAAGGATCAAGGAAAAATAAAGGAACGATGTCAGTAAGGACGAACGATCAGCTTTGAGTCCGATTGGACACACAGGTGCTGAAAGGCATTGCCCAGAGGCAAGGCACAACATTAACTGCCGTTCTGAGACTCTAATCAGTATATAAACCATCTTATACGTCGTCGTTTTCAAACAAAAACAAAAACCATCATCATTACCATCATTACATCAAGTAGTAACAAGTAGTTAGTAAAGTGAATTAAATCAAATCAGGGGTGCACAAACATAAAATTGATTGTCTAATAAACTTTGAATAAACTAAATTGCCAGCCAGCAGAAACAAGAATGTTGGTGGTCACTTGCGAGGATGGCTAAACATGTGAAGAAGGATTAAGAAATAAAAGCAACACCAGTTCTTTTAAAAACGTGTCATCTCGTCTTTCCTCCAAGTGATAGGAAAGTATCGATAGTATTGATGTTGATAAAGACCCATCCCTAATTAGTGGACGAGGTTGTACCGGCTTTGAAATCAAATCTTAGTAGACACCTAAAGACGTTAAGGAACAGCGTGTAGAGCAAATGAAAGCGCTAAGGTTGAATGTAAACGCAGCTTTAAGTATCTCTCTCATGGATTCCACAGATACGCAGCTAATTAATGTCTGCCACAGCGAGGTCATTAAAAAGTGCCAGTGAAGGGAAGTGGCTTGATTGGCTGTTTGACCTTTAAAGGGTAATTGCCACTTTTAAAAACTAATAAAGACTCTGAAAGGCTGAAGGGAAGACAAAGCCATTTTACTGGAAACAATAACCCCGAACCATAAAGGTATGTTTCTCAATAAAAAACATGGGGCAAGTTATGGGGAAATGGCTCTTAAATGGAATCAAAGGGAAAACTGCAGATTTGGTATTCCCCTCTGTGTTCCCTTACCTTTAGCTCTTAAATATGTCAATCATATAAAGTCAGCCTCCTGTATGTTTTGATGTGCCCTGTTCTTATTTAATGCAGAGGTCTCTGCATTTTGTAACAGTTAACCCTTTAAATACCTTCCACTTCCTTAAGAAGACTTCTCCTTCTTCAAAGCAGAACATCTAATTTTCGTGTCTTCTAAAGGGAATGGGAGATTTGAGTAAAAAACTTTAAGACCGTTTTAATGGCTCTGAGTTAAAAGGTGCCCTCTACTCAGCTAGTATGAAAGTCCGACTTTGAAAAGCAGTATTTTTGGAATATAGATTGCTTTCAGTATCAAGACCATTGTCACTTCAAAGCTGCCTGAGTTTCTCTTTTGCTCCCCGGTCTTTGAAATGGTTTCTCATAAAAAGAAGAATAAAAATGGAATAATATCAAACTGGAACCTGGGATTATAATGGTCTGAAACTAGAAGACAAGAAGAGAGAGACAAAAAGTGGTTAGAGGGGTAAGAGTAAGGAGAAATTAATGATGGATGATAGATGACTTGAACTGCAGAACACCACAGGTTCTTAATGGAAAGTATTCATGATTGCAAGACAACCTGAAGACATGAGGGCTAAGAAGATGGAAACAGGTGAAAAGATACACAGAGAGGAGCTGACAGGGTAATAGCGAACCTGTTAGGCTTCAGTGAGTAAGAACAGACAAGGATAAAAGAAAGGCGGATGTTTAGAGGCCCAGATCAAGATATCCACAGCAAGAAAAACGTCCAAAGCTTCTAAAACAAGACATAAAAGAGGGAAACAAGACATAACCCTGAGAGGACCACAGCTTTTAAAGACTTCAGGATGACTGGTGTAACCCCTCTATTGCATTGCTGTGTCAGTTCAATAATCACCATCTAAGTGTTTCTCCTTAACTGTGCCCATGACAAACACCATCACCACTGACACCACCATCACTAGAGTGACTAGCATGCACCCCGTGGTGGTGATTCAACATCATTAGTGAACATGACTGGCTGTGGGCATTAGAGACGCAACATTACACCACACCATACAGGGTGCTAATGTTCTGGAAAACTAGATACCATCTCCTCTCTTTCCATCCTTCATTTACAGAATCCTGCAGAAAGAACGAGTGAAAAACTTGACAGTAAAGGGAAGACAGAAGGAAGAGGTTCAGGTTTTTTGTATTCATGGAGTGAACAATTTCCCCAAAACAAACACAAGAAGAGAATGAAAAACGGAAAATTCAGCACATGCTTTGGATTTAAAGTAATCCATAGATGCATCCAGTCTTAGTATTTTCATTTCGCTGTAAGTTTGATCTAAGCTCATATATCTTATCCTCCATCTTCCTCAAGCATAATACATCACAGACAGGTAGCCTCCCATAGAGTCAGCCTGCTGTCTGCAAGATCTGCCTTTAATGTCGCTCCTCCCTACCACTCGATGCAACATCTGTGAAATAGACGAAATGGTTGAATATCCAAAAAGACATCACAGCAAGGGCTCACTTATCTGTGAGGACTGATACAGCTAAGGCATTTAAGTGTGCGTGTTCATACAAGTGCTTGTGCAAGTGCATTTGGATGACTTTTGTGTGTGCGTTGTAATATTAATATTCGCCAATCTTCGCCCTGTTTGCATGAGCGTGTGCGTCTGTCTCTGCTCGCATGCATGTGTGCACAGGAGCATGCCTCAGCAGCTCACAGTAAGCACTCCCACGTCAAAGCTATCATCATCTCACCTCCTGTTATTATCACCACTTCTGACAGCCCACTCCCAGTTAAATTAATTTCCCCCTTATTTCAAGTGTTCGGCCCCTCTCTTTCATATTACTGACTCCTTCCATCAGCACCCTGACCAACCCATTTCTCTGCTATTTTTTCCTTTTCTGCTTTCCTCTTTGTAGTTTCGTCTTTGTTGACAACTCACGGAAAAGCCAGTTTTCCACTCTGTTTTTTTGTATGCTCATACCTCGCCAGGAGGTTGCTATGCCTTATTGAGATGTGTCTGTATCCAGAGTCCAACAGTAGCTCCTGGACATGCTACTCATCCACAGAGACAGAAATGAAGACAGAGATTGGAAAGGAGGCAGTGATTGTTTGGGAACCATTTGGTAGTTTTGGCAGTGCTGAAACCCATTTGCACATCATTTCCATTAAAAAGCAGTAGACAAAGACACGGAGCGGGGCTACAGTCGCCTGAGTTTCTATAATTTACATGTTTTCAGGGACTCTATCGAATAGCGTTTCTTTTCTGTCACATGCCTATTCTACTGGAAAACCCACTTATGACAGCTACACGTGCAGCTCCTGAGTAAAAATGAAGTCAGAGACGGCTAAGAAATGGGATCGAGCACAGACAATTGGATGCACCATCTGCTTCTTCTCCCACCAGTCCCCCATGTGATACCAGTAAATACCAGCCAAGTTAAGTAAATGCCACGGACCCATTGGTTTGTGCCTGGAATGATTGGCTGAATATTAATAAGGTTGTATTTGTTGGTATGTTTATGTGAAGTAGACCCCGTCCAGAAATGTTTAACGAGAAGGGCGGAGGGAATCGTTAGCTTGAATAAGCTGGGCCATATGCTCCAATCACGTCAGAGGAAACAACTTCTACTAAACAACAGCCCTGAATCGCAACAAGGATGCACTCATTCGCTGTCTGCTCACAGTGGATGCTCTAGACCAGGGGTGCACAACCAGTCGATCACGAGCGACAAGTAGCGGACTGATTCTCAGTCGATCGCGAGATGTTTAGTCACTATAAAATAAAATTCATTCATAAAATTGCTGCGTGCGCGAGAGAACAAGAGAGAGAAAGAGAGAGAGTGCGAGAGACAGAGGCTGTGTCCGAAATCACTCACTCATTCCCTACTCCCTACTCACTATATAGTGAGTTTAATGCAGTGGACTATATAGTGCCCTCACTCAGCAAAATTAAAAAACATTTCGGACACTAACTCACTCGCCGGCCGCTGACAGTGACGACATTGTTGTCGCGCAACTGAAACGTGCAGCTTAGCAACGGCCGAGGACCAATGATAACGGTAAATAACGGAATGAATTTTAGTGATAACTTCTATTATACTCAGTGTATTTTCACGAAAACATTTACAAATAATAAATACATATAAAATATTGAATTTCACATATAATGAAACATATTGTCGGGCCAAAACTCATTTATTTATACTCACAGACCCTCCTCTCGTGTCTGTCATCATCATGATGACAAACTACCGTTACTAGCGTTGACGATATTTACTCTTTATTTAAACATATCAAAGATTTCAGTAAAAATGCTCCAAATATAATGTTAATGTACAGCTGCTTGCTGCTGATGCTGTTCTGAACTACTTTAAATAACGGAATATCGAGTAGAACTTTTCGAAACGTGAGGCGTAGCCGTTGCGTCTGTGTGCATGCGTGGATACATTGAGCAGATTAAAGTTAATTTAGAGGGAAAAACACATTTGATATAAATACAAACGTAATATTAAAATAAACCCTAAGATTAGAGTAAGAAAGAAAAAGTGTGTCAGTAAATTTATTGTATTTATTGTTGTATTTTCTGTTTGTTGTGTGTGTATTAAATGTTTTTGTAGGCTAATGGCTTTAGCTCCCTATGTGGACTGTGTAGATCTCGGCAGACTGACAACTTTAAAAGTAGATCTTGGTTCAAAAAAGGTTGGGCACCCCTGATCTAGAGCACTAAAGGTCTCTCTTTGTCTATCCATGTAAATGTTGGCTCTATTTCTGAGCTATAATGTAGTTTAAGATGTAGCTTTGTGCTGACAAAGTTACATTTTCCTCAGGCTAGCCAATGTTTTTCTTTATCCATGTTCTTTTTGTATTTTTGTTACTTTACTCTTGTGCACCAATTTGGGGGAGCACAGCAGGGAGAATGCCAGAGGCTCGCTGTGTTCTTATGTCAAGGTGAATCAACATTTTTGCTAACAGCTGCTTGGTCGCTTGGAGCAGGTCAGCAGGACGCAGCACACAATGCATTCTGGATTTTTTTGGGGTTGTCCTGATGTAAAGAATTTTTTTAGGGATGATATGTCTTTAAATCTTTTCCTCATTATTCTTTGACCCTACTTTACTTCTTCAGTTGAAAATCTCTTGTTGCTTCGAGCAGACATATTCGCCAGTTGTGTTTCGGAAAGCGTGCAAATTTGTGAGCCGTTCAGGAGGAACTAGAAACAAAAGAGATGTGCTGCTGCAAATGTTTATTTTATATAGATTTAACTTTATTTATTCCGTTGAAAAATTGGGTGGATTTTTGTGGATCTTCCATGACAGGGGTCAAAGAAGGATAACATTTCTTCAACGGAAAGAGAGTGCTTAAAGTTCATTGTGTTCATCAGGATCTATGTAGTGATCAACACACAGTAAAAAACAAACATTGCTGACTAGGTAGACCGAAATAAAGAAAATAGCATCATCTTTTTCCCGTAGGACAGATTTTTAAAAACAAACATAAATAAAAAAAAATTGAAGGAGATCCACTTCCCCTCAAGGCAGCATGGTACTTTCTCAAACTGCAGTGAACTGGGTGAAGACTCTGATTTAGGTTTTGGATAACATGGCGGCAGATCTTAAAGTCTTAAGAAAAGCAGTAGGAGATAATAACGTTTGTCAAGTATGTAGAGAACTCCTCATTAGAATCTTTCCTGCTTCACCAAGCTGAGACATTTTCTCTCTCGCTCTCTCTCTCCCTCCATTATGGATCTGTCAGTCCACCAAAATGTCGAAATTGCTTTGAATGTAAAAAAAAAAAGGATTTGATTCTGATTTGAAATTCACTGATAAAATATTCATCCTTATCCATCTCATTGGCGCTGCAGGCATCATGTGCAGCAGCTATGAAAATGTCAAATATAGAATCCCCTGTGTACTGTTCTGTGTGCGCTTTGATTTACTTGATAGTGTGATTTATGGAAATGAGGAAATGTCTTCAAGGTGGAGAAGTAAAGCTGATCCCGGAACTCGGCTCAGACTGAAACTTGAGGACTGGAACTCAGGTAATGGGAACTTGACTCGGACTCTTCTATGATGACTCAAACTCGACTCGGACTCAAAGGTGTGATGACTCAACCACAACACTGATGTGTGCGAGTGTGTAGGAGAGCAATGGAACGAGCCCGTGCTGATGTGCTATCACACAAAGCTTGTCATTACTTTTGACATTGTGGTAACTTTTGACATTGATTTTTCTTTTTCTTGTTGACACAACGTTTCAGAAAATGTTTGGTCATGAAAAACATCCTCAAAGTCAAAGAAAAGTCTTGTATGTGTTTTGGCAAAAAGGTGCATGAACCCTGTCTTTTCTTAACGTGCCTTTAGTCTCATTCTGCTGTTCTTCCAGTTATTCCATACATCCATCTATGTCTCTCCATTCTCCTTGCCATCATTAATATGGTTTTCACACTTGCAGAAATCTCCTGAAAAACTTGGAGTTTCTCCTATCAGACCCCCCTGTATTTTTCCCGCAGCAAGTCAGAGTGCATGCGACCACAACGATCTCCGTGCATGTAATTAAACGGCCGCATTACGTTTTCTGTTCTCCAGTATGTTGTTCTCCGCTCTTTAGTGGATGTTGTCATTCCGTTGGACTACACGTAGTATTGATATAAAGGCAAATATTGTCATTATAGCGTCGTGTAGCGGACTCTGTTGCTTCTCCGCTACTTCTGCGTTGTTTTTCTTACATCACGTCTTACCTCAGGAGACCCCCCGCCCCCCTTCCGTCTGACAGGGATACTCTCCAGCTGTGAGGTGTATATGTGACCAGCCAGGTCTGGAAATCTCCGGAGCAGTCCTCCTGAAATTATCTAGATATCTTTTGGAGTGAATGTGTGAAAACGGCTATAGTTACTATACTGTACTTTACCTTGTATGCTTCTGGCATTTTCTCCTCTTTTCTCTGACTCTTCTTTGACCTCCTACTCTGCTTCCCTTCCTCACTTTTTGCTGAAGTGGGATGAATCAACCTTTCCAAGGAAACAATGCCATTACAAGCATGGATGCATCCTCCTATACATGCGTGTCTGTGTGTGACAGTGAGTCTTCCTGGGGGAAAACACGATTGCAGCCTTTTGTTTTTGCTCTTGTTTCAGATTACAGTTTGTTTTATTAATGCTGTGGCAATCTGTTTTCCCCTCCTCCTTTTGTCCCTGCTCCTTTCCAAATGGAGGAGAGCTCAAAGGACACCCATTGATCTAAGCTGCTCCTGAGTCCCTGTGCCACTCAGCCAGATTCTACCGTGTCAGTCTTTCATGAATGCTGCTGGAGGAAAGTGGCCACTGGGGAACCGCAGCAGACAATATGCTCAAAACAAAGGGGCAGAAACAGAGCAGAGCCACCATAGGATTGGCCTGGCTCCTGTGTACCTGCTTGGTGATTTTTAATTTTTTTTTTTATTATACGCTTATTTAAACTGCTTGGAACGCCTGAAGCTAAACATGTAAAAGAAAAACCTTGGTGGAAAAAATGATCAGGTTATGTGACCTCACCATGAGACTTGTTTACTCCAAATAGACATTTAGATTTTTCTTTGCCAGAAGATTGAGAGTGATGTGTTTAACTTTTTAACTGACTCATACCAACAGTTTTGGCACAAGTCAACGTCATAAAAATGTAGAGCGCTTTAAAGGATGGGTCCTCAATAATGTTCATATGCACACACACACACACACACCCTTGAATGTTCACAGATGCAGAAATACACACAAAGAAGAACACCTGGCATACATGAGAATGCATACAAAGTAGCACATATGCGGATAAAACTATCTTGCTTATTTGTCTCTCTTTATCCACTTATCTTTTTTCTCTAAGCATCTCTCCATCGTGTTTTCATTTCCCCTCACCTGCAGGAGACAGCCTATGAAATATTAATTACGATGCACTAGGCGATGTGCTTAGCCTGCTGAGGAGCCCTGTGTGTGTGTGTGTGTGTGTGTGTGTGTGTGTGTGTGTGTGTGTGTGTGGGGGTGTGTGTGTGTGTGTGTGTGTGTGTGTGTTTGCATATGTGTCTTTCTTGGGCGCTTGTTTTCTGCCCGCTAATAACCACTGTTTTCAAGACCTCTTGCCCTCTCCTTCCTCTCTCTTGTCCGTCTCTTTCTTTTCTGCCCCTCCCACCTCTAATCTTGTACCTCAGACTCCTGTTTCTCCCACCACTCCCTCTCTTTCTCACCCTCTCTCCCTCTGCCTCGCAACCCCAGACGCAGCTTTAAACAACTAGCTTTGAGCCCTGCTGACACCTCGTCAATGCAAATTGAATCTCCTCCAACTCTCCGTCTCTCTCATTCCTTTCCCGCCTCTCTCTCTCTCTTTTCACTCCCTTTCAGAGATTATTTGGTAATGAGGGTGTCTTGCTTGTACAGCGAGACCTTGCTAACCCTTCTTTCTTTCTCTCTCACACTTGTTTCTCTCTCTCTCTTTTGCTTTACCTTGTTGCCACTCTTGTGCTGTCCTCGTCTTCTTTCTCCTTCTTGTTACATTAATTAAGAGTGAATGTGGACCATGGACGACAGTGAGGGGCCATGAGCCTGGTGGCTGCTCTTGCTCGTCAAGTGTCCTTGAAGGCCTCAGTGTACAGTGAACAGCATAATACAATTAGAACGATTGTATAAAACAGACAGAAAGGTAATGTAAGCTGCAATTTAGAAAGCTTATTTATAATGAATGGACAGTTTGACAGAGAGCTGGAAAGAAATGAATTCAGCTATAATGGCAGCATACGTACATTTGAATACTCAGCTTTGTATTGGGGTGTGATATAAAATCTTATCTTTTCTGCAAGGTAGCATTTTTTTTGATCAGTTTAAACAATCTGCCTTTTTATGGATGTTTTCCATGAAAGCTCTGGTCTTATTCTCAACACAGGGCCTTCTTACAAAGAGCCATTTGACTCCTCATCGCAGCCTGTGTGAAACCATGATGCAATAAAAACCCTGCCTTCCCTTTTTACATAGTAAGACACTCTGTATGGCATTTACAGAGGCATTGAATAGATGCCCAATGTGTTTTTGAGTGCCGACAGCAGTAAATGGTTTTTTTCAGTTACTTTATTATCGTGCATTTGAATCCTCAACAAGAGGCCGGCCCAGCACGGTAGAAAATGTCACCTGTCACATTGGATGATAATTGTAGCAGGATGAAGGCAGCTGAGGCAGAGGCCCTGCTAAGCTATTCAGCTCTTATCTCCAGTGTGGCTTCATTAGAAAATATAGGATGAAGGATTTTGCAAATGGCTCCCCACATAGAAAATGAAACTATAAGATGATGTTCTTGGTGGGGATGGGTTTAGCGATGTGTGTGCCTGAAATAAATAGAGGAATGGAGGCAGTGAATAGAGGGAAGCTCGTATCTTTAAAGGTTTCTGTGTGTTTAGACAAATCCATGTTGCCCGTTCACCGTGGAGCCATGGATTCCCATTGTGATCAGGGTCAACTATCGGTCACGGACTTCCAGTGACAGACATCTCTCAAGTGTGTGTATGTGAAAAACACTGGATTGATTCGGGTCATCACCGTCAGCAGAGAAGCTGTCACAACACAAATTGCCAAGGAAATTAATTTCTTTGAGTTAGAGCACTAATTTAATGCATTTCTTTTCACTTAGACTGACTCTCCTTTCCTTTAAATACAGACTAACATTTTAACATATTTTGATGTGCATTATTTGATCAGGCGTAAATCAAGAATCCTGTCTTAATCTCGTTGCCACCATTATTTATTTATCCATGTATGATTTCAACTACATCAACAATCTGATTACCTCATGCTTTTGTATGTATGTAAAAAGGGCTTTGTGAAAGGAGAGTATTGCGAGTGCGCATGTGAAACATTATGTATGCCTGGATATCCACAATCCCCTTCACTGTGCAGCAACTAACCCACCTGACCTTACTGCATGAGTCATTCTGAGTGCTCTTAACCTCCTGTCTCTTAAGTACCTTGTGTTAGATCCAACATCTTCGACAAGCTATGCTGCTGCAATTATAACCCTTTCTGTTATGGAGTTTCTACATGGTGAGGGGACACTAAATCTGTTCAGCACATATAAATATACGTCTTCTATCAAATTTCATACTTGAAATCAGGCAAATTGTTTTGAATTTGCAAATATCATCAGTTCTACGGAAATTAAGAATTTAATAGTTTTGACTTTGGTTAGAAATAATTCAAATTCGTTTAATAAGGGATACGTTTTCTTCTTGTGTTGCGCAGCATTAAATAAATACAGTAACTTCGTATAAAAACTGTCAAATGTGTCAAAAAGTGTTTTGTATCCGAGTAAGTGAAGTGCAATATGCTCTTCAAAGTGGAGTGTACACGAGCGTTTGAGCGAATCACCTACCTTGAAACAAAACTAAACTGCTGTTTACAGGCTAATGTTAGCTCGTCGCCTCACTATGGGGACCTGTTGATTCCTCTTAACCACCCTGAGTCTTTGTTTTCACGACTTTGGTCGTGTTACATTTGGTCGTGTTAACTCAAGTGAGCTAGCTGGTTAGCTGACTAGCTTATGGACTAGCATAATGGAAATAAACCTTTTGAAGAGGAGTAAGCCTCCGTCGCCATCCACAGAAAGTGAATAAGCAGCATGGTCAGTGAGTGATCCATGGGCATTTGCTTCAGGTTAGTGAATATGCTTGTGGCAGTGTGAGGTAGTTATTGTTGGCCCACGAAAAACTTTGGAAAGCTCATCCAACGTTTGTGTCAATAACGTTTTTTTTAGCACTAGCATGTTAGCTTTCAACACCCAGTGTCTTTTCAGAGTGCTATACACTCAGTTGCTAGTTTATTAAGTACATTTGTATACAACCCTTGATAAAGAAGGTAATGTTAAGTTAATGTTGAAATATTTGCGAACAGTTATGTGTGTCTCTTGTTGAGTGGGTGAAAAAGAGATGGGTAGATTTTTACTCCATTAAAGGCGTTAAACACCTTTTTGTAGAACCTCACAATATTTGGCGTTCTCTATAAATGTAAAGTTGATGTTGTCTGTTCATAGATTAGAGCGTATGTCCCAGTGAGAGTTGAGGCTATTCAGAAAGTGAATATTTTGGCATAGTTTGCCACGAGTTTGGCATTTCTGTGTTTGAAAATAAATTAAATCTGCTGATAACATCCGAATGCAGAGTGTGTACACAGTTCTGCTGCCATTTGCTGTTCATACTTAGTTTACCCGCGTGTATTGAAGACCTGAATTTCCCATAAGCCTCGTGAGCATTCTCTGGCTCCAGGGCAATCTAAAATACATCTCGGTATGAAATTGGCTTTCAAGGATTATACCAGACACAATTGTTGTCCACTAAGAGTCATATTGCTAACCAAATATGGTCTGAAAATATAGATTTGACTGTATTGCTTTGAGATTGTACGTAGAGCTTTGTTAGGGTAGCAGTTAGATCAAATAATTATGAAAACAGAAATAGCTTATGTCGCATCTTCTGGATAGATCCAGATAACTCTCAGAGCAGCCGCGAGAAACTAATGAAGAAACTGTTAACATCTCTGCCTTTAATCAGCGGAAGGTTTTTTAAACATAGAAACATAGTGTTAGATTAAGTATTTTCTTACTGCTGTTTGAATGTCACAACACAGACCTCTCACAGCTCATATACGGCTCTGTAGGAGAGTTGACATTGAGAATAAACACTGAGGCTGGAAGATCAAAAACCACAACACCAGATGACATGCTGCAGTGTTTTCTGTAAATCTTTTATTTGTGAGAAGGTAAAGTGAGTCCAGTCATCCAGAATGGCGTTTGACTTAAGAGTGATTTAAATAGAGGTGATTACCAATATGCAATTTTTCAGGAAGAGATTACTACGTGTCAAATGTTTGGATCAATTCCATGAAAATCTTAAATACAAAATATGTAACTTCCACCACCAGGGAGCTCTCAATCAAAACCGAAATAAAAGATGACATCGAGGTTGGCGTGGAATCATGGGATCTCTCTGCTATCCCACACCCTTCCCCGATGAAAACGAACTCTGCGTTGACCGTAGTCAAGATGAGCGGGCCAAACAAACCTGAGGAAGAGAAAATGTTAAAAAGACAAACTTATCCAAGTATGATTTACGTGACGTTTTCATCACAGCAGCACATACAGCAACAGTACGGCAGCTTTCAGTAGCAGCTCCCACTTCCTCATGTAGCGGTCTTTGACGTAACTTACGTTGTTTCCACAGCTACGATAGACATGTTGTTTCTGTCATGGCGGCTGCCGCAGCAAGATACGCCCCGTTACATCTATCAAATTGAGGATTTCTCTGGCTTTGATATCTGTTGGAAATATTTGAGGTAATGTTTGTACTTAACAACAAAAAACACAACATAGGTGAAGTCAAGTTAAATATTTTTGTGGATAAATTCTACGTTTTGTATCTTTAAGGTTTTAACTTCCAGAATCACTTTTTAAAGCTTTGATAAGCTGTGAATGTCCCATGCTCTATTTTAATGTTGCTGTTTGCTCGGCTCTAAACAGTTTATGTGGTGACCACATTACTATTATTTCCAAAAGGAAAACTGATAAGAAAACTCATTGTGTTATAAATTGAAATTGTTCTTTGAGTTTAATACCATTCCATTTAAAGCGTGGGGATGGAGAAAAGCAAATTGAAATAGAAATATCCTGCTATTGTTTTGACCTTTTTCCTCACCGTGGAATGACAAACAGATTAATCATGCAAATAGGCCAAAAACTCAGGGGAAACAACACACTCTATCTTTCACAAACACACACACGTAGGTACAAACACAATACACTTTTTAGCCGACTATATGGAGAGCCAGATAAGCGCAATCAATGTCGGACCAATTATTCCTGCAGTTTAAGTGATTAGCTGCGCATCTGCGTGCCTCTCTTTGCATTTGTCTATTAGATGTGCTCTCCTGATAGCTCTATACAGAACTGTGTCTGCATAAAGCGACCGTCAATGTTCCTTACGCTCCGTTGGGACTCGATAAAAGAGCCTTATTGTGTCTTTCTGCCTGCTTGATGAAATGTTTGTGGTTGTGAATGTTAACGCCTGACAAGCAATCAGAGTAATGAGTCTTCTGATGTCCACGGATCGCAGTCAAATGCTCATTCTGTTATGGCTTCTTGAGGTGATGAACACCTTGTTGACTTTGTCATTCTGCTTCTTCAAGGGCAAGTATCCATTTTCCATTTGCACTCGTGTTTTACTCTCACAATGGAGCATAGTATGATTTCAGCGGACACACAGAGCAGGAAAGTAGTTTGTGGGTTAAGCATTGGCTGTTAGAATTCATAAGGTCGACAGTGCTCTATTTTTGAACAAATGAGAGTTACATGTTTTTTCTTCTTACAGCTGGAGGGTTTTTAATTGTGTTAGGGTCTTCTTCTTTTCCTTGAGAGAGAAACAGAAATAAAATGGGAGGCTAGAGAATAAATAAATCGGGGTCATCCCACTGTTGCTCACAGTGCTTGGGGTGATTCACGAGTCGGTTTCACCTAAAACCAGGGTTCTGCATTTGAAAGCCTTAAAGACGTATAAGGGTTTCAAATCCAACGCTAGCCCACATCCAATCCCTCTAATGTGCAGTGAATAACTGCGTTTATGGCCAGTTCAGGTGTGGTTATACTGTGTAGGAGGTGAAGAAGGCTAGACCAGGAGGCCAGAGGATGAAGCAGGCAGGAGGACGACTCATGAATAATGGATGGAGACAGAGGGGCTGTGTTGGGCTTGAATATGAATGGCCTCCCCTGCAGTCACCTGGATTTATCGTGGCTCATACTTAAACCTGAGACATGTGCTTTGAATGTTAACTCCTCTTTCTAGTAGAAGGCCATTACACTGAATCTGATCACTTATTATTGGTCACTTGCAAAGGAAGGCTATAGTTGCTGGACCCTGTAATTAAAATGTAAACATATTTGTGATTTTAGATTGATCATACGATTGTATTTATGCATAAGGAGCAAGTCATGCCATTTTTAACTAAGGTGAGTTTTAACAACACATCGTTTTGTACAGTGAATCCCAAACTACACTAAAGCAATATAAAGTCATCAAAGAATTAAAGGGCATCCATCCATCCATCACTCCATCTATCTGTCCAATTTATCCATCCCTATGTACATCTGTACATCCATCCATAAATAGGTCATAAATAGAATCAACAATCTACTTTGATATACTGTATCGAGTAAAAGAGGGTCGCCCTCAATGATCACTCCCAGACTTAAATTAAGGTTGATGATGATGGTAGCCAAAAGGCAGTAATTTGGATTAAATATACAAATGAATTATTTGAATGAAAAGTTAAAGTGGAAACAACATGTGGAACTGAGATTAACTCATGTACATCTTTTTGAATGGAATCACAGGCTGAAATGGTTCTGACAATTCATTTTGAACATTTTGTTTTGCAAGCACAGTATAAAACCAAAACATAACCAGTTAAGTCACTTAAATCTGTTATTGTTAAAAAATGACAAAAAGTGTCGTTAAAAGTATTTTACAGTTATATTCACAGTCGTATAAATGATGAAGTAACTGAATGACTCTAAAAGTATCTCATTTAATTCAGTCTTAGATGACTAGTATAGAATAGTTTTAAAAACTTCATCAAACTTTATCAAACTTATATAACTCAAGTATGTACAGAAATAGGTCTTTATTGGGGCTCAGCACTTATTCAAACAGCTCACTGCTCCAGACAGTCAGCCACTTGGCTGTGAATCACTACACAAATGACATAGAAGAAGATGCAGACAGGTTCAAGTGGTGCAGACATTGTTCAACTAAATGTTAAAACTTTCAGTGTAATATGACATTGACATTCCCATACTCAACTCTATCCGTTGAATACTATAAAGAAGGTGTGAACAACATTTCTGAAGAAAGAAGGTCTTGGTAGAAAGATTCACATCAGAAATGTTGTTAGATGTTTTATCGTTTTGAATTGTAGTCCAGCTTGAATTTACAGGTCTAGACTTGTTATAATATTCATTGAATGGTTGAAAAGGACCAAGGTTGAAAACTCTTGATTCAACTGCTTTCTTGAAATACATAAAAGATACAAAGGGTGTTTAAAAAAAATTAATCAGTCGTCTCCAAATCGTGCAAAATTCAGCTGCGAGACTTTTAACCAAAACAAAGAAGAGAGAACATATTACTCCTGTTTTAATGACCTTACACCGGCTACCAATTTCTTTTAGGATTGATTTTAAGGTTTTACTTCTTACTTTTAATGCACTTCATGGTCTGGCCCCAGAATATATTTCTGAACTGCTGTCCCCTTACCAGCCCGTGCGTAGCCTGAGATCCTCAGGCAGGAACCTCCTAACTGTTGTCACCTCAAAGTTAAAAACCAAAGGACACAGAGCATTTGTAGCTCGGGCACCTCGGTTGTGGAACGACCTGCCTGAGGATCTCAGACTAGCTACATCAGTATCTTCTTTTAAATCGCTTTTAAAAACACATTTTTATCGTAAGGCCTTCTTATAATCCTTGTTTTATCTATGATGTCTTACTTGTTTTATTTGTTTTGTTGTTTCTCTTGGATGATTGATGCGTTGTTGTTTTATTTGTATGCCTTTTAATACGATTTTATTGTTGTGTATTTGACTGTGGGATTTTTTAACTCTGTAAAGCACTTTGTGACGTTGGTTTTGATAAGTGCTTTATAAATAAACTTTATTATTATTTAAAGTTTGTCAATACTTTTAAGAACCAGTTCAACCATTGTGCACACAAATGTTTGATAAATACTGAGAACTTCTGCACAGAAGTGGCACTGGTGGGTCAGGCCCACAATCGTGCAGGTAAAACCAGAACAGCCATTCATCAGAGATAGATTCACTTAATGAAGAGTCACCCAGTAATCCTGACAACGTTTATTTAAAATACAACAGATATGAGCAGTCCGTTTTATATTAGTTAGAACAAGAAAATGAACGGGAACTCTTTTCATATCTACAAGTAATGTAATAAAATAAAAGCCTCATGTTCAGGCTTCATATGAAGGGTTTCCAACTTTCCTGTTTCATGTCACTTTAAATTGACTCTCTTTGAGTCTTGAGACTTCAATATGTCCTTTTGAGAAAAAGTATTTAAAGATGTCACTTTAGAGTTTTGGGAATTAAAATACTATACACGTAAAAAGGATGCTCTTTTTTTATTACATGATTGTTGTGAGGGAGACAGCCTAGCGCAGGCTTTCCCAAACTTGGGGTTCCACACGACCCCACGTTGAGTCGCCTGAAATTTGTATTTATTGATCAATAAAAAATGTATTGTATATTAAAATATATTGAACACAGACTAACATGTGCCTCAGCCAGTGCAAAAACAAGAGACTTGCAGAGTCAGAGTCATGCATTGTGCAGACATTTCGTCCCAGCCTGTCTTCCACTATCCACCATTATAAACATGAAGAAGCCTGAATGTGGTCTAAAATGAATGTTTACCTGCAACGCAGTAGAAAAATTAAGTAGACTACTGTAGAAAACCAAACGTGCATGATGTTATTCATAGAAAATACACAAAATATTGCAAATGTCCGTTTTTTGAAGTGGGTCATAATGGCCCAGTGTTACGTAACATCCACGACTCTATCTAAAGTTCCTCTCACGTCTTTAAGGCAATTGAATTAATCATGTCTGTAAAATGCTCTGAAATTGGAAAACTGTAGGCTAGAAGGTCAGTTGTCTCTTTTTAAGTTGAGTTTTAATTACCCAGACACATTGGACAATTGGGCTACACATTTTTTGGGATTGTATTTCCTTAATTTGGACAAGGCAGCTGACAGGAAATGTAAAGGGGACAGAGTGTGGGATGACATGCACCAAACAGTGTTAGGATCAAAAGTTGAACCTGCGACCAGTGCGACAAGGAATATTGGGTTTGTTCATGGGGCAAGAGCTTTACCAGCTAAACCAGTGCCCAGGTCGGGTTATACCTTACTGTTATTTTCATTTTGATTAAACTTCTAACTGCCGTTTTTAATGCAACAAAATGAATGTGTAAAATTGATTGATTGATTGGTTGATTAGCTAGGCGTTTCAGCTGATCTGAGAGGAAACTTTATGTACTCTGAATTCGAGGATCTGACTAAATCCTCTATCTGCCTATTTAAAAAACAAACTAGTTTTGTTTTGAAAAATGATATTTGGGAATACTGCATAAAGAGATGAACTGGGTAGTTGATCCCCCTTTCCCACTAGGTGCACATGCGAGGACACAAACAGCAGAGACACAGGGATTAGGTTTTTTCGGTCAGAGGCCCCTGATTACAATATGTTTATTACTCTGCAAGCCGACTGCAGAGCTCTTATCAAACACACACACGCACACACAGTTTTTGCGCTGCTTGTGAACTGCAGAGTTCTTATTAAAAATTGATCTGCAAGCTGTTGTGTGTCGCTGCTCTGCTGAGGAATTCATTACCTCATTGCCATGCACTGCTGTGTTTCACGTGCGTGTACACACACAAACACACGCTATCCACACGCACGGCATTGCCTGCGAGCAATCCCGACCTGTCGAATCAAACAACACCTCGCATTTAGAATATTTGTTTGCAAACAAACAAATCCTCCGGTGGGAGAGAGAAGATGATAAGATAGACAAAAAAAGAGAGAGAGGGGCTGCAGTGAGGAACAAACAAGCATCAAGATGGTGATGATGAGGAGGCTGGGATGACAAGGAAAAAGCAAGTAAATAGGAGAGATTGTAGAAAGCATCCCTTAGTCACATATAATTGTTTAATGGTAGCCGTATTAATCGCAAGAATGGCCAGTGTGCAACAGTATACGCCCTCTCGGCATGGCCCCTCTTCCTGCTGTTTCATCTTCTCAAACCCACAACTACAACACATCATTACTCTATCTTCTTCAGTCATTTTCTTGTTTTTATCTCACTCTCCCTGTCTCAATCCAATCTCTGTCTGACTTGATAGCCCTCCCTCTCTTTCCCTCACTTGCCTGTTTATTTTGGTTTCATTTTTTCAGCCTCCAAGCTGCGATCATGTTTAAACCAGAATGAGTTTTAGGAATTGAATTCCCTCAGTCTTATGCTTCAGTTCTTGTCTATTAACTAAGACCGCACTGATTGAAATTCAGCCCCATGCCTTGGAACCTGCCAAGTGTCCCTGAAAACCGTGTTCAGAGTGGAGTGCAGATGAAGACACACAGAGAGAGAGAGAGAGAGAGAGAGAAAGATAAGGGAAACGGAGAAAATGAGAAGCGAGACCAGCCGCTTTGTCTGCCTATCTGTTCTGCTGTCTTTCTGTCTGCCTCCTTTGGCTGTAATGACCCCTCCGTCTGATCAATGCACCTCAAAGAATAGCTGTTCACCTTCTCGTGGCACTGTCATTTTCTTTCTGTCTGACACTTCTTAGTCACTCCATATTTTCAAGTCACTCTGCAACCACTCTCTCTCTCTCTCCCTTCTGTTCTGTGTCTCTTCCCTTTCTTCAGAAAGCTCCCTGCGCCTTCAAAACTTAGTAAGCCACATTAAATCTCAGTATCTCTCTACCTGCTTCTTTAATTTAAGAAGCCCACATTTGAAAATCTGCCCTCTGACATCCATGTTGTGAAATTAATTCACGGCTTTTTAAGTGTTTCTCAAAAACTTTCCTAAGCTGTTAAGAAAGAGTTTGACATTTAAAGACGTGTTTTGTTTCATACAGTTATATGAGAAGACTTAAACGTTCATGTGTGTCTGATGAAAATGCTACAATTAGCAGCAATAAGCTTAGCAAATCATAAAGACTGGAAACTAGTAGGGAACAGGTAGTTTGTCTCGTTTTAAAAAAATCCTATTTTTACTCCTTCTAAAGCTGATTAATTAACACATTATAGGCCCTATTAGAAGTAAGGCATGGTCTAAAACGCATGGCAGTGGCACACACCTAGGTGCAAAGTAAGACCAAAGGTGTAAAAAGTTTAGAAAGTGTTTTGGGTTTAACAATAGTCAAACCAATCAAAGAAATCCAGGTACACCACCTGGCGCCTGGATTTCTATTCTGGGTAGTAGATTTTTTTTCGTCGATGGAGAATTCACCGCCTGCAGCCACAAGATAACAATTCACCAAAAATGCAAGTGACCATAACTCATTCGAACAACCACAATTCCATCCCATGCTGATGGGCTCAAGTTTTACACAACTCTTGGCTGTGGGCATGACATTGACAACGGCATGGGTAGAAACTGTCTATTACAGTACCACTGAGCTGGGTTTAAAAAAAAAAAAGGGCTTTGTGGTTTGATGTATCTTTCTATCAAAGTTAAGCTTTAATGACATGGTATAGTTTAAGACCATACTGTTTATTAAGATGGAAGGAGAAACAGCCAAAATATTTGGAGCTCCCCCTGCTGACTGGATGCAGTATCATGAACCCTGCATCCAGATGTGACATGGGTCAAACTATTCAAATACATGTCAAATACATTTTTGATAAGCCTGGAGTCTTCTGTGATAGTTATTTATTATCATGCTGATTTATGTCCAAGTGTTTGTCTTTCTAAGTTCTTTGTTTTAAGCAGTTATTTGTTGCTAAAAAGAGCGGATGTAGCATCATGATCCACAGCCCTATTGATAAATGTGACTCCTTATAGCGTTGGAATGGTGAAAGAAAACGTAATGAAAACTAACAATACAGTTATTGAACTTCCCATAACCGTGCATGCCTGCCTCAAACTGCCAGAAGGATCTGCTCTGCTGTTAACTGTACCCACCTGAGGGTTCACTGACATTTTATCGGTTGGTAAAATGTGTGCTTTGGTTAGCAGAAAGGCCGTGTCAAAGCTCCCAGAAGCTCCCTTCTGCACATCTTTGCTCCAAATAACGTCACCAGTGCAACACGTCAGCGCCCATTACAGAGGAAGTTTGGCTTCATTTTACACAACGGAAGGAGGCAGAGAGGTGCAGTACTGATATAGACCTTATTACTTCTCTGATGAAAGCAGTGACCTCCTGAAGTTTTGCTGCACAGTAAAAACATTACAAATAAAATAACTTTAAGTATGTTTCATTGTTGTAAGGGTGTTTAGACTGTATCATTACGTATAATGACTTTGGTGTAGTTGATGTGAAGTGCGTTCTTACAATACAGCCGATAACCCCCCCCCCCCACACACACACACACACACACACACAAACACACACACACACCCCTCTTCCCCTGTTACATGACATACATTGTGTTTATTCACAATGGTTGATAATCATTCCTGGACAAAGCAACACTGTTCAACAAGTATTACGCCAGGAACCATCAGCTCAGCCCCCATTGTTTAACTAATTACAATTGCGGTTCCCAAAACTGTGACTGATGCTCGGCACTCAGATCTACTTCTGCAATGAAACAGCTTTGTAAATGCATTTCCTACAAGATAAGCAAAATAATCTGGATCACAAGCATATTCCACGCTCCCGCCGGACTGTCACAGCATGCTTTGATTTCGAGCTGATTAGGAGCTTATGAAATGGATGTTGAAGCTCTTTGGTATGTATTCTTGTAACACATTGATCTGTAGTGTTGGCTGCATGCTGCATTAGAGCTGCTGCTTATCTACAAAGCCAAGGGCATGGGAAAATCTGCTAAGTCAACCTCCAGATGACACACGGTTGGAGTGGAGAGGTCTCACAGTACCACCGCACAGTGCTGTTCAAACTGGTATACTATTTAATCTAAACGGAGTTTCCGTACTTTCTTCTTTAGGGCATTGTTTATATGGGCTTGAAGTTAGTACCACTTTGTAAACTTCATTTGTAAACTTATTTTGGAAGATCAGTATTCCAAAACAAAAAAAAGAGCTGCTCAACTTTTCTAACTCATTCCCAAAGAAGATAAACTTAAAATTCTTGTCCACTGTTTGCACTTTGTGCAGGAGGTCTTGCCTGGATTCCTACCTTGCCTGAAAAACTTTATTAAGCTTTATTGCAATAAGTATTCAAAAAATTTGAAACATGAGCCTTAAAAATGCTCCACACTGTCATTGATTTTAATTTCACAGAGTGCAATGTGCCTTTTGGGGTCTTTGTGCACAGACGAAAGAGCACACTTTCTAATATTTTGGAGACTTGCTTTCTTCAAACAAAACAAAATGGCTTTTCTGTCTATAAGAGAGAGATGGAAATCAGCCAGAGGAGAGGTCTTGGCATGCTTAAATAATAGGATCTGTGCTCGCCTCTTTGCTGGTCTTTGGTCTCCACCAGAGCTATAGAGATACTAAGAGTTGCGACACTCTATGATGTCGCCGCCGGGGCAGTCACGTGGTTCATGTAAGCCCTAATAGTTCCAAACACACGCTGGCTGTCATGTTCTTCTATAGGACAGACAGCAGCGATTGCGTTATTGAACGGTATATATTATAAAAACACACACCCAAGTACTTTTTCAGCTGTTATTGCATTATTGCAAATGTCAGTTTTGCATTTGGAGAGTCAGGGTGACAACGAAAAGCTGTGTATTACTTAGATAAGTTTTACATTTTTAGAGGGAAAAGCTTAGTGTTCACGTTTAACTTTTCTTTTCCATATCATTCATCTGATGATAGACGCCTCGTGATTTTCATTTTAGCGCAACTGGGCTGTATTATTGATTCCCCTGATTTTGCTCATAAATTCCGATTCAGCCGTTAGCTTACCTCCGTGGTAGCGCTAAGAGGTCTGCCGTGGTCCGTTCAGCATTCGTCTAGCAGCTAGCATACTTCTTCTGATGAAAGCGGCCACCCCCAGGACCACAACGTGAAACATGATCATGTTAAGACTAAGAATATCATTTTAAGATTAAACCATACACACATTATCAAAACTATTACAGAATGAAAACTCATTGAGGCTTGTATGTTTGGGTCTATAGGTAAGTGCAGTGCTATTAAGATTTAACTTAACCCAAGTAACTTCAGCAATTAACTATTATTTAATAACTACTATTTCACATTCAGAAGTATATGTTGGTCCTGTTATTTCTTGTATAGTTGTATAGATTATTATTGTTTATAGTTTGCACTGTGTATATACACATTGTATATATTTTGCTTTCTATTTATGTTCAGAGTGTTTCTCTTTCTTCTTCTTTTTGTGGACCCACTGCTGCTGTGACAAAATCATTTCCCAGTCTGGGATCAATAAAGTCATTCTATTCTAACAAAACACTTGTAACTTCTGTTACAGCTATTGAGACATCAATGTAAGGATGGCTGATACAAATGAAGGTTTGCAAATGAAGTATTTTTTATTAAACAATGACAGACAACAAGAATGTGTGCTTGTGTTTGTGCGTGTGTTTGAGAAAGAAGAACAATTATGAGAACAAAAATAGACGGGGGAATATCCATTTCCAATAGATGAATGTCACTATAGGAGTGTAGTGTTCCCTTAAATGACAATGGGTGCAAATCTAAGGCAGCATACACATATGACAGCAAGAATACCTTGTTATTGTTACAGAGATTGAGGGAGAAATTGAGGTGGAGATCGAAGGGAATGAAAGGGACATAACAGACAGAGAGAGTGAAACAGAAAAGGATTTATTTGGCATTAAGAAAAAAACACAATTTGATTCATCAAAAGTTTAAAAAAATCTTCAACACAGACAAAATTCGAGCACTTGGGCATTCAAAAAAAGGGGGGATATGGAGGGGCAAAGAAACCGTGAAAAAAGCAATTGGAATTAGGTTCTGTTGTGGCACTACAGGATATAAAACCCTCCAAGCCATGAATATGCCTCTGCCCGACATCAGGACCATTCAGAGGAGGATGCAGCATATCAAAATGGAGCCAGGAGTGTTGGGGGAGGTGTTTGATATGCTGAGACAAAGGCTGCATGGACCTTGGTGCTCTGAGGGAGACAGAAAGCAGAGGTGAGGTCAGATATGCTAGATTTATCTGATACTGGCTCTTCTAGAATTAAAATAAGAGCTAGTAAACTCACAATGAAAGAAAGCGAACACATGTAAACTCCACATCAGGGAAAGGCAAACCTTCACTCCAGAGAGGCCAGGTGGGTCAAGAGAACAGTGAGAATGAGTGTTTCAAAAACTGTACATTGACAGTATTGGTGTCTTTAAAATAATGCAATAATAGATAGTTGCATTCATTACAGTCACTCTGTAGAAGTAGTAGGTTTTATGACCATCCAGGTGGATGTCAGCAAAAACACATAACAACAGTATACAGTATAGTAAACTTACAAATGTGAAGAAAGCCTGTGAAGTCCACACCAATTAAAGGCACATCCCTGGGGGACAGGGCAGCCTTAAAGAGAAAGAGTTGCATTATAACAGGACTAATGACAGAAAGAGAGAGAGGCAGGAATGTTAATTTCACTAGTGTTATTTCTCTGGTTACCTACCAATGATAAATCATCCGTTTCTGCAAAGCAATGCTTCACTAATTGAAATTCCTGCCATTCCTAATTATATAACCCTCGCTCAAATCACGAGTCACAGACAATGCCTTGACATGCCCTGATCACGAGCTCATTAAACAGATGAATATATATCACACACAAAATCGACTAACGAACGATGGCTAACACGGTCAGGTTCAGCGGATAAAAGCCACAATAAATTAAAACTCCTTGACAATACATCTAAATCCTGCTTGTTAGTTACCCAACATCATTAATATAAAAGTTGCTAGCGATTCATTACCGGACTCTTACTTTACCTTCACAGCTAGCGAAATCGCGCTAGCTAACTAGCTAGCACACAATGCTTGAAAATTGGTTGCAACAACCAAGATAAAATATAGATAATTACGCTGTGCATATACAAATGAAGACCAGTGTAAGCATCACAAAGGGCCTCTGGTGCAATATAGACAGTTGACAATTCAAAAGAGGTCGATATTTCAGCAACTTACCTCTGGAACTATTCGACGCGCTGCAATGTAAGTGAACGAGGTCCAACGCCGAAATGACAAAGTTTGGAACTAATCCGAGCTCCATACCCCGGAAGTAGGCGGTACAAAGCGCCGCCATTTTTTACAACGAAGGTCTATGGGAGTGTCGCCACTCTGTTATTATCTATCTCTCTGGTCTCCACAAGAGATAAACCTGCCGCACTAAACACTTCTGCCTTCCCCCTCATGAAATATGGATTTGTGTACAGGCACAAATGCTAATCATCAAGCAAGAATGTGCATGTATCTGTGTGTGTGTGTGTGTGGTATAAATTCTTGGGACTTTGTGTTAAGTATGTGCATGCGTACGTGGATGCACGTGTATGTGTGTGTTTCGCCAGGCCGAATTAGATTTGGGTTCCGAGGCGAGAAAAGGGGAGAGACGCATGGAGGAATTTAGCTGTGAGGCTCATAAATAGTTTAGCCACCCAGAGCAGATTCATCAAGTAGCGTGAGGGATAAATCATATTCATCCCCTCCTCTTTTACCCCTCCTCCCCTGTCCCTCGCCTCTCTCTCTCACCCTGAAGAGAGGGAATAAGAGATGTTGGATGGTAATCCTGAGACTTGAGAGAACCTCTTACCTTTCTAAACTCATTCTGTTCTGATCTCAGATCTACATCTAATGGTGTACTCCTATCAGCTTCTGGGAACAAGCACATACATATACAACACATATATGATGAAATCGAAACTGTCACACGTCCACACATCATATTGCACAAAGAAGGATCAGTGCACTTTCTGGCCTTGTTTATTTGTTTAAGGGGAAAGGATCTGGCAACATTGACAGCAATGGAAAAGCATCATCATCAGCATATAGGTTAATATACTCCTCCAGTATATGCTCCCACACACACATTAGAGCTCACCTACCACATGACACAGCAACACCTTCCTATGAGACGTGTCACGTAAAACCCAAGCAGTCCAATCGATAGTGATCTGTCGCCCTGCATCGTCCTGTGACGTGACAAATATCCTCGTAGGTTGCTGCGAGCAACAATTTCCCCCAAATTGAAAGGCCCCGAGGCCCTCTAGGCTCTGGTGTTATTTGGCTGCTGTTTTCCCCTCATGGCCATCCATGAAGGATGAACGTCTCTATATATCATCTCTGTCTCTTTGGATGGAGCCCAAGCTCCATCACCATAGCAATGGGCGCTTAGCCTACGCCCCAAGAGACACAGTCATTCCACAGATTGCCTGAAAGAAAGAGATTGTATGTGTGGCAGCGGATTTTGAGGCTTTCAAAGTGTGTTTGTCTGCGTGTGGACGTGATTCTTTGTTTCTTCTGATGTTGCCTCCATTTGTTGGTATGAATTATGGATCAGGATGGCCGTGGACTTATGATAGATCTTGAAGAGTCTCACGGACACACACCTGAGCCCTCTCCTCTGTTCAGAAGCAAGCAGACTCAACTTCAACACAAACACAACGTTCATGCGGTTGCAGCTTTTTTGCTTCCAAAGTATCACTTTCCTGTGACTCTTCAGGTACCTCGCTCTGCTGCTTTAACCTAAATGTGTAATGCATGCAAATGTCATTACATCCATCATGGCTCCTCCTGTCTTCCCTTTATTGCCTCCTTTCCCCCTTTCTCTCTAACTTCCCTTTTCACCACTTTCTTCTATCTTTCTTTATCCCCCATCTCTACCCGTGTCTTCTCTATCCCCCAGAGACAACCTTTTCCAAAGTGGGAGCCTTTGAGCCGTTTGCTCCTTCATTACTTCATTACTTCTCTCCCGTCCCTCTCCGTGGCTCTGTCTCTCCACGGAGCGCTGTAGTGGGTTTTCATTACTCAACAAGTCAATCTTCATCATGGCGTCCCCGGTGTGCTCGCATTGACTCAACCACACAAAGTCACTCCATCTTGCAAACAGGTGTACACATCGTTCCCCTATACCTGAACATAGACTCCTAAAGGCTTATAAATACATGTTTTTTTTCACCTTTTAATTTACTTAAGTGTACAGGAAATATTAAGAAGTTCATTGGAAAGAAGATTTTTAGGTACCACAATTACCACAAGTGGGAAAAAGAGAACAGCATGCAAGTTTGTGTGAGCAGTGAAACTTCACAACATGCTAATGTGGAGCTTTGCGTCTTTTCCCCAGGAATATATTGTATTGTTGTTGCAGGTTTACTTATCTGCAGTCCTGTTTATTGTAGCTCTGGGTCTGTGGGGAGGTAAGGATGCCACACAGAATATCAATGTGGACACAAGCACATATAAACACTTAATCCCTTTTTTTATGCACAGAAGCATCATCGCGTGGGCTTATTGTTGAATCAGGACGCTGATTTCACAAAGCTGTATTATCTTGCACGTCTTTTATATTTGAGTGTGTTTTTTTGAGTATCTGTGGGGCCTTTCCATACAAACACACACCATATGTGTTTATTTGATATCTGCATTATTTTTGATTATGTCTCACTTGAAATTAATGATGGAGAAATGTTGTATTTGTTCTATCCTTCTCACTGTGTCAGAGAGCCTAGGGTCTTGAAAAGCAAGGGGACAAATATCCTGTCACACACACACACACACACACACACACACACACACACACACACACACACACACGCACACACACTCACACACGAGAGCCTCTAGAGAAGAGACAGTCTGCAGCCAGCCAGTAGTTTACTCCTGAGACAGATTCTTGTTTAGCATATAGATTGGCTTGATCAACCACCACTTAGACTATATACTGTGTGTATATGTGTGTGTGTGTGTGTGTGTGTGTGTGTGTGTGTGTGTGTGTCTTTGTGCGTGTGTTGCCATTTATGAATGTGCAGATGTGAATTCACATTCCTCCCTGTGTGTGCACACCTGTTTTTGGTATGTGTGTTTGAGTTTGTGCACTTTGTGGTATGTGTGTTTGAGTTTGTGCACTTTGTGGTATGTGTCTTTGAGTTTGTGCACTTTGAGTGTGTGCTGCTCACATGTGTGCATGTGTGTGACGAGCCATGGCTAACAGCTCTCGGTGAACACTGGAGACCTACTGTACTTTGCCAATGAGACTTAGTGAGACAGTGAGCCAGGGTCACACAAAGTTACACATTAATCTTTTACAGGGAACCCCGCTACCAACATCACCACAATGCACCAGAAATTCCCCCACACAACAATTCCTTTATTCCTCCCAGCATCTTTCATTTGTCTCTACATCTAACTTTTTTTTTTTGTTACGTTATTTGATTGTTTTCAAATTGTGCTTTGGTTTGAATATCATGTGTCTGGTGTTTAAAGCAAAGGAACCTTGGGGCCTTTTTCTGTTCAATAATTAATAGGGGATTTCAGAAACACTCAATCAGTCAAACTGTATTTAGGGGGGGGGGGGGGGGGGGGGGGGGGGGGGGGGGGGGTGCTCTGAAAAGGTTAATGGGATTCCGACTGTGAGCTCTGACGTCACATGTGTGCAAACACACACATTCCAGGTCAAACTGAGGGGCTGTTTCCAGGCTGGCTCGGTGTATTTTTAAAAGTAATATCACGTCATTAGAGATTAAATTGTCCAACACCATCTGCATGTTGTCTCCAAACACATTTTGTTGTGGGTCTACCTGTATTTGTCCTAATACCCTTTGGTGTGTATGTGTTGTATCCACTCGTGCATGAGAGTGCCACTGCCTCTCACCTCTCTTTTACCCCGAGTTCAACCAGAGTTCACTGTCTACCCTACACCAGTTCTTAATGTGTGTTGGGGAAGAGAGAAACACACACACACATACACGCACACGCACACACACAAACACAGTGTGTGTCTTCATTTCTCTGCCTGGAGTCTCCCCAAAAGCCACTTACTGTACGTGCTCACAAAGTTATGACTGTGTAGAGTGGGACAATTAGTGTGTCTGTGTGTGTGTGTGTGTGCGTCTGTCTGTGTGTGTGTTAACGTGTATTTATATCTGGTGTAGTGTGAATTCGTGACAGATGTCCAGTCTCTGATGACTTGGGCTTGTGTGATGTTGCCCCTGAGTGTCGGTTTTATGGCCCACTGTGACATTATGGTCTCAGCTTTATTTCCTGCTGCTACACAATTGAAAGATGTGTGATGTTTTTACAAAATACATCAACTACAACAGCACTCAACCTGCTAACTATATCGAAATCACCCACCTTCCCTCCTCGTGTTCACGTAATGTTTTGCCACAGGGTGTGCTGTGTAAAAAGGGTTTGAGGTTGACAACACTTTGTGGCAGAGTGACACAGGAAAGGTGAGGATAATGCATTTACTGGGTGTGTGCACATGTGTGTATACTGGGCTTAAATAATTCAGCCCAGAGGGTGATGTGCTGGTAATGGTGCGCCCAAAAGCAAACTACCATCTCCTTCTTTTAGAAAAACACACAGTCACACAGTAGCACACCTGTTGTGGCCTGTGGGAAGACACACAGTGTGTGTTGATGTGTGATGGCAGCACTGTGAGCTAAAGCAGATTTGACAGGCTGTCCTCGGCACTAACGCTACAAATGGCTGCCTGGATGGAAATATCTTCATCATCCCAAACAAATAGGATGTCAGTCAGCGCTCCAAAGCTGCCATTTCTCCTCTGTCTCTCCATCTCAGTCTCTTGTGCATGCACACTTTTAGTTGATGTCATCACTTCTTTTTATGTTTTTTTTTATTTTGTTACCGATGCCACTCTCCTTCTCTGTGCTCTGGAGTGAGAGCAAACCCTTTTCTTTTTCTGTGTGAGAGTGAAAATGAGAGTATGTGTGAGGGAGATCATGAATGAGGCTGATGCTTGGCCTTTGTTTGAAATATGAAACCGCTTTCAGCAGTATAATATTACAGCAATAGAACAGCAATCAGACGTTAATTGAATCTGGGTTATGACTTTTCTGTGTTCTCGCTCAGCAGAGTGTCTCTCCCATTTTCCCACTCTGTCTTACTCCCTCCCTCCCTCCCTCCCTCCCTCCCTCTCTGTGACTTTCATTTTCTTATTCACACTGTATCCCTAACTAACCTATCTTCTTCAAACATGCTGCCCTTGCTTCTATCCCATGTATTTAGTGTCAACGCTTCCCTGCCTCTTTCTCTGATGTTAACAAAGGCCACAGCATGCAGCAGGATCCCCCTCTCTGCTTCACTTACACCATTCACGTCTCATTAAAAAAGCCCACTTGGTGATATGTCGCCATCGTAACTACCCTTCCACATGGGACACTGGCTTTCAAATCTAGAAAAGTGATGATGGTCTTTGTGCATGTAAGTGTGCATGTTAGAGCCCACGTGTGTGTCCCTGCCACATTTTCTGCTGCTCTGTCTGCATATGAATTCTTATATACATATATCTCATGTCTCTGTTCATTAATCCATGCACGCCACTTCTTCACAATTATCACATAGGTTAAAATCAGGGGTAGGGTTCAGGTTAAACATGCCCTGGAGGATCTCAAAGTAGGATGTAGCTATTCATTTTTATTTAACATTTTCTATAAACAACACGTTTATATCCCCTGACAACCAAAGTTAACAGAGATATTCAAATAAATCGTTTGTTGTGGGCTCTGGGACACTATTTCTATCGCTAAAAATGGCAAAGTCCTTGCTGGTGTTACGGTTTAAAGAGCGACCATGCTATCTGGTGACTTTCAGCTGAATGCGTCTGTGGTTGTCGGACGTAGCGTTAATGCGTCCTAACGAATGTCTCTTTGTTTAGCTTTCATTAAAACATATCTAATAAGTATATTTGACATTATGATAACACAAAAACTGAACAAAGAGGCATTTGTTAGGACACTTTCAGTCGCGTTTGTCTGAAAGTCGTCAGTTAACACGGTCACTCTTTGAATCGTAACACCAGGACGTCACTTCAGTGATATTTGCTTATATTTAGAAGAGAATCCCTCTCCTTACACTGTAGGAGGAAACGCTACAAATGTACAGGACGCTTTATGTATTTTTCATGTGTCTGGATCGTTTGGCAGTGCTGCTGTTTGGTAAGTGAAGGGCAAGAAAATCTTCATCATTCAAGCATCGGTGAGTGCTAATTAGCTAACATTAGCTAGTTAACAGTATAGCTAACGATAGTATCAGGATGACTGTCAGCTGTCAATTTCAGTGTTCGGGGGGCAGTAATGTGAGTTAAAGCAGTAATATTTAGATCAAGATAACACACGTTCTGTTCCCTAACAGGGACAGCAGAGCATCTAACAGCAATAATCCATAAATGTCCTCCTCTCTGGGCTTTCTATCTCAGATTAAATTCTGTAGAAATAAACCCGGGCTCGTCTCCTTGTTGGTCAGTGTATCACATTAAACAACATTTGATAAATTGAAAAATAAAACTGATAAAAACACGTAGCGGGCAACTGAGACCTAAACTTCTCATAGCGTAGAGTGGTGAAGTGTGACGTCACGTGAAAGCTATGAATAAGGGAGTCAGTGCATTCACAGACTGTCCTTGTAAGGGTAGTTGCTACGTACTTAAGTGTGTGTGTGTGCGTCCCCTCCTTCCTGAAATGGGAGACTATCTATCCAGCCTGACCTTTACCTTAATTGGTTGGTTTGGGTTCTTTCTGTGTTCGTTTCAGGAACAGCGTTCCCCCTAAAACGACTGCTGACTCTAAATTGTCTCTGGCAAAACCTCACTTTACCTGTCGCAGCTGACAACCCACAGACCCACTTCTGGAATTGCACACATTTACCCAGAGGTGCAGAGACACATCTGCATCAGCTGTTGCCTGGAAAACTAAAAGTAAGGCAGTCTTCAAAGTCACTGAAGGTTAAATAAAGTACACAGCAGCACATGGCTTTATGTAAGCAGAGTTTGATGTTGCTTTTCTGTCCTGCTGGTGTCCTTATCTTTATCTCTTTAGTTACGCCACACACAAGTCTCTACATTGCCTCACTTATTCCTCGATTTCTCCACAGTAAAGACTCTTACAACTGCAGAAACAGCTACGTTGATTTAATCGTCATTACAATACGATACGATACGATATACTTTATTGTCCCCTTGGGGAAATTTGTCTTGGACTCATTGAGGCAGAGATACTGAATAGTCGTGGCTATTTTTGGAGGCATCTACTGGCCATTAAAGGTACTGCAGTAGCATTATACAGTACCATATAAGCTACTTTCTGACACAATTGTTTTGTTGCGAAAACTTTGTTCAGAGTCTGACCAGTACTTTACATTGTTGACAATAGTTTGCTGTGCTTTATAGGAAGGGGCAATACTTCTACTCCAAGCTATCTGCCAGACATTTAATTAATTTCCTGATCACCTCATCTGCTTTCCTGCAATAGGCATTTTACTCTTCTAAAACCAAATCAGTTGGCTAGCAAACGAGAGCACCATGATGGAGATTTTGTGAAAAAAAATATCAGAGGGCAAGTCTTGTGCTCATCTCAATCATCAAGAAAAAGGCATACTACTTTAATTTTATTTCTTCTTTACTTGCTCTATTAATTATTATTCTGTTACTTTTGGATTTGATCAGTTTTAAGTCACCAGACATCTGCTTCCTCTTTCCTGTCTTCTTTTAAAATGAGCTCAAACTACCTCTGATGTCTCTGCCCACATAGGAGCCAGTCTCTAATCAGCTTTCTGTTTACAGTATTAACCCCGTTAGCTGCACCTGTAGCACACGGCCTCCAGCTTTTGGCACTGAAGCCAACATTTAAGCTGTAGAAACCCAAACCAAGCTTGGGTTTAATGTTGCCGCCTGATTATGAGGTTCATCTGAGATGATGGGCGTTAATCACAGCTGGAGTCTGCCAAAAAATGCAATATAGCTTTCATTAGCCATGTTAAAGTAGCATTTACTACTCACTTCCAGCTGAATAGGCGCAATTATGCATTCCCATTAATACATGGTGGTCTGGACTAATTATTTGTCCATTTCTGGTGTTTGTCCATTTCTAAAACTGGAATAAGTCGACTTTTCGTCTGAGCGGATAGTGGTCTGAAAGTACGATGATGCACTGACTAGGGGAAATTGTTCAGGCGTGTGTTCACCTTCCTAAATGAGCATTTTAGCCCTGCCAGCTTACCTGAGCTGTGTGTTCACTATCTCGTCTTCCCCTCTTCCTCTGTCTGGCTGACAGTCTAATTGTCATGTGGGCAGCCTCCGCTGCATGGATTTAGTGTCGCACTTGCCTTAATTTAATTGAAAAGCTGCGGAAAGGAAGGAGGAGGGAAAGGAGGGAGGGGATGAAAAACAGATAAATAAAAAGTGGAACCAATCTTTGCCGGGTGCGTTGGGCGGTAAAATGGCTGTGTGCGGTGAATAATGCATGGGGGAGATGGATAGGTCTGCGTGGTTAGAGCCCAGGACTGCTGGCGCTTCATTACCGAGGCGTTTGTATGCTGATGCTGTGATGCCGTGAGAGAGAAGTGGCTGCAGAGGTGGCACCTCCCTGAGCTATCTCTCCCTTTTTTAATTCATTTTCTCTTTTTAAGCTCTTTCTCCCTCACTCTCTCTCTCTCTTCTTTTAACTGTCTGGCCCCAAACACACCCTTTCGTCTTATCTTTTTGTGTTTTGGTGTGTGTCTGAGTCATCTCTCCTGTGTTAAGATAGCAAAGCACAGAGGCAGATGGTATTTAAGCCTGACTCTAGTTTCCAGCAAAACACACACACACACACACACACACACACACACACACACACACACACACACACACACACACACACGCACACACACACACACATGATGACATCCCGCTTCTCACAAAGCTAGTTTGCATGAAAGATAACCTCTGAGACGAGAGAACTTCTGTTTTTGACCTTTGTCAAATTTTGCACCTGTTTCGTCATTCCTAAAGCTGTCCTAATTAAATTTATCTCTTTTTTTTTTTCTTGTTATTTCTCGTGTGGAAGCCAAACAACAAATTCTTAATCATGATATCAGTCTGGTCTTACACCTTTTGAATGAGCTGCATGCACACTGACTGACTCATATACTTTAATTGAGGTTGAACAGATTGAATAAAGAAAGAACATAACTGGCTACTTCACTTGGTTAATTGACCTAAATTATGAATCCTCTCTGCCAATGTGTGTATCAAGAATGTTATTAAAATGTAAACTCCATTGCCTTCCGGTTATCTTGTCAGGGTACCTCACTTATTTGTGAACGTTATAATAGTTTATCTCAGATATTCTGGTCGATGCTGTATGGTTTTAACGTTGACAACAACTGACGAGTTTCAGTTAAGAAATAGCAAAGATTTATAGAAGATTGGCAGTGTTCCCATCACACAGTGTGTCTACCAGAAATCACTGACAAGCTCATTCTTCAAGTGAAAAACATTTGGCTCTCCACATGATTTACATAACTAGACGTTTTTCTTCTTTAACTTCTCACCTTGCTGCTGATATGTTGTGTTTGTACATCAAGACACCAGTGTTAGTGCCAATTACAGACAGCAGTAAGACCCTTCTAAATACTATCAAGCACAGTGTTTGTGAAGGTGATGCGCCAATGATTTAAACACAAAATAGCTTTGAGTTTTCTTTAAAAGTACTTGTATGATTATCAGCTACAGTTTTCAAGATTCTGGTTCCGTTCAGTTGTAACTATTAAGTGTGCAGAGGTAGCCATTTTTGACGTGTATTATTTCTCTTTCCAATAGAATGGCGTTTAATTATTACCAGTAGTAGCTTCGTCAAACAAACAAAGTAAACAACTCACAAAGCTCCCACTCTGGAGGTTGCAGCTGAATTTTGAAAAACAGGAAAAGGGCGAGGTTGTTGTCATTGTCGTAGTTTGAAGGATCTCCCACCTCACTTGTTTTCTTTACATGAAAGGAAATTCCAAGAAGCTGAATGCTAATGTGGAGGAGAGTGTCACTGTATCTTTACTCTGATCACAACATGAGCTGTTTTTTTTATTGTCTTGGGTGCTGGATCACTTTTATGTAGGTGTCAGCCCCCCTCTAAAGCATTTATGCAAAAGTTGCATTCACCCCCCCCCCCCCCCCCCACAGGTACTCCAAGCAAGGAGCAGACTAACAGAGCAGTGTGATCACCTGAAGCAGGACATCAACATCATAGGCTAATGTGAGCTCCAGTTAAAGAATTATGGAGAAATGATCCTGCTCTTAAATTGCAGAAGAATGTCGTGTGATGCTCTCTGTGTGTTAAACGGGAGCAGCAGGTTTCTGGAAGGCCTGGCCTATGGCGTGCCGGCATCCTGTGTAATGTATTCCATTTCATTATATCCAACCTCCCAGCCTGCTCTCATCAGTGGATCAGGAGTGTGCCGTCTCTCAGGCAAACCAAGATATAATTACTTTCTAACACACAAAGAGGAGGGGGGGGGGGGGGGGGGGGGGGCAGCAAACAGACAGAGAGAGGATGAAGGAATGAACAATGAAGTTTAATTATGCTTTATGGCAACAATTATAGAATGAAAACAGAAAGTCAATAGGCAGAAACATCATCTCATTTTCTCTGCTGAGGTGGACTGGGTTTTGCATGAGGCCCGAGGCAAACAAAAAATAAGAAACAGTCAAGAGGAAACAAAGAAAAGAGGGAGAGAATACTCCTGATTATATTTATTGAAGCAAGAAGGGAGCTGGCGCAACTCACAGGCCTCCTGTGATTTTTCTTCCTCTCATATTTCCTCCATGCAAACCCTTCGCACCACTTCACTAATTGCAACCTTTGCAAGTAATTAGGAGACTGTAATGGATTCCACTTGTACTCCCTTCACCTTGATAATTGTAGATGTCTGGTTTTGCACAGCAGTTTGGAGGTCGGTGAAAGGAAGAGGGAGAAATTCAGTCTGACATTTTTGTTTTCTAACACTCACTCACAAAGTAACAGAACAGGTTGATTGTCACGTGTCTTTGGTAGCAATGTACACACGCACACACACACACGCACACACACACACACACACACAAATAGACATGCTCAATCAAGAACAGAATAATTAAAGGGAACAGTCTAATTAGTGTCATTAAGGAAGGAATAATAGAAAGGCTTGTGCTTAGGGACAGGAACTGAGACAAGCTGTCTGTGTTTACACTCACACACACAAACATATCCTCATACAGCACATACGTCCAGAACTGAAACACAATGAGTTCTTTTTTTAAAATTAGTTTCAGATATTTTGACAGTGTAGAATTGATATTTCATCGTCAAACACATTACATGTAGCACTTAAATACCTCCCTTTCTCTGGGTGTGTGCGACCCTCCTTTTTAATGTCAGAAAGGAGCTCACTGAAGTGGACAAGGATTAGTTGCCATGAGCAACAAGCCCTTATACTAACCCAGCGTTAATCAATCACCAAAAAAAAAGAGTCTTGGGTGTTTTTTCTTACAGAAGCCCCAGGAACCAATCATTAATAGATTAAAAACACAAAATACAAATACAAATACAAATACATGCACACTCACAAACCGGCTGGGAGTACAAGAGCCAAAGGAGAGTCTGTGTTAAGATGCCCTGTAGCTCAGAACCTCTGAACACTTTCTTTTCTATTCTACTTGTACTCCCTCTCAGACAGCCAGGAACAGACAAACCCACCATCACACACACACACACACGATTTTATGCTAGAGGCTGCATAAATATGAATCAGGGGTGACAATGGCGTGCAGAGTGGAGCCCTGTGCATCCTATTTTCATCATTTACCTTAGGCTAAATGGATTTGGAACCCTGTTGGATGGCTCACCTCTCACACTGGTTTGCCTACTTAACTATGAAAAATGGTACTTTTACAAACTCAACCCTTTCGCTCTTTCCTTTTTTTTCTCTCCACTCTCCCACTCACTCACCTCGACTCTAGAACTCACTACCAGTGACTCAAGGACTTTTTGTGAAAAGTGGACCAAAAATTGCAGTGGTTTCAATCCAACTGAAATATGTGTTCCTATAGAGAAGGTTGGTGTGCACGTATAATACTTTCACATGATTAGGCAGCAAATGTAACAACATTTATGTCATTTGCTCCTATTTTACATTTGAAGTTTAGAATTGGAATACATTTTTTTCCCTGTCTTACCCCCCCCCCCGGTGCTTTGTAGATGTACAGATTGTTTTCACTTTATTTGCCTGTTTATTATCTGTCTCCAAGCTTTATGCCTTCACCCAAATGTGAATGTAATTCTATTTTGTAAGGGCCCTCAACACTGAAATATGACATGTCAGGTATTCATCAGGGGCTTATCTCTTAGGAGTCAGTGTTTTCCTGCTAGTCACTGTACTGATATCAGTTTTTAATCAGAGTTACTTTTTCAGATGTTTGGTAAAGACTGTTGACAGTGTGCTCTGAAAAATGTACAAAATAACAGCAACACTGTTTATAAGTTGCTGTTGGATGTTTTTCAAATGTTAACTCATGTTAAATGATCTCTGCAGAGTTAAGGTGCTGACACTGATCTTTAATTGTGGTGATAACAAGGTAGACGGTAATATTGTGTCTACTTTGCAAGGTAATCTACCTGATATGTTTGTTGAATTAGCAAGAATTTGATTGGCCTATACAGATAATATGAAGTGCAATATAAAAAAAAGAGAGTGTGTTTATAACTCAAAGTTTCTTTGTCTATCTTCTGTTTAAAAAAATACCTGTTAGAGCCCGACTGATGAAGGAGGCAGCTGATGATATCGGCCAATATTAGCATATCCAGTCACTATCGGTATTGGTTAATTTTACCGCAGATATTACTAGAATAATTCACCAGTCAAATAGCATTTAATTTGATGTTCATTGTATTAAACTGGCAGTTCTCTTTCACCAACAGAGTGTGCTGTATGGATTACAACAAGCATTACCACTCTCCAGATTGTCAAGCGGTGATGCACAAACATGCCAGTTACTTTCTAGTTGAGTGACCATCTTGTCTTCCTCATACTGCATATCTTTTCAACTAGTGTTTGATAACTGCATTTGAGGGATCAACGCAGTAAATGTGTAAATCTATATCCATCTCAACAGAACATAGATCTAAGAAAGATATCGGCCGATATATCGGTATCTGATTTTTTTCCTCCCCAATATCGGTATCGGCCCCAGAAATCCTGTATCGATCAGGCCTTAGTTAGTATTAGGGCGTGATCACACTGGCAATCCGTACCGTGCCTAAGCACGCTTCACCCCTAGAGTCCAGTTTGTTTGACCAGTGTGATCGCTTCTTACCGTGCTCAGGCACGGTACACTTCCTTGGCTTTGGCGCGCTTCGGAGAGGTACACAACGCTGACAGCCTTCATTAAGGAGAAATCCAGAGTTTTATGGCTGTATCTGACTAAAATGAATCAAAATAAGTCACAAAGTAGCTGTCATGCTGTCTGTGTTGTGCTCCGATGTGCAGACGTGGACTCGACTGCGCGTCCCTTTTTCTGTTCTTTTTCTCGAGTCCGCCTGTTTGTAAACTGAGCACGCTTCATGATAACATAAAGCTATGCATGTGCTGTATTACGACGCTATATGTACAAGAGGTAACCGTGCTTAGGCCCGGTTAATCCTAGAGCAGTGTGAGCGCAGGCCGTGCCGGCCAGCGGGGGAAGGGGGGGCCAATTGTGCTTGAGTACGGATTGCCAGTGTGATCACGCCCTGAGTCACATTTCCCTCCGAAACCAGAAGCTGTTTTTTTACTAAGTTTTCACCAGTTAATCTGAGGGTAGCTGATCGCTACCTTCACTTTCATCTGACTGCATCGAAATAGTGTGAAAGCATGGCAATCACACAAAGTCCTCATCCAATAGCTACAATATACTCGTGCTGAGTGAGAAAGCATTTCTTGTTAAGTTAAAATAGTTTCTTAATTACTATGAGGAATTCAAGCTTTTGAAATGTTAATGTGAACGCTCATAATGCTATAATGATGACATTGGGAATAATTACAAAACCCTAGTAGCTAGTACAGCTACGTTTCTAGAATTTCAGTAAAAGTTGAACCAGGGTCAACTTCATTCCCTACGACCCTGGAGCCCTCTTCAGCCTCCTTTAAATGATACTTTTATTCTTGCAGGACTGAAGTTAATCTGAGCGCAACATTAGCATGTCTGAAGAAACCGCAGAAACAGATATATCCCAGGCAAACAAAATTGAATCTCTCTGCATGGCTAGATACCACTTAACATAAGTAAGAAAATATGTTTTTTTCTAATTTACGTAAACTGATCCTTTAAAAGCAAATGCCTTTGACTTGACTGCCCTTGTCGCTTTGAGTGAAACTATCTTTCTCTCCCCTCCTGTTCTCTCCTCCTCTCTCTCAGTGTCCTTAGTCCTCCCTCTTTACCCTTTCTCCCAGGTCCTCTCCCTCCCTCCCTCCCTCCCTCCCTCCCTGCCTCCACATCTCCTTCTCCTTCAGCTCCTCCTGATGGCAACATGTTTATCTATTATTGATATTCTGACTAGGCTCGCTTCCCGCCCCCCTGTCGCCCCACTTTCCTGCAGCCTGCCCTACTTCACTGGAGCCCTCATGAGACGCACACACACACACACACACACACACACACACACACACACACACACACACACACACACACACACACACACACACACACACACACACATACAGATGCAAACACTCGTGTGTGTGTGTGTAAGACAAAAGTTGTGAGTGTTTATTGAGATATGAGTTTGTGTGTGTGTGTGTTCAAGTCAGTGAGACAAAAAGGGAGAGACTAAGTGAGAGTCCACACACACACACACACACACACACACACACACACACACACACACACACACACACACACACACACACACACACACACACACACACCAAGAGGAAAGACTCTATATTTAGATCCATATAAGAGACTGTTCCCAGAATCCTACTGTGCATACACGAGGCTCAGCAATACATTTCAGTCTTCCAGTGTTTAGTTGCCTTATATACAGTACGTCTCTGTGATGCTAGTTTTGTGTGCGCATACGTTCTCCTTCTAAAGCACAAAAAAAAAGCAGCTTGAAAACCCGTCTTTGTAGATTTTTAATTTGCCTCATACTTTTGATGTCAGGAGCTTCTTTTATTTCCAAAGAAATCATTGTTAAGTGTGGTTTACAAAGTGTCCTTCATTTGACTTTGAGTGCTTTGGAGAGCTTTTGGAACATCAAGTGTTTAAGTCTTTGCTAGTTTTTTTTTTTTTTTTTTCTGTGTTCAAGCCAATTATCATCTCCAGCATTCTTTTTCTATTACATTTTAGTCCCCTGGCATCTCATATACTAAAATGTGTGTGTGTGTGTGTGGTGCTCGGGAAGCAAAACCTGCATACACACACATACATGTAAGCCCACACGGCACACATTCTGACTCACGAGCACGCAGACACACATGCCCAGAGTTTTTGAGCTTTGATAAGGCAGACTGTGGAGTGTATTAGTGTGTGATCCTTTGAAGAGAAAACATGAAAACGTTTGTTGTGCTTGGAGCAAAGGTTTGTTTGGTGCTGTCGCTCGACTCGACTCCATGGGGCCCTCGCAGTAGTAGGCTTTTTTTTTTTTTTTTTTTTTTGAAGCAGTTATCAAAAAAGATTTCTCATCTGCTGCTTTCCTTCAGCACCAGATTGGCTTTAAGCTCTACTGAATCCTCTTCCACATTATTATGTGCGTGAGATTTGTTGGTTGCATGTTGGAATTTTTCTCCTTGAATGTCCCCTTGTTTGTTTTTGTGCATATGTGTTTGCTGAATATGTTCATTCGCTTGTTCTACTTGTCTACAGTCATGTCCATGTTGTGCCTTGGCTATTTCAGGTCGATGCCTGTAGTGTGTCCATATGAGTGCGTTCAGAATGTCCCCCTGTGTTGCCTTTTTAATTGTCCTGTGCTTCTGAAAGTGTGTGTTCAGTTTAGTCCTCTGCAATTGATCTGGGGAATAGCTGTTGTTGGAGAGTCATAGGTCTTTGGAGTGCACTGTCTGAAACCCCTTGTAATTACCTCGGAGACCTCCTGCAATGAAAGACGAGAGGGAGGGAGAAAAAGATCAGATGATTGACAGGAAGAAGTGGACCAAATTGTTAGATATACAGCAATAATATGTGAGCAATCCCAAGAAAACATGTTGAGGCTGAAAGCTTGGCAGAGGAAACAAACAAAAAAAAAACAACAGATGGGTTTAAAGACTCTTTTCCCCAAGATTTTGGGGAGACATTTATTTATTATTTTATGTGTTTTATGCTGAAAGAATACAATGATCACCACAGTTCATGGTTAATAAGATGATTGCGTGACAAGAAAAGCACCAAAACGTTTTCTGGCATCAAAAGAGGAGAATAGAAAATTGCAGAAAAATGACCGAGTAGCAGAGTCACTCAAAAGAAGTCAAAACAAAATGAAAGTATACATGTTTGTTAGCCTGCAAAAGCTTTGAAAGCAGTGTCAAATATCCGAACCTTCCCCTGTTTTTATAGATTTTTCCTGTTGGATATTTTACCCATAATGCATGTTACCTTTACATAAATGATTCTCTGTGTGTGTGACTGTTACAAAGAGGCTGTACTTTGCAAACGTAGCCTATCAATCTGTTAGTGCCGTATAGTCAGAGTCAGCACACCGGTAGGTCAATTTAAAGATCTGCCCTGTCTCCTGTAAGTTGTTAAGCTGTTAACAGAAGAGTGTGTGTGTGTGTGTGTGTGTGTGTGTGTGTGTGTGTGTGTGTGTGTGTGTGTGTGTGTGTGTGTGCGTGTGCGTGTGTGTGCCATTGTGCTTGTGTGTGTAGTGATCCAACCAACAGGAGACATGCTCGTGGGGAGCAGAGGCCAGACACAAACACACAGCATTCAGAGTTATCAGTGCTAACAAGTACAAGGCTTCAGTGAGCTCCCAGCAGAGCCGCAGCCTTTCAGAAAAAATCGTTACGGTCATTGTTATTTCTCTGTCTGCCTGAGCATGTTGTTTTTATCCTGCAGCACAATATTTAAATCTGAGCTCATTCAAATGTTATAGATAAAGGACAGGCTTGATTTAATATCTCTTATTAAGTGATGATGCTCGTTCCAGGCATTGAGACACCGAACTCTCACACGCACAAGGACATGCATTCAAAATCACACGCAGATGTAGTTTTCACCTGCAAACATTCAGACATGAACATCGTCAGTGACTCCAGTAGCACAGCAGATTTTTTGTTATTTTTAAGGTATCATCATTTCTCTTCTCTTTCATGCCACAGCCACAAAAAGATTACATCAGAGAGAGAGAGAGCATGCGGATGAAACCGGGGAGCAGGCGAGCAGGGACCGAGACAGAGCTGAAATGAAAACAGGAGATCACTGATCAATGGGTAACACGGGAGGAATATTTGATTTGACTTTTGGTGATGTTTTCTTATCTATAAAAAACACATAATGCTGCTATATGACTGTGTTTAGAACATGCACGGCCCAGGTTCACCGCAGAAGCAAAGTATTATATTTAGACAGAACATAACAGCTGCACCACAGGAGAGGCTCTATCCGTAGTATCGTGGTGAAATTGAATTTCACATAACGGAGATATCAGTTAGTGCTTTTGTTCCCCTTTGAATGAGAGAAAACCTTCTGGGTGTTTGAGTCACTTAATGCTGAATCGTCTTAACTACCAGATTGTTGCTGAAATCACTTTTGCCAAATGTGAGAGATATTCACAAATTTGCCAAATAAAGAGCACTTTGCTACTTTAGAAGGGCTGTATCGCTCTTTATGCGTGTAAGGAGGTTTGGATTACATCGGATGGATAAGGATTACGTCCTTGTACAGGAGATCATCAGTAGGCAGCGGTGCATGTCCTCGGGCTGATAGCATTTTAAACATTGATGCGACTTTGAAAATACCACATTAGGAGTTTATTGGCTTTGAGAGGTAAATGCTGGCAGGTGTGTGTGTCTGCATACCCACACATGCAGACTCTAAAAGACACACACACACACATACACACACTCAGTAGGTATCGGCGTCCTTGTAATTGCTCCTCTCATTGCCGGGAGGCAGCGTGAGCTGGCATATAAGCTATATAATAAAGCATATTATCCCGGCTGGTAATGCATTTCTGCCTCCTCCAGCCTGATGACAGCTGGAATTGAGCTCCGCATGTTGCAGAAGGTGATCCATACTAAAAATTCCTCCAGGCAGCTTGGAGCTCTGTGTCACAGCGCTGACCTTCTCCTGACAAATAGCATAATGAGTTTTGGAGACGCAATGTCTTCCATAAATGAGCAAGGTTGACGCTTAGAATTCTGCTTTGATGTTTCTACATTCAAGACGAGAATTTGACCTCACAGCAGTTCCAGAAAATATTGACATTATGCAGCTGATGTGATCCATTGTAATAATTCATAAACCTAACTTCCTCTCCCTCGTATCTTTTCAAAAGAGGACGTTAAGAGAAATCAAGCCCTTTTTTTTGGCACAGTGGAGCATCTTTTATCCTTTTATTGACTGCTGCTGATAACATTTAAAGGCACCAGCATCCAAATGAAGAATGTAATATGTTCCTCTTCCCTCTGCTCTGTTTGTTGCATCAGAACCAGCACTGATCTGCCTGTCAAGTTGTAAAGGGAGCAGTAAATAATGTTCTCCTGCCATTCACTCTGAAATCAGCTGTACCTAACAGATGTGCTTTGACACACTACAGGAGTTTTTCAGGGAACAAAAAAGCCGGCAGTTTGGCATTTTCTTTGATCTAAGTGAAGGAAAGTGTCAGCTGTGCCAGGATGAGGTGTTTGGGAGAGTTATGATTGTGAGGCAGGTGAAGTCAGACAGAGACGGCGGAAGTAATGACACAAATAAAGTATGAATACCGTTACTGTCTCAGGTGGGAAAGAAATGTTTAAAAAATGTGTGTGGATGTGCAAATCTAACCTTTAATTTATTATATCAACACAACAACCTTTTCTTTTTACCTTGGTTCTTCCAGTATCAAAACAGATAGTGTGACGGGAAACATTCTGACTCTGCAGTTTATTCAGTCAGCTGTTATTTTAACTGTAGCATAACTTTTTGTTAGTGCTGTTAAATATTAAATAGCATCATCAGTGCAAGTGTACTTAAGGAACTCATCATATTTTATAACTCATGGTATTTTTCATGCATTTGTGATTTTAATTACCAATCAAGTTGTGTTAAGCCATTTGTTTGCTGTTTAACCCATTGAGACCTAAGGACGCCTAAAAAAACGCCCTCTAAAACCTAAGTAACATTTGAAAACAACCTCCCAAAGTCTGAGGGTTTTCAGAAAAACTGCACAGAATTTCAAAGGTTACTAAAATCTTTGTCTCTGTATCAGATAGAGACCTTAAAAATAAAACATTTGAAAACTTAAACCTATTGGCTTTAACTGTAAATTAAAATTTCCTTTGCACTCATGTTCATGGCCTCATGCGACATATACGTCTCATCAGGTCTTAAAGGTAGAAGCACCCCTGCATCTCATCAGGTCTAAATGGGTTAAAGGCACAGTATGTAAATTCCGCCACCAGGGGGCTCTCAATCAAAACAATAACAAAAAGATGACCTAGAGGCTGGCGGGGAATCATGGGAGTTCTCTTTGCTTCATCCACCCCAACTCCAGATGAAAACTAACTCTGAGTTGACAGTAGTGAAGAACGAGTGCAACAGACCTGAGGAACAGAATATGATTACAGATTATGTATCCCAGTATAATTTACACAACGCTTTTATCACAGCAGCACATGCAGCTTTCAGTAGCAGCTCCTGCTTCCTCATACAGCGGTCTTTGAGGTGACATCCGGTGTTTCCTTGGCAACGATAGATGTCGTGTCTGTCATGGTGGCTCTGTCATGGTGGCCGCCACCAATTTTAAAACTACAGATTTCTCTGGCTTTGGTAACTGTTGGAAATATTTGAGGTAAAGTAAGTGCTCAACAAAAAAATAGGTATAACATTTTTAGTCCATTTTGGATTAATTTAGATATTTTAATATAAACATTCTAATAAATGTCTACATATTGTACTTCTAATATGACAGTATTTATGATTGAAATGACACCCATATCCACAACCTCTATTAGCATTAGCTGTGTCACATTAGCTTACCTTTTGTGATGTCATTCATGCACACATGTTTGTGTTTTTTTCTAAGCTGTTGTGTTACTGCTTCTAGACACATTTTTAGAAATTGATATAGCCAATAATACTATGAATGAATTGTTTCAATGAACCATGACATTCTTTAACATTTTTTATACAACACAAGTATTATAGTAGCAGCCCCTGAATAAGAACATGCAATAATACTGCCTTCATATGGTCAAACTGAGCTTTCCTATAGTACATCCAACAAGCTGACTTCAGTTGACCCTAATATTCATTTTCAAGTAAATGTCTCAAATAGTAAATTAAACAAAGGTTAGACGTTGCTTACAGAGCCCCACTGTTTTACCGAAAGTTATTGTAGCAATGTGAACGTAGTAAAATGGAAGGTGTGGGAGAGAGTGTAAAAATATTCTTAGTGTAAAAAGAAGTGTGGCTGACACCAAGTGTGCAACATTCGACAGAAGGAGAAAGTTTGTGCTAGCAAACTGTTACTTGTGTGGAATAAGAGACAGAGAGTGAAAGTGTGAGTCTGTGTGTGAGAGAGAGAGAGAGAGAGAGAGAGAGAGAGAGAGAGAGAGAGAGAGCAGGGGTTATTTAATGATCAGAGCAGTGTAATTACCTCCCGGTGAGGTTCAGCCTTTTAGACAGATGATTATTCAAGGGGAGAAATCTCATTTGCATCTTGTACAGTAATATGTAAAAGTGTTCACTCTACACTAAATTAAATTGCCACATTGATTTTTTTCCCTCCTCACTAAAAGTACATTTTTGTCCTTTTTCAGCAAAATTATGGTTTAACACGCAAATGAATTTATCGGTGAGACATAAAAGAGAAGATTGTCTCTCTCTGTCCTCGAGTTCTTGTATCCAGTCATGTCTCTGCGGCTCATGCAGATCATTAACAAGGTGTTAAACAGACTCTGGATCTATCATAAGAAGCTTTGGGGAGGGAGGACATGCAGTGAACACAGTCATACCCTCGGTGTAGCTCCTTATAATAAAGCAAGGAGGATTACTGCACTGTGAATGAACATTAGCTTGATGTAACTATCCAAACTATTGCAACACTTAAATCTGCATTTCTTCCCCTTTAGTCTTTTTTTCATACACACACACACACCTTCACTTTGCAGCACACCGTGGGCTATCGCTATGAAATAAAGGACCCTGCTTTCAGTCACAGCACCTCCAATTACAGTTGAATTAAAATAGCACAGAGTGAGCGTAATGACAGTTATGTTAGCTGTGTGTGTGTGTGTGTGTGTGTGTGTGTGTGTGTGTGTGTGTGTGTGTGTGTGTGTGTGTGTGTGTGTGTGTGTGTGTGTGTGTGTGTGTGTGTGTGTGTGTGTGTGTGTGTGTGTGTGTGTGTGTGTGTGTGTGTGTGTGTAGGGGACTGAGTTCATGTCACATTCACCATATACCACCTGGGGACAAATGAGAGAAAATCATGGGAGAAAAGAGAGATTTAGAACAAGAGACAAAGAAATAACATTGCTACGACAGGATAAGAAAGTAAATGAAGATGGAGAACGGAGAGAGACTCCAAAAAATGATTGACAGAGTGCCATCTGTTGATCTTCATGCATATTTTTGTTGCTTTGTGCCTTTCCCCTCCCCAAATAGTCCCTCACGTAGCTGTCTAGGGGTCAGCTGTGACTGATAGTCCACGCTCCTGTTTTTCGGCTGACAGATGGGCGCAGGGACCGACTCTGGTGTGGCTTAAAAAAAGGATTCTCCATGCCTCTGTGTGCTGCCACAGTCATTTTACTCAGCTGTCAGTCACAGACGGCACCGTTGACGTTATCAGTTGTACCCCGCTTAACTGTGGAGGTCTGTTGCTTGCTGCTGGGTAGGAGTCGGCATGGAGAAGAGAGTGAGGAAGGGAAAATGGAGCCGGGGAGTAAATTGATGGAGGCAGAAAAAAAAAGAGAATGGAAAATGGAATCTGCAGAGGTTAAAAACATCAGAACAGAAGGCAGGAAAATAAGGCGTGGAATATTAAAGAGAAGGAAGGAGAGGTATGGCATGCTAGATATGAGTGCAGAGTAATTAAAATGACATCAGATGGAGGGGCCACTAACACCGTCTCCGCCTGTAGATGGACACATAATGAAGATGGCTTCCAAGGCCCTTGGCCCGTCACCAAGAGCAAGAGCAGAGAGGCTAAAGATGAAGTGCAACAAGAGAATCAATTCTCTCCTCCCTCCTCTCCCCTTCCACTCAGAGAGAGATTTACGGGCCAAGTTATGACAGCGCACAATAACGACAGCCATATTTTACTCCCGCGGTCTGACAACAGCATCCGCAGCCAATCAAATCTAGCACAGAACAAAGTTGTTATCTCCGCCGTGCGAGTTGAAAACTGCTTGTCATCGCTAAATGTGATTGTGCTACATCGAGTTGATCCGCTCAATTTATTGCTCTCAGAGATAAGGGATTCTGAGGGTGGTGAGATAGGCTTTTATGGGAGCTACATTAGAAAAATAAACATCCATAAAAGCACCAGTTTCAATCACTCAGAGATAAATTGCATGGAAACAGGATCAGGAAATACTGCACGCTCTTAAGAGTTCACCTAAGTCCTAAAATAGGGGCCAAGGGAAATGGAGAAAGTAAGATATACGAGAGTGAGAGAAAGAGTAATGGATAATTTAAAGTTAGACAACCACAGAAAATATGAGAGAATGAAGAAGGGGGAGAGGAGGTGCAGAAAAAAAAGAATAATGCAACCAGAGAGTTACTTAAAGCAGGATGAAAGTATGCACGGATCAATAGATATGGATGAGAATAGGGAGACTTTTAAATAAGGCTTTCGCTCGTGTCCTCAGATCCTGTTTCACAAAGAAACTCAAACTCTACAGATCAATACCCAGCTCGTTGCTCTGGCCTGTACAGCCTGTAGGCACCGACTCCTCTTGTTGCTTCTGCCTGTGTGTCTTTGTGTTTGTGTGTGTTAGCAGCACTTGAAACCTGCTCAAACAGCCTTTTCATCCCTGAGGCCAAAGCTTCCCTCAGCTTCATTACCTTCGCCACCACCCTTTTGATACCTGCTTGTTTATACATTTCTCACCCTCCAAATCACTGCCAAGTTACAATCTGCCAAATGCTCCTTTCCTTTCTAGTAAATCACAGCTCTATTATATATACTATATGCTGTAAGAGTACAATTCAAGAAACATCTAGCATTATTAGTTTGAACATTTAGTACGGGGTTTGACTTTGCCTTATTTGATTGTCTTCTCTACATTTCTGGCAGCAGTGTTAATTAACTGAAACTGTAAAAAACAACAACACACATTTCCAGAAAAACCGCCCAACAACAATTATATTCACTTCTACTTAAGGAGTTAGATGAGAAATTTGGCCCTACTCATGAACGTGTAAAGAGATGGAGAGAGGGGCCAAACATCTGAAAATGTGACCAAATTTCAGCTTGATGCCTGAGAGAGGCCTCTTCTCCCAAACACACAGGTCTGTCTAAGCTTGGTGCACATTGTGTCAGATAGTGTTTCTGACTGGCAGAACAGTACTCGTAGGTACTCAAATGAAAATGTGTTTAGTGAGTTCAGAGTGTCAGGAAATAAAAATAAAAGTGCCTCAAAGCATTTCAACTTGAGTCTCCATGCACGGACCATTTCTACAATTCTACAATTCACTTAGCAGACGCTTTTATCCAAAGCGACGTACATCAGAGAGTAAGAACAACACATGCAAGGATCAAGGAAAAATAAAGGAACAATGTCAGTAAGGACGAACGATCAGCTTTGAGTCCGATTGGACACATAGGTGCTGGAAGGCATTGCCCAGAGGCATGGCACAACATTAACTGCCGGTCTGAGACTCTAATCAGTATATAAACCATCTTATACGTCGTCGTTTTCAAACAAAAAACAAAAACCATCAACATTACCATCACTACATCAATACTATCCAGATCATCATCATTAAGTTAGGTTAGTAGGTATTCCTGAAAGAGCTGGGTCTTTAGCTTTTTCTTAAAGGTACAGAGGGACTCTGCAGATCGAATGGAGTTTGGAAGTTCATTCCACCACCGGGGGGCGACAGAGGAGAAGAGTCTAGTCCTCGTCTTTGGACCCTGTTGTGAAGGTTGGATCAAACGCCTTTCATTGGCAGAGCGTAGTGGACGGGAGGGAGTGTAGACCTGAAATAGAGAGTTAAAGTAAGGAGGAGCCGTTTTTGTTGCTGTTTTGTAGGCGAGCAGCAGAGTTTTAAATTTACCCAAAAAAGAATAGAAATGTTATAGTTATAGTAAATCAATTTGTAAATTCTACTTAAGAGTATTCTGCCATTTGTAACTGTTTTTGAGAGAGGATGAAATTATTGTGGCCTTGGTCATCAAAGTTAGCCCTCCCTGAGCTCGGCACAGTACCTCCTAAAGTATCTCTTCAAAGATATGCTTCTTCACAGTGCGATCAATCTTATCATCTTACTCTCCAACAGAAAGTAAAGACATCTATTTTCCCACATACTAGTGTATGTGAGTATTTCATGAAAAAAGACCTTCATACAAAAATAAACGTACAATGTCTAAATAGACCAACAGACGATTAGCAGCCGTCAAAAAATAGATTTTTGTAGACTGTATGATCTATTTTTTGCTACTAGAATAAACAAATAACATGATTTGTTTTCATATAAATAAAAAAACGTTGACCTTCAGTTTGCTTGATATGTTGGCACATGACCTCTGGAAAGCTGCAGCATTGAAAAACACCACTAAAGTCCCCCAGCTGTATAAGCCTGACTGTGAACACACTGTGCCTACAGAAAACATCCAATATTATGAAACTAAAAAGACAAAAACACTAAATCCCACTTGTGTACACTCTTACTAATACATGTACGTATTAACTAACACAGACACAAACACAGTTTTCATACACTCCTGAAGCTGCCTCTGTGAGTGCTGGACAGCCGTGGGACATCTGTTATTGAGATGCAGACAGACTGCCAACGGTTGGTTTAAACAGAGACTGTGCTCCACTGCCTCACCGCAGCCTCTGGTCAAGTGTGTGTCAATATGCCGAGGATGCTACATTAGAGCTGTGTTTGACCAGAGGGGCTTTTAAATTAAAGCCTGTGTGTATGTGTGCACATTTGCATAAACAGGTTTGTGGGGTATTTATTGCTGAAAGCCAACTGCAAAAAATGATCCACTGAAGCAGATTTGTTTGACAAATCTGAATCAGACAAAGAAAGAGGCTGTTTTCATCTCTAAGTCTATAAAGGTTTCACTCTAAGCATGATGTCAGGCTTTCCCTCCCCTCACACTCTCCTTCTTGTGTCTCTCATTAGAAATGGAAGACTCTGTTCATCATTTTGCTGTGCTGGTCAGCTCCCACTGTGAAAATGTCAACCGAGTCCTCTCCCCGTGACACCTCTGTCATCTCCCCGTAGTCCCTTTTGACACCTCTGAGACCCTCCCTGCCCTTTTTCTCTGACAAGGAACCCTGTTGGCAACACTCATGCACACCGAATGATACACACACATTGGATTTCTCATGTTCACACGCACACACACACACACACACACACACACACACACACACACACACACACAGAAATACACGTTTCTACAATAGGTAACATTTGTGCAGGGTTGGAAATTAGAGCACCCGTCATCCCCCCAGAATCGGGTGTTTTTTAGCTTTGACTGATGGTAGAATTTGCTCGACCTACCAGCCACGGTGGCGGGTTAATAAAAGTAACGTGACAGAGTAATTTGTGACAACAGACAACATAAATTGAATTCTGGTCTTCTGCTTGGTCCGCTCTGACTTTATGAGCAGAACCAGACAGTCCTGCAAGCTCAGTGACCACATGTCTCCGCCTCCTCCTCCTCGTGTCAGAGCGAGTGTCAGCGTTTACAATGATGGGCTATCTGCTCTGAGTGAATCGCACAGAATTGTTCTGTATTTTAATGAATCATCCTCCAATAAGGTCATAGCTCTAGAGAATCGAATCGGAACGAATGGTCTTGTAAAGGAGAGATTCACACTCCTATGAACTACGACCTCAAACCGAGGTACGAACCGACCTGTGACCTCTATGAACCGTTACACCCCTCGTTAAAAAACATGATGGAAATACAAGGACCATGAATTAAGATTATTTTAGCTGAGGAATGTGAATTAGTTAGGGGAGAAGGGGCAAATAAAAGGAGAGGCAGAATGAATAATCAAAGTACAGTGGGCGAATGGGTTTATAGGTTTTATTCCCAGAAAAAACAGATACAGTTGTCCTACTTTTTTACTTAGTGCTTTCTTTGAATGTCAAGTTTATTTCTGTAGCCCTTTACTACACTAACAGGCTCCAAGAGCTCTTTATGAACGCCCACACACTGATAACAGTAAATGAAAATGGCGCTACTAATGTTACACCGGCAATGACAACAAGGAGCAAAAAAAACTCTTACCGCAACCTCAGTCGGAAACAAATCCTGCTCTCTGAGATTCATGTTGGAGGAGGGAAGGTGGAGAGAATTATTCTTACTGTGAGGCCGAGGTTGTGCTTAATAAAATGAAAGTAGTGTAAATACTCGACTTACTTAGTTTGTTTGGACAGATAAAACATCTCACCGAGTCATTTATGCAACACCACTATAAGCTCTTTTTTTTTCCACTAGACCTGATAGTAGAATTAGATCAGTGAGATTTACTTTAATTGTGTCATAATATTTTCCTCGTAGCGTTTTACACATAGCAGGTGCTGTTTGCTGCTACGAGTAAGGAGAGAGACGGAGGAGATGCACCAAGGTTGTCTCCCACTGGTTGCTAAAGGGAGATAAGTGTGTTTGACTCGGACAGTTGATCAAAGCCTGGCTGCTGGGTAGCATGCCCTTGCAGTAGTGTGGTTCTCGCCTTCCATCTTGTTCGTCTCGGCAGTGGAGCAGCTGCTCAGAGCGGAGTACAGAAGACAAGGGAGCTGTGGGGGGGAATCTTGCTTGGAGCGTTCAGAGCTGCAGGAGAGTGCAGTTCAACGAGAGTGAAGATTTAGATACGTGTGGTGAAGAGTTCATTGAATGAAGATTTTAGATACGTGTGCTGAAGAGTTCATTGAGAGAAGAAAGATCAGAGTCTTGAAGATGTGGATGAATGAGACGAGACTTTTAAACCCCACCGGTTGCTTTTTTTAACATTTTAGTTGTAACTGAGTTCTAACTTTGACTTAGAAGACAAGCCCCTACCTTACATGTTGTGTGCCAGCCTTTAATTGGTTCATTCTTGAATGATTTACAGATTAACAAAAGGACATTTAAACTTTAGGAGGACTTTTAAACATTCTTTACATTTCTTAAAAACCTTAGTGTTCAATGTTTTCATATTAGCGTTTGGCTCAGTTGACATGCGTATCATCAACATGTAGTTAGCAATTAGCTCGTAGCAGAGCATTTAACAGCTTAAGAGACAAATATTCCACTTAGAAGTTGATAAAAAAACAAATCAGAGGTTGAAAGAGGCAGGTTATCGAAATTAAACTCACCAGTAAGACTTAGAACACAACGTAAAATGATTCATGATGCTGCTAGATGTCATGTTAGTATCTTTTACTAGATTGCATCTTAAGTGTCTGTGACTTCTTACGTTGTAACATCATTTTCAGAGTGCTTCTAACCAGCGCTTTTTGTTGCTAGTCTATGAAAGCTGACTACCACTTCCCTTTGTAGGGACCGCTAGGTCTGTTTTCAATAGCTCTGTATGCTCAATATGTGATTTATTCAAGGAAATCTCACCAAGAAAAAATGAAAAGGAATCCTGTACTTGCATTAGCAGCAGCTCTACACCTGGAACTGTTACTCTGCAATAGATAAGCCGAGTCAGATTTATTTCGCCTTCGCCATTGTTGATACCCACCCGTTCTTGATTTTTAATTGGTCGGTGAGGGAGAATTGACGAAGTGTAGCAGAGTTCCAAAAGTTGAAATATTTTGAACTGAGAGCGCAGCCACAAAAGATGATGCCAAGGGCGTCTTTGAGCTTAGGGCGCTATGCACTGAGAAAGCACAACTGCATTGTCCTTGCGTAGAAAATGAATGCTGCAAAAAACTGTGTTAGTACTAGACACAGGCACTAAGTCAGGGTTGTGAAGTTAGCTTGTAGTGCTGCCTTTAAGTGGTAAAAATCAAGGTGGATTAAAAGCATTATCATAAGTGAACGGTTGATGTGTGTTCATGTTAAGGGCGACCAGTATTATCTTCTTTATTCTTCACTTAGTCCCTCCTGCACAAGTGAACTCTTTAGAAACATTGTCCTCCATTGTCATGTAGTCTTTATATCAAGTACAACAGAAGGTAACAAGCCCTAACATAACCAATTTAGAGAGATATCCCATGTGGGGTTTAAGGGCCTGGAGCCGATCCCAGCTGTCATTGGGCGAGAGGCTGAGTATGAAACACTAAAATATAATAGATTCCTTTCAGAGGGATGACTAATGAACTCTTCCTCAATAGCTTTCTCTTATGTTCTTGAGTAGTCAATACTGTTTGTTATCTTTGACAATAATATCCAAATGATGTCTTTGCTTGCAGTAATGAGTGCGACAGAATCTGTTGCCCTCAACTAAAAAAGAGTCAAAAGAAAGAATGCAATGATTGCAGGTGCTCTGCTGGGGGTCAATTATCCTTAAAAAGTTAACACTAAAGAAGGCATTACAAAAGAGCGATTTTTAGGTGAGTCTAATGGTGTATTAACCTTTCACCTTTATGCAATTATGACTTCCCGGCCATGTTTAATCAATGTTATCGATCGCTGTCGTTAGGTCTGTATTAATTGGACTTGTCAAAAGGTATAATCCTGGCCAGCGTCTGCCCAGGAGAGGTTATCAGCAGGCATCAGAGCTGAATGGTAATGAGGCTGCATGGGCACGAGAGATAATGCTAGACAAGTGTGTGCGTGTGTGCGTGTGTGTGTGTGTGTGTGTGTGTGTGTGTGTGTGTGTGTGTGTGTGTGTGCATAAATGAAGTCACCACCGACTGCAGATTGCACTATTGTCCACAAACACTTCACTTTCTCTATTTTCTCATCTTGAGTGAGGCACTTGTGTTAATCACTTTGGGACAGAAATGTGTTCATTCAGTCAAATTAGGAAGCCTTATCTCTTTTCTTGATTCAGCGTTTTATGGGAGCGACTATTAACTCTACTTTAGAGGTGAGCTGGCCCCCCTTAAGATGTAAGGGGTCAACATTTGGCCGTTAGTCATAGCTGCTATGATTCAGTATTTTTATTTAAACAGTGGACAAGCATTAAACCCACAGAAAGGAACGTTTCTGCTTCTTTCATTGTATTTATTAGATTTTGTGACCTGTGGTATTTGTTCATTCTCACCATTCTTACCTGTGTCATCTTTAGCATCAATGCAGCTTTCCTCAGCATCAATGACAGACCGGTACAGTAACTAGTACCTGGTAAACATACTGGAGCATTAAGCAGCCAAAGAGCCAGATGTTTTACCCAAGGTAAAAAAAGAGGGAGAATAACAGAGCTGAAAAGTGGACATTTATTCATGACGGGGACATAAACACAACTTGATAATCTTGCTTTATGGCAGTTGTTTGCTGACAAGTTTGGCATATCAACTTTCAAAAAAAGAGATGCTCTGTCAGTGTTGTGTATACAGTTTATTTTTGTGCACTCAAGCTACACATCAGTTAGGTTGCAAACCAGGGTTAAAGTGTTTAGATGACGGATGAGATTGGTGTTAGGTATACAACAGTTATGGTTAATGATGTTAAGTAAGACTTCAGGGATTGTGTGTTTATTGTAGTGTTTGTTATGCTCACATCTCCAAAGTGTTCAGAACAAGTGTGTGTGTGTGAGTGTATCAGACAATGCTGTATACAGTCATACATCTACTGCAGTGGTTCCCAAAGTGGGGGTCGCGAGACACTGAGAGGAGGCGTTACGAGATTCCTTCCAAAAACATATAAAAACGTAAAATAGCATTTCTTATCCATTACTGTGAAAATACAAACAAAAACATAGTTCAAGAGATTACGCGTGTTCTGCTTCTAGCATTTCTGTTTGGGCTGTTGTGTTCTTTCGTGCTGTTCTAATGTCACTATTTGGATAGGCCTCATAGTGTAGTGTTTTAACCACCTCCAGGGACAATGGGGGTCCCCAGTTCTTAGCACCGTTATTTTGGGGGTCACGGGCTGAGAAGTTTGGGAACCCCTGATCTACTGGAACCAGTGGTTTCTTGATTGAGTGAGCCTGTGACATCAGCAGGGGGGATATATCGACTGCATTCACTGACAATAAGGTATAAAAGGGCGAAAGAGAGAAAACAAGCACACACATTGATTTTCTTTTTCAATTGTTTGTGTACATGGATTGATTTCACTTAATGAACAAAGCCGCCTTTTGCAGTTATCTGCTATTCTCTGAAATGATTTAATTCTTTCCTTTGTGTATAAGAATATTGCTGGTATTTTGTAGTTTAAGCTTTAAGGTGATTCACATGGTTAAGCCAAATCTGATATTCATACTTTTCTGTCATTTTATTGAATAAACTGTCTTGGGAAAAATTTCACCTTCAGTGCTTTACTGCTGCAAAAGTGTCTTTTTTTCTAAATACAGACTCATTGCTCTCTTTTTTTTTTTCTGTCTCACTCTCTCTTTTTGCTGCTTTAGTTGACTCATACACACATGCACACACATGCACCGCTGCATATGCATACACAAGAGTGCACGAAACAGGATTTCATGAGTGAAATTTGATCAGGTGTCCTCAAACCCCAGCTGCAGCTGCGGGGCCCTAAAATCATCTCTAACCATCCATCATGCTTTATAGCACATCACACATTACAGCTTGACAACAGTCAGAGAGACGGAGAGAAGGAGGCAAACTGAGGCAGCTATAGAAGGAGGGCGACTATTAAAAAGAGCAAAACAGTAAAGAGAGGTGGAGGGAGTGATAGAAAAAAAAAAGCATCTACTTTTCTAATCAATATCCATTTCCCAGGGCTGTCATGTTGTTGCGAGAGTGGCTGTTGCATTACCAAACAGAGAGCGTCTGATCCTAAATAAAATATCACCTTCAGTCCAAACCATCCCATTCATCTTCATTTAACAAACGCTCAGCTTTTGGCAATACCTTTTATGCACCCTCTTTGCTGGAGTCAGGATGAATATGTCAGAATGACAGAGCTGGCACCTGCGTACAGGCACATTTCTTCCCAGAAGACACTTTACTGTTGCAGGCATTGTTACACTGCACAATTCAGAAGGGGGTTGCCAACATTTTACAGTCCATGACTTGTTAGTTTGTGACTTCAAATGCGTTTTAGAAAACATGCAGTAAAATGAAACACAAAGGACTAGACAAAAGATGGTTTACTTTATGTAGAGCTTTATAGAGTGGGAGTATGGTGTCGACACTGTGTAAGACAAAATCAGCTTCAAAAATCAGTTTGTGCATATGGCGGCGGATGTGTCTGTTTGTGCATAGCCCCTCCTTTAAATAAGCTGAGACTGACAGCTGACCTTATCAGCACAAAGCAGGACCTAATTTGTGTGATGATAAGTCTGAGAAAAACATGTGAACGCACAAATTGGCTCTCCTCTATCTCATTCTGTTCGACCCTCCTTCCTTTTCCCTTGTGCTCTCTATTTTTCCTCCTCTCTGTCTGTCATGAGTCTGCGTCTGGCATTAAGTAAATCATCTGACTGTGTATCAAACGATAAAAGAACAGTGTAATGTCATTACCGACGTAATGCTCGTTTCCCTGATTCTCACGGCTCTCTATCAATGGACTCTCAGTTCCTGAGTATGTGAGACAGGCAAAGGACTGACTCTCCTGCGTTGCTTTGCTTTCTTGAACATTATGCCCACAGTTGTTTTTGTTTTTTGGACTGGATTTGATAAATGATAAAACACCTGCCTTGCATGTTAGTGTTGCAGACGGGGGAAATGTGACGATCAGCCTGTTTTTGTTGTCTCCAATCCTTTCTCTCATCACTCATTCTAAGCATAGAAGCCAGCTGTTGACATTCTGGTAAGACCACGTCTTAATGGAGACAAAGTCATCATTTAAATGTGCTCTTTAACATATTTTCAGATTCTGTTGTCAATCCATTAAACAAGCATAAAGAAGTGATTTGATTTACACAGTGTTGTAATTATATGTGCTGAAGCAAAGAGTTATGGACATCCCTACCAAATCAGTATTCTATGCTTGTTATGTTACCTGACAACAGAAATACTACAAAAGAACAACAAGAACATTTGTATTGTTTAACCATAGACTGTATAGAACATGGACGTAGTTTCAGTGACATCACCCAATGGTTTCTGAGGAGGCGTTTAGCCGAACAATGGCAGTCGACATTTGAAAAATGCTTTCTCCTCCTAACTTTCAATCTGTCTCAACGAGCACATGTGGAGTTGAGGCCTAACAACTAGCACACGTTAGTTAAGTTAGCCCTTTGGCCTTAGTATTCAAATGTATGCAAAATTCTCACCCTAATATTATTAAACATATGTCTTGAAAGAAATGAGCTTTAGAGGAGACCAAACCTGTTTCATCTACCAGGCTGTTTTATTTCTGCTGTACAATTGGCATTTTGTGTGGTACAAAATGAGGATTTCTTGGCTATTGGAGCCAGCTTCAAGTGGACACTTCAGCATTGGCTTCATTTTCATCACTGTAGGTTGCTGCTTTTGTTAAAACTATCAGGGGTTGCTTAAGGAACAGAATGAAGTTTTGACCTGCTGAGATTTCCCAAATTTCAGAGGACTATGTCTCTCTTTTCTCACCAGATGTTGGCTGTGATTTGTTAGTCTCAAAGATAAAGTGTTTGTCTTTTTTCACATTTCTTCTTTTAATCTTAGCTCTGCTGTTTCTGGGTGGTCACTAATCATTTGCAAAAAGACATGAAAACACTCGCAGTTTTCAAAAAAAAGAAAGGCAAAAGAGAATCTTGTGCTTGGAAAGGTCTCATGTCATCTCATTTGTCTGTCTTTACCCTCTCCTCCTCCTCCTCCTCCTCCTCCTCCTCCTCCTCCTCCTCCTCCTCCTCCTCCTCCTCCTCCTCCTCCTCCTCTCATGGCATCCTGTTGCTCTGTGCTCTGATCTGTGCAGCCGTGACAGGAGCCTGATCCTCAGAGCTGCTTCTTCACTTCAAACACCGAGGCAAATGACCCGCTGCAGCACGGGAGGGTAGCACACAGGATTATATGCATGCAGAAACACACACACACGGGCACACTCACACACCTACACACAGATATATATGAGTGCTTGGGATGTCTTAACTCGTCCTTTGGGGTCCCGCCTGAGATGTCATCTCCTCCAGCTGCTGCTAACAGTCCATTTCAGCCTCTAACCCTGCCCGGGGCCACAGCCCTACAGCAGAGTACTAATGATCTCTCGGCTTCAGTCTGTCCCTCCTTCTCTATCTGTCCATCTCTTATGTATTTCTCACTCACGCTGTCTCCTCATTTATACTTGTGCCTGTCAGTACCGGCACTTATTTAGTATTCCTGCATGCGAGTATGCTCCTAATTGTACACAAGGCTTTGCTTTTGCAGCTGAGCACATCTTTGTAAGCCCACTGCCCATTAACACAGTGTTTACTGTCTGTGTATCATTAAGAACCAGGGACGTGTGTCCTAGTAAAAGACTAGGACATAAACTGAAGTGATGTAGCGTCGGTCAGACTCACATTATTCTCTGTTCTATTTCAATTGCTGCCTGCGAGCCTAAAAGCCTTCATAAATTACTCTGTTATTTGGGTCAAACCTCTGTTAGTAAGCACGTGGCTGATTTAAAGCCTCAACTGCCTCCCCCTTGGCTCAGTGTTTGTGCGCACACATACATGGACACACATATTCGTTCATATCACACAGAGTTTCTGAAGGATATTGACGGAGAGGAGGGCTTGAACTTTTCTTTTTTTTTGCTGAACAGACCACAAGTAGAGTTTGAGTCAGCACATGCTCACTGTTTTAGGAACACATCTTGTGTGGTCAAACATCAACTATCACAGCATGTGTGCTCTACTCCATGTGGTTATGGATTGTGTCAGTGCATGTGCGCCTATGTTGGTGTGCCTCTCAAGTTGCTGTTAGGTTTCCATGACTTTCTCAAACCATGGGATTGTGGTTTTACACGACAAAAACCAACCAACTGGTTTTTCTCTTATGCTTGTAATTTAGCTGTCCTGCTGGTTTCTTCTGTTTATTATCTTCACTTCTTACTACTGTGGCATTGCATTCAGTTTGTTCATGACAAGTATAATACGTTTCAATTCAATTCAATTAGCAAACAATTTACATAAAGTTTAGAAAACTTTATCTCCTGAAAAAAACCTTTCAACCTTTCCTATTTGAATTTTAAACATTAAGTTTTAATACTACTTTATTTATTGGACGACATCATCTTATTATCTTATTAGAGGACAGTGTGAAAACAAAACATGGGACATGCTTGCTCTCTTTGATGCTGTCGCTATAGTAACAATGAGAAGGCTTAAATCCTACCTTTTGTTTTAATAGTGTTAGCAGCATGCTAACCTTTGCTAGTTAGCGTAAATGAAAGGGAACAGTAACAGAGAGAACTCCCATGATTCCCAGCCAGCCTCAACGTCATTTTTTGTTTTTGTAATATTGATTGATTGAGAGCCCCCTGGCGGCGGAATCTACATATCGTATCTTTAACTTCAGTAAAAGTTAGAATACCATCTCATAATTCTGCTGCCCTTGAGGTCTTAAACCAACAGCATACCCACAGGTGAGATTCAATTTTTGCTTGTTATCCATAAGAAACATTTTTCTTTGAAAGATTTTTCTCAAAAGAAAAATGTAACTGTTTTAAATGCAAAGGTCAAAGGATGAGCAAAAACTGAAAAAATATGCAAATTGACATCCTTTCTAACGTCCAAATGAATAATTACAAGAGCCTTAGATGGTCCAATATCAAAGCACATAAACAGCTAACAGCCTTGGTTAGGTTATTGACCCATGACCGACAAAATATCTCTCATTAACTTCGACTCATCGACCAAACTGTCACGCCTGCTGGTCGATCCCTCAATGTGAGAGGAGTCAGCTCTGGCTTCTAGTTGTATCTACACACGTGTCTGTTGTTACATCATTCAGTGTACTTTGGAATGTGTTCATTTTTTCCTCAATGGGAATCTTCTTCTCTGGCACCCTTTAATTTTCCAAACACATCATCACAGCTTGAGCTCCTATAGTGCCGCTCAGACATGCTCTGTGTTCTCTTCTGTCACACGTCAAATTCATCACCGGCCACCACTAATCAATGCCAAGTGGACATGCCTACTTGTCAATAGTTACCATTACTTAACCCAAACTTTTCAGCTCAAGACCCAAATGAGAAATTTGCACTCTCCTGTTGACCCAAACTAACAGATATACTGTACATAATGTTTTGCTGTAACATCTACACACACACACACACACACACACACACACACACACACACACACACACACACACACACACCCAAAGCTCTGACCCAATATCTTTCTAACGCCCTCTTTCCAATCTTTCTCTCCCTCCCTTCCTCTTTTCTTTTCCTGTCCTGTCTCTCTGAACACAACTGCCCAAACAATGTTTTTACTCAATCAGCTGCATACACATAGAATCACGCAGATGTGAACAGCAAACAGGGTTCAAACATGTCTTTGTGAATTACATTACATCTGGTTGTAAATTCCATCGCGGTGGACGGTAAAAAAGTTAAAATATTTAAACTTTGGACGGCCTTGTCGTCCTCTCTCGTCCAGCCAAATGACTTAACGTTACTTAGGCTACTTTTCCGCTGTCAAAACATTGTTTTTTGAACGCCTCTTCTTTTCACAATAAGAATTCTTTTGACTTCCTGGAAGCTGCGGATGCTACATTTGAGCTTCAGCTTTCATTACTGAGCATCTCCCCACATAAAACACACTGAGGCCTCTCCTCTGCATTTGATAGGCTTTGGTGAAGCCAATGTTTATGAACTCTTATTTATATTTTTGCTTTGATATCATAAACACACTGTACCACTCACTCACTCCCTAGTGCGCAGTCCAGCCAGAGGGCGCATGCAAAATCACTGACCAGGGTCACGTGAGGAGGGGGTGGGGGAGGGAGGAGGAGAGACACCTCCTAACAGCATGTGTAGCAAAAAAGAACACCAATTCTAATTTAATAAGGGAAATTATAGTTCATTTTACTTAGTCAATCGACAACCCAGTAAAAACGGGCCTGGGTAGCGACCCTAAGTATGGGAAAAGGACAGGTAACATGAGACCAGACTATAAGTGTATGATGCTGTATTTTGTAGCAATCAATACTTTTGAAACAGCCAGAATATTACAACGATATGAACACTATTTAACTGTTTTGTTAAAAAAAAAAAAAATTGCAGTTGGTTACATAGTTCTCCTAAACTTACAATATTTGCTGGAGACATTTGTCTTCAAGCCATTTCAATAAAATGTATTTGACATAAATGAAGTTTCTTCATGATTTATTTTTTTTATTACAATTCTACAACCTATTTTAGCCGACGATTTTGTCCAAAGCCACGCACATCAGAGCGTAAGCACAACACAAGCAAGGATCTAGAGAGGACGAAATAACGTCACTAAGTGCAAACAGACAGCTTCAAGTCTGACCCGACACACAGCTGCTGACAGTGCACAGAGGCAAAGCACAGTTTTTTTTTTAAGATTTATTTTTGGGCTTTTTGGGCCTTTATTGGAGAGATAGTACAGTGGATAGAGATGGAAATCAGGGAGAGAGAGAGGGGATTGACATGCGGGAAAGGAGCCACAGGTTGGATTCGAGCCTGGGCCGCCCGCGTTGAGAACTATACGCGCGCACTAACCACTGCGCCACCAGCGCCCCACAGCTTTTCTAAGCTAACATATTTTTTATTACAGCTTAGATCTTTAAAGGGCAATGACGTTAAAATGTGCACAAACACCGTGTTTTTCTTTTCCCCTCAGCAGGTAAAGAGGGGTGTACATTGAAAGGAAAGCTGCTGGTATGACTTAAATCTTCTCCTGGCCACATGGTTCAGTGTCCTTGGGCAAGAAGGCAAGGTCATTTCAAGGTGTCTGTGTTGCCAACAATATGTTGAGTGTGTGCGGGTGAATGAGTTTTTCCTGTTTTTATAGCACTATACAAAACCAGTAAATTTAGCCTGAGACACTTTATCAACCTACCTACAAAAATGTCTTCTAACCTTTAATAATGGTGCCAATATCCTACTATCTTAACATAACCGTATGCTATTTTACGTGATAAGTATTTACAGTATGTCTGCATCAGTGAGGTAAGGCGTACGCCTGTAAGCAACCTCATTGGTTAATGTCGGCTCTCCTGATGAGAAACAAAGCAAGACAAAAGTATTTGATGATGAAGAGACAGAAAAAGATGATGAAAGGAGCATGAGTATGCAGGCCGATGCTCCGATTAGAACCATATTGTTTTAATGCTTTGATGTTACAGAAACCTTTCTCAATAGGGACTTATTGCTTCACCAGCAAAGACATTACACAGAACGCTGAAGTAATACCTGCTGGGCTACATAAAGCAGAAGGTTAGCAGCAGACCCCTGAGCTTCTATACCTTAGAAAACATTTCCTATATGCCTCCACCAACACTACGCCAGCTTCCCCCGGCTCTGCCTCGGTTCATAGAGACGGCTGCTGTGGTTTCTGGGCTCTTCTTTGAAACATCAAAGCTTGATTGATGGCAATTGAAGAGCTGTGTTTGATTATAGAGGATAGGAAACACACGTAAACACATGGTGTGTACAGAGGAGCGCTCATGTCTTTCCTCGGCACATAGACATTTACACACACAGGCAACATGCGCAGGAAATCATGCAACATACTGCAATCATTTGTCACAAACGGGGATCATAACAGGATCTCACAGAAAGGCAGACCTAGGCTTTTACATTTTTGAGCAGGAAGACATTAGCATCATGTTTACCCTTGAGTCATAGAGGCTTCACACTGCCACCTTGTATGAGTGACTGAACACTGAGAATATATACAGGCTGTTTGTGTAATGTGAAGACTATAAGATGTGACCTTGTTACAGTCACCCTTGATTTAGATTTTTTTTATCATATCTTCCCCGTGGTCAGTAAAGAGCACAGTCTGAACAAAGAGAGAGAGTTTGTCTTTATTCAGAGTCCCTCTGGAGTCATCCAATAGCAGTTCAGCGTGTCAGGTCTTCCAGGCATTAAACAGTGATTTCCACATCTGTGAGGGATTATGTGGTCAATATTATCTCAGACTCTACAAACCACTCCAAGTTTTTCTTCACCTTTTTTTTTCTCCACTTAAACTCAAACTCAGTTCATTCTCCTCTCCTGCTCTGTTCATCCTCTTAATGCTTCTGCTCCGATTCAAAACCTGTAACAGTTCACAGGCCGTGGCAGCTGTTTAACACAGACAGTATTCTTGCTGACTCTCTTTTTTTTAAGGGGGGGTTAACTATTTTATTTGTCAACTTATGCCAACAACCTCTGGCAAAATATGTGACAATGGACCCGTGTGCAAAGCCTCTTTTGAGGGTTTTGTTCCCGTATTTTCTTGCTAAGAATCGTTTTGCAGCCAGCTTCACGACCTCTTTGTAGCATTGCTTTTATGCTCCACTATTCATCACATTGCAGTTGTTTGGTTTTGTTGTTGATTTGCTCACCTTTGTAGTCGTTTTATGTCGGGGGGGTTTCCCGCTTCTCTCTCTCGTTTAATGTCTCTGTCTTTGTTCTGTTCCTCTTTGTAGCTTTATGTACAGTATCTTAATGGTTGTCTTCTTATGTTTGAAGTTGTGTTTTGTCATCACAGGTAGCTTTGTATCTATTCTTGTGACATACTGCAGGTGCAAGTCCCAAACTTTTCAGGTGCTGCTGTCAGCTGCTCATGAGTAAACAGTTAACACTGAAGATGAAGAGCAACTGACTAATTGGGCTAATATTGAAAAGCCACAATGACTTTCTTCTGCATGGTTAAACTACATGTTATGTCCCATGATCGTTACCCCCACTCTTCCCACTTCCAAGAAAGCCAGCTACACAAGTTCAATAAAGATTCAAGCAGCAGTTTCATAAGTTTCAGAGATAAGTAAATGGCCATTCGGCCAAAATAACAAACTAAGGTTTGTTATCCCTAATCTTCCCTTATCAAAAACAAAAGATGAAACAAGTGACAGTGTTCTTCTCCTAAACACATAACAGGAGAAAACAAAGGAGCATACACAAAGGGCTTCTTACTTCTGCTGCTGAAGTGCTTAATATGAACAATGCTTTACAATTAATATGTTAAAAAAAGGTATTTACAAGCTAACTGTTACTAAATCTAACAGAATCAAACACTATTCACACACATAGATCAAATGGTGATTCACACACTAATGCTGGTTTTGTTAAAAGTGAGGAGTAGGGGGGCGCCTGTAGCTCAGTAGAAAGTGGGCAACCCAGGTTTGAATCCTACCTGTGGCTCCTTTCAATCATGTCATTCCCCACTCTCTCTCACCCTTATTTCTGACTCTATCACCTATCCACTGTGATATTTCTTAATAAAGGCATTAAAAGCCCAACAATAATTTAAGAAAAGTGAGAAGCGAAGGGTCGCAGCAGACGGCAGCAGCGGACATATAAAAGCTGTGATGTCAGGGTTGAAGTGCCCAATCAGAGGCAGCACCTGTATCAGCACCTGACTAACAGACACACCTATAGACAGGCAGGCAGGCGGGCGGGCGGACGGACGGACGGACGGACAGACAGACAGACAGACAGATTCTCACAGGAACACACACACTGCAGGGGGGGAGACAGAGCTGCACACATCACAATAAACATGATCAAGAAACTAAAATCACCCAGGTCCATAACAAACATATTGGAGCATATTTAAGATAATATCATATAAGATAGAACTGTATTAATCCCCAAGGAAATTATTGTGCCAGGTTGCTCCAAATGTCTTTTTCCATTTGCCGCTGTGTCGGAAGCAATGGAGCCCCGGCTGGCTGCGGCCAGGATCCGGCTCCATAAGGTAACTTCAAGCACAAGAAAAACGGAAAAGAACATGTGCACAAACATTAGAGGTGGGGAAAAAAATCAATTTATATAAAAATCGAGATTCTTGTCTTCTAAGATTTCAAATCAATTCATAACCTCCAAAAATAGATTTTTTTTGGCTAATCAGACCCTCCCTGCTAAGTGCTAAGGCTATCTCTTTAACAGTAGAATGCCAAATAGAGCAGCAAGAAATTCAGCCAGTCTCACAGATGACTGGAGGAGATCCTGAAGTATGTACTAATTCATTAATAGACTTTGAATCCATGGAGCAATGAATCCAGAATCGTTTGGAATCAAAAATCGATCCAAAATGGAGGTTCTCTTTTCCCATAGTAGAGCTATAAGTCTGTGAATTTTACATTCTTTCTTTTATTTATTAAAATGTTAATTGTTAAAATGCAATACTGTTTGAACAAAAACATAAAAATGTATTAGATTTGGTCGGGCCCCGTGAACATTTGGACTCCTGTGCCTATTCAGCAGTTTATTAATGTCAACACAAAAGCCATTTTCACTTCCACTCACTCACCTGATTTCATCAGGATTTGAGCTGATGCAATGAAATCCGCCTATCATCCAATTTTACACATAAACAAAAGTCAAGAATTGTTTCCACATGCAGTCAGACCCTGGTGTGTTATCTTTATTGTCCTTTCATCATTTTTATCTCCTTTTTTTTTTGTATCATCTGTTCCAACAAAAAAAGAAATTGCAAGGATCAAATCTCAGCTCTGTCAACATCCATTTTTCTGTTCCACTCTGTGCATGAGGACACACACATACACAGAGACCGTGTAGCAGACATGCACCCAGGGTGGCGTCTCATTCCTGTGGCTGATGAAAGCAGGCATGATGGGAGTGAGGCATGTAATGTGATTTATAGAGCTGGGCTCACTTTTCAAATTCAATCAGGAACTTTGATTACTGATGAAAATTTGAGACAGGAAATCGCTTTGATAGCAAACTAAAACCTCATGAGACAAGAAAAGCACTGATGTGTGCATTTGTGTGTGCGTGTTTGTGGACCGAAAACCCTGAGCCTGTCTGAAGTTGGCCATGTTTGATTAGAGAGGATAAACACGATGCAATCAAGAGGGACGAAACAGGAACATTAACCAACGACTGATAAAATCTTTCCTCTGGTTTGGAGTTTATCTCTTCTCCATTTTTGATACCTGAACTACCTCCTCGCTCACAGTCGAGGAGCTGGCTTGGGCTCACAATGCATTATGAACACACAGATGCAATGGACACACACACATATGTAAACACATATGGCTGACCCTGCAGAGGTCACAGTGGATCTATGGCTGTTTGGTCTCCTGTGTTATTTTAATGTCTGCTGTTGCTTGTGAGGGGACACTCAAACCGTCACCTGACAGCATGACAGAGCGGCCCAATTACCATTCCCATAGGACATTGGGTGTGTTTATGTGTGTGTGTCTCAGAGACAATGTACTGAGATGAGGAACATATAGGAAGGCAGACAAAAAGGATGAGATCAGAGTGCTTGTGCATGTATGTGATACAAACATGACAGCCTCATCAGTCACCAATGGCCTTTTAAGGTGTTCTCCATAGGGACACCTGACCTTTTCACATGATGCCAATAGCAGCTGCATGATGAATCAATTGCCTAAGCCTTCGACTCTAAGTAGCCTCCATGTTAGCCAAAGCAAATATGTGAGCTGACATTCTCCCCACGGTGACACCTGGAGACAAAAGCCTGAAGTTATGGATCGGCCTTTAATGGTGAAGAGAAACCAGTAAAGACAGAGAACAGCAATGGGCCAAGAGAAGAGAATGTATGTGCAGAAATCTTTTTGGATGGATGGATTTATGGACAGGATGAGGGAAGTTAGATAAGGAGAATGAAGATGAGGGTGTAGTTGAGGTAAAAAAAACTAGCTGCAACTATTCTCTCTGTCTTCAAAGGATGGATTGGTAACAAGATACAAAAATGAAGACGCTCAAGGCCAGCAGAAAGACTAAGAGGAGCACGGTAAAAGGAGACAGATAATGAGGAAATGGATAACAGGGCTTGAATATGTTGTATGTCCAGGGTCGTGTATGTGTGTGTGTGTGTGTGTGTGGGAAAGAGAGACAAAGTGAGCAAGCGATGGGGGAATATGGACCCTAATATGATGGACTAAATGAGGTGTAATGGCAGTAACATAGAGTGACAGCAACTGGGCCAGTGCATTAAGGGGTTAACCAAGGCCAGGAGTCGCTGACCTTCTCCCTCCCACGGGACAGAATTATCCCTCAGTGAGGAGCACACACACACGCACACACGCACACACATACACACACACACAAACTGATAATGAAGATGTGGTTGCAGGAATGGCCATTTTTTACCATTCAAGAATGTTATGATGGGAATTTCACCACCGCTATCACCATTAGAGCAGAGCTGGGGACAAATGAGACTCCTTGTATTTCCCAGTCATGCACTGATTTTCTGCAACAGTGGTCAGACTCTCACCAAAACAAAATTTGATACCTTCAGGCTTTGTTAGACAGCAAAGAAAATAATTAAGCAAGAGGGCTTCATAACACTTTCATGGAAAGACTCTTTGGAATTTTATTCTGTCCTATTCTTCCTCTCCTAAAGTAATTTCACTGTGGAATTGGGCAAATGAATAAGAGTTTTTTTTGTGTGTGTCTGTATGTGTGTGTGTGTACACGTGTAAAAGAAAAAGGCAGCGAATGTGTGAAAGAAAAATACACCGCAGGCTTCAGGTGAGAAATTAGAAATATTAGCATATTTATTACAGCAACATGAAAGACATTAGAATGCCTACACCCTTTACAACAAGCAACGCAGAGGAAACTGGCATGGGGACAAATAAGCATTGTACGGTGGCCAAAGAAAGAGAGGTAAGAGGAGAGAGAGAAAGAGAGAGCCTCCACTGAGAATCACTCGTACATTTACAACACAGATCTCTGGTGGGGAATGGAGGACAAACACTGGAATTTTGAATCAAGCAAACCAACCCACATAACTGACCTTTAAAGGGTGATTAGTGACACAAATCGTTGAAGGTGTGGGTATGATTTCTTCTTAAAATTTCTTAAGTGGAAGTGTTTAATAAGCTTTCGTTAGAAGAGGACGTTGTCATTTTTCTAATCCAGACAGACCATGAGGATCCTTGCACGTGAAAATAATTTTGCAACCACAGGTAGCCTTTAAAATCGTAAGCTAACCACCACACCGTATTCTGCACATCATTCTGATCATGGAATATCTTCCAAGACAAATAAATAAGAACTGTTCTGTTCATTTCTATATCAACTTCTTAAAATCATGAGCTTCATCACACATTTTCAGAACACAGTGTCTTTTCTGTTCAGAGAAATCAAAGTGAAAGTGCTGTTGGATGGGGTCTCCAGGATGTAACAAAACCAGGGTGTCAATGTGAGATCATCTTAAGAACACAGATAAATACTACCTGTACATACACTTTACTCTTAATATCGCCTCTATAGGGCAACAGAAAATAACAATAGCTCAGTAAATAAGGCATCTAAAAGGCCAGCGGTCAAGGGTTGTCCGCTAGAGTGAAGTCATAGAGTTAGCATGAGTAGAACGTACCGACAATGCCAGACGCTAAGGATCGGCTTTGTGTTTTTATGTGTTGCATATCTAACAAAACAGCGGTGGTTTAGAAACTGTTTTTAATCTCTTGTTTTGTTGTTGTACAAAGGTGTATTGCTGTTTAACATATCTTTATATCTTACATATTTTTACGCCAGTATTTGACAAACTTTGAAACAATAGGACGGACAAACCATAAATTAAAAGCCTTGTTCTTCTTCCCCATGTGACGGTACACTAAACCCAGCAGTGACTGATGCTATGCTTGTCGAGCTCTCTATTCCAGAGGTTCCTATAATAACCAATGAATGTCAATATTTGTTTACTGATACTTCTGGATCAAAAACCCCTTGTGTCACATAAACCCAATTTAATGGTACGGAGCACATGGGGGCGAGTAGCATGAAAGGACAAGACAGCTTTTGATTCAGCGACAGCAAAGGAAGGAGTTAGCTGCTGACTCACTGTCGAGCATTAAGGCTTGGCAGTCATTGATATGATTTTTAATTAATGTTGGCTTTATTTAAGAGAGGCTATTATTTCATAATCACTGTCTGTGGGTTGAAGTGTGTAAGGTCAACTTCTTCTTTCCATTCCTTTTTTTCCATTTTTACAGTTTGTGTTGTAGTCTGACGCAGGATTAGAAAGTGCATGTAACCACTGGTCTGGAGAGGTTTGCAAATGACTCCAGAGTATCTGTAACAAAGGTCCATTCCACTCATTCTAACACTATGGTATAAACTGCAGTCACTGTCACCTGCCAATCAAAGCCAAAGCTTTGCACCATGCTACATTCCTTTGTTTAGACCAAATCACCTCTCTTCACTTTTCTCCTGTTCGACTTCAGACATCTCTTTTCACAAAAAAAGTACATCATAGTCATCATCGTTATCATTACAAACATTCTAACATTGGAAATCAACACTGTACATATTTTACACTATAATACAATCATATATACTGTACTATATGCCACGTTGGTCCTATAGAGTACCACATATATTAAAACTGAGTTTGAGAAAACACTAAAGCAGGTTTCAGTGCCATTGATGCAGTGCTTACAAAGAGGGTTTCATCATTTCGAACTCTGTAATTAAGGTGAAAAGCAGCAAGTGAATTCAAACAAACCAATGGATTTGCTTTTTGCTGTAAACATTTCTTCTAAATACATCTCATGGGTAGCTGTTTGAAAGTAAGGATGCTTGAAATAGGTTTGCATGACTGATAACAAGAAAGTGAGACAGTACAATACACATAAGTTATCTTTTAAAAGTGAATTTTTAACCTCCAGCTGTCACATCTGAAAATCAACACTGTATATTTCATCTTGGCAAAACGGGTCCATTCCGATGCTCCTTCTCATGAAGCAGACTATTCGGGAAAAATACTGTAATCACTACGACTGGTCTTGTGTTACATCCAAGCCTTGGGAATGGATAAAAGGAAAGAGCATAGTAAGACTTTTAATACTACCCAACATGTCAAGGTAATTGTACATGGCACAACACTGGAAAACCAATTCTCATGTTCTTAACAGTACCTCTCTGGCACCGCCTTTGCTCTATGCAAAACACCTGAACTTTCTTAACACACCTGAAACATAGGAAGGCAAACTCTAGGGCTTTAATATCCCCAACAACATCATACTGCAACAGCTGATTTAGTCAATGCTGTTTTTGTAAAGACAGTCAGTTATGGAAGATTAAAAGTTTATTGTGCTGTTTCTGTGCACTCCGTTAAAACGTAAGTGCGAGCAGACTAGCAAAACGTGCACTAGGGTTGCTGTGGAAGTGTGTCTGACTGTAGTGGCTCGGGAAGCCCTTGTCCTGGTCAAATATAGCAAGCAAAGCTAGCAAAATCTACATCCCTGTCTATCTCTAAAGGTCCATGTTCCTGTTCCCCTCACCCCACACATTCATGTCAACCAGACTCTGGCTCGTTCATTGGCTCTCTGTATCTAGAGAGCAATTGAAGGGGCCGTTCATAAACTGGGTAATGACTCCTTTTAAGGTTGAGCGTTAAACAAACCTCACCAACAATACAAACGTTAGGTCCATCTCTACGGTTGTGGGACACACAGCCCATATAAACATATATCTACACATATACATATCCTCTGACCCTTTTTAAACTCTTCAAGGTGAAAATTGGAAATAGAAACAAAATGACAGTAAAAACCAACTGTACACTTCACAGACAGTGATGATAATTATATTCTTATTACTTTTTTGTCATTTCATTAGTTAAAAATCTTTTTTTTTTTCTTCTTTAGTTGAGCTCATACGATGTGAAATGGTCGGGTTTTCGTTGCTTCGTAATGGTGGCTGTGTTGCTGGGATTCTGAGTGCTGAAGCCGGTAGTGCCCATCGAATCAAGGATAGGAAGAATGGTGAAACTGCGAGAAAGTAGTGAAGGAGTCAAGCGTCTATGTTGTCTCCATCTGAGTGTGTCTCAAAATCAAAGTCAAGCCAGAGTCCAGAGTATCCATTAAAACTCCATTTCAGTGGGGAAGCTCTTCACAGGAGCATCCATTTTGGCTCTGTCCCACTGTGTGTTTATGTGGAAACTGTTATACTTGGATGTGCGTCCCCTGGGTCTGCAGGTTCTGCACACTGGACAAAATCTTCTTCTGATGGCCGGCCAGATTTACATCCATTTTAGCCAATTCACTGAAAAAAAGAAAAAGATCATTTTTAATGACACTTTTACAAAGAGAAAACTGCCTTTGTCCTTTAAATGCCAAGCAGCTGCTGAGTTCTCTGGTCTAAGATACTTTAAATCCCCTTCTTTAATTTCAAATGACACTCAAGTGGAGGAAAATTCTCCTCTACTGACTGTGTTGACCTTTTGAGTGTTTGATTTAGCCGGGATGAGTCACCAGCATTTTGTACCTGACACTGATGTAGAGGATTGAGTCCAAGCTGACATATCCAGCACTGGCAAAATTCTCCTTATACTGGCCCATCTTGATGGCCTCCAACCACTCGTCCACTGTGCTCACACTGAACTCTGGGGTGGACGGGTCCTCCCTGCTGAGATATAAAGCACACTCACAACTCAGTGAAAGGTTGTCCTGCTGAGTGGCTAAAAAAACTATCCCTGAAGGTCAATTATTTAAACTTGGGCAAACATTTCCAAGTCTCACTCTTGTTAAGGCATTCCAATTAATTAAAACTGTTAGCAGCTCACTTAAAGAGCTGCTTGATACTCTTTCATGGTGATGGTTCTGCATTCAGTCAGAAAAAAATTCTTTAGCAAAAACCCCGAGCTGACATCTCAAATCCACTGTGAACTTAAACTCTTAGCTTGAAAACTAGCCATTAGTGGATAAGTATGATTAATGACTGCTCCTCCACTGCTCCCTCGTACACAGACTCACAGCTTTACTTATGAAACCCTTTTGACTTGTGTGCTTGCTTCCTAACATAATAAACTGTTTTGTGTTTATTAATTTGCATGCTCAGACTCACTAAAAACCCTGCATGTGCAGCAGGATTAATTAAATCTGCACTTGCATGCAATTTACGCAAACATATTGTACAGTCATGTGCTGTTTATGCATCCATTACAGCCTTCGTCAATAATGCATATGTTTAACACTTTTGGTATACAATGTGGAGGCCCTCATTAGTAGCTCTTTTTAAGCTTCTGCTGTGTTTTTTTCTCTGGTAAGAAGGTTTTCTGTCAGCTTTAAGAAGGGCTACAACTTAATCAGTTCCACACTCATTCACAGTGTGTATCTATACTAGTCTGCTTGTAAACATCAGCTAGATGCTTCAAAATTACATAGTAAATGATGATGTTTTAAGGACAATACAATGAAAGTGAATGGGGGACAATACAGTAGATAAGCCAGCTCACAAACTTACATTCATATCTTTTCAGTGACAAATAGTACTTTGCTGAAAAAGATAAGAATGTGACTGCTGTGGAAAAAAAGCCTGTCCAACTTTTCTTTTTCAAACTGCCAAAGTAGTGTTAAATGAAGATCTCAAGCAGTGATTATTTCTTAAATGCATGCAACTTCCTATAATCTACTCCAGGCATCTTTAGACTTTCGGTGTTGTGAAAAGTGTTGAAATCACAGCTTTAGTTTCGAACTTTCTCTCACTGACCATGCTGAGCTGTTAGCCAGCTCTCTGAGGCTGGCTGGGTTTCTGATGAGCTTGTCCAGGATTCCAACAATCTGTCCAAACTTTGGCCTCTCGCTGCGTCCCTTTTCCCAGCAGTCCAGCATGAGCTGATGCAACACCACGGGACAGTCCATCGGCGCGGGCAGACGGTAGCCCTCGTCTATTGCTTTGATGACCTGCAGCGAGAGAGGGCCAAATATCAAGTTCTGAAATTGATACAAGTTTTATTTCGAAACTACAAATTGAGCTTAAGGTTGTGGGGAAAAAAATACATCCTTGGTCTTTTTTTTTGCAGTAAATGAATCATGATGTTCTTGTGACTCACATCCTGGTTGGACATCTCCCAGTAAGGTCTCTCTCCGTATGAAATCACCTCCCACATGACGATACCGTAGCTCCACACATCGCTGGCTGAGGTGAACTTCCTGTAGGCTATTGCTTCTGGAGCTGTCCATCTGATGGGGATCTTCCCTCCCTAGAGATGGTTCAGAACACAGTCAACACATTCTAGATGTACTAAATATATCAGCCTGAACTATATGTTTTACCCTGTCAAATGATGTAAATATTTAAAGATTTTATAATATGTTTGCAGCTATGTGCTGTATAAATTTGGGCTGGAATAAAAAACATAGAAGCTGGTGGCTGCAGACAACTCAGTGTTGCGCTTCCTCTGAGAACAGCAGTTGAGATTATACAACTTCACACAACAGCACTCCTCTCTAATGTGCTCACAACATACTATGGCGCCAGTGTTTGTTCTCACATTGACTTTCTTTTGCCTTCAATTTCATCTTCCATGCTGCTCCTGCCTTTGTTGTGATGCACAGATCAAAAGGATTCGATAAAGCTCACTGTATGGGTGCAAAAGGATGTAAGATACCCCCGCCCCTACTCTCTCTCTCTTCCTCTCTCTCTTTGTCTTCTTCACACACTGTACCTCTATAGGGCTTGGTTCAGCTTTTTAACATGCGGGAGCTGCCTCTGCACCACCTAGCATTCCCCATCTCTGCTTGGTCAAAGTCAAATAAAAGACAAAGCTGCCAAGTGACTCGGCTCTGTACTTTTGTTCCTGCAGCCCCCTGTCCACCCCATCCCCCCCTTTTTTTTCTCTTAACTGCTCTCACTGGATCCTCCCCCTGCCTTCCCTTATGCTCTCTCCCCCGTCTCTCTGCCTCCCTCGATCAGACGTATTTGATACCCACTCTTCTTTGCTATCTCCGCCTCGCCCTCCTGCACCCCCCCTTCCTCCATGCCTGCAGCTCTCCATCTACGTCTCCTGACATCAGTGGAAGTGTGTGTGTGATTGCAATAGAGCAGTCAGCGGCTGATACACTCCTCCCAGGGCAATGCTAATGCCATATTAAAAATAACATCCCCAACACTTCCTATGAATATGAATAATGCCGTCTCCTTGTGGGCATTTCAGTCGGGTAACTCGGCAGTGGTTTAACTCACTGATGTTTGAGTTTCTTCATTCTCTCTGAGCTCTGTGAGGGAATGGTTTGCTAGTAAAACGAAGACTTGAATTTATGTAGTCAAGAATATAAAGACGGGGGAATTTGTATGCATTAATACCATGTGCACATCTCATTTTGTGAATTTTATGACACCGTTCTGCAACTTTATAGAAAAATGTAAAAGTAGACAAAACTCAAAGCTGATGTATTTCAGTTTCAGAGTCTTGTCTTAGTCATAAGAGAGTAAATCTAAACATATTGAGAGGAGGAAATTACAGGCCTACTCAGTTTCTGTAGCAGCAAACAAGACCAGATGCTGCTCCATTAGGCAACTGATAAAAGCATCGGTTTTCCATTTCTGTTTGTTCTTTTCATGAGAAAGGTGTTTTTATACATTCATTATTATTCCAGGTGGGTTTTTTTAAAGGTCACATATTATGCAAAATACACTTTACCATGTTTTACGCACACTAATATGTGTCCCTAGCCTGTCTACACCCCACAATAACGAGAAGAGTCCATCCTCTTCGTCTTTTGCCTGCTCCTCTTTTCAGAAAATGTGAGCTCAAACACGTGGTTCCCTTTGTCACATCAGTGGAGTGGATTTTAAGCAAGAAAGCTTTTAGACTTATTTAAACTGGTTGAAAAGGAGTGTAATATGCAACCTTTTAAACGTACAGTATGTAAAATCCACCGCTAGGGGGCTCTCAATCAAAACAATAACAAAAGATGACGTCGAGGCTTGCAGTGTATTATGGGTAATCAATACGAACGGGTGAAACCGACCTGAGAAAGACAATATGTGTACTGACGATGTATCCAAGTATAATTTATATGATGTTTTATATCACAGCATCACATACAGCGACAGAACGGCAGCTTTCAGTAGCAGCTAGCGCTAGCTTATGCAGCGGTCTTTGACGTAACATCCGGTGTTTCCTTGACAACGATCAACATTTCCTGTCTATCGTGGCGGCTCATCATGGTGGCCGCCTACAAGACACGTACCGTTACAACTTTAAAATTACTGATTTCTCTGGCTTTGATAACTTTTGAAAATATTTGAGGTGATGTAAGTACTCAACTAAAAAATATATATAACATGGGTTTAGTCAATTTGTAATTAAGTTAGATATTTTAATGTAAACATTAGCATGCAATTCTACATACTATACCTTTAAGTTGTATAGGATTTGGTAAATTTGGAAGCTTTTTTCCCAAATGATCAGATTTTACAACATTCATTGTAATGCTATTTTAATATATTCAGTTTTCCTTCCTTAGACAAATCAAGGGAGATTAGTTTACTGTGTTGAAATAAACCAACACAAACTTCTGTTTGGCTGCACCTCGGCCATACTGACGGCTCCGCTCTCCTCCAGCGACACACCTCCAACCCCCCTCCCCTCGCATTCACACGTAGGAGTTATCAAATGGAAAGCACCATAATTAGGCCCCATGAAGTGCAAGCGGTGGACAAAATTGTCCTCGGCTCGAGCTGCAATTGCCTGTGGCCTGCATTGTTGTGTTAGCAGGCTAAAGTGAGTGCTCTTTAGTTAGCTGGTAGCTTCAAAGTACGTGTATATTTACAAGGAATGATCGTGATCTAAAAATGCTTACGTGACATTTAAATAAGCTGTGAGTATGTTATTCTTCTTTTCTCTAGTCCTTGACTAAAACAGCTTTTATACGCAAGGGGATGAGCCGGCCGTCCTAACCCTGTAAACCTGATGAAAACATGGCTGTGACAACCCTTCAACACAGCCAGCGGGACTCACTCATTGCAGATAGTCATGACTTTACAGAGGATATCTTCAGCTGCTACTGTTTCATTCATTTGGGGCCCATCACTTAGCTTACTGTGCAGAGAGGGTCTGTCTATTTGGGTCTGATCAGGTCCACATTTAGGATGTGTTCTGGAACTTGTTTCCAATTACCTTAACATCCTTTTCAAATCAATACTCTTTTTTTGAAAGTAATTTAATGTATGTTGGTTTCGCTGTTGGCCTGAGTTTACAATGTAGAGAAGTCAGTGATTGAATGAACTGTACCAGCAGTAACATTTATGTTAGACAGCTGCAGCCTGGTAGAGTTTGTCTTACCCTCGTAGTGTACGCAGCCTCTGGGTCGTCCTCCAGAACACGACTCAGGCCAAAGTCCGACACCTTACACACCAGGTTGCTGTTGACCAGGATGTTTCGAGCTGCCAGGTCTCTGTGAACGTAGCTCATGTCCGACAAGTACTTCATACCTGAGGCGATGCCACGCAGCATGCCGACCAGCTGGATCACTGTGAACTGGCCGTCGTGTTTCTGGAGAGCGAGACAAGGAGAAAGATGAATTAATACACAGAAGAGAGTGTAAATGCTGCAGCAGGGAGGTAGAGTGATTACAGCAGGTTCATTCAACAGCCTCAGCTGGAAGCAAAGGTTCAATCCAGGATTCAAGACTGAACCCCTTCCTGCTCGTGCTAACCCTGCTTATTGACCTCTCTCTGGAGGGCCGGCAAGCTAAAAGATGAATTTCTCCACCCCTGGATCAATAGAGGCTCAGAAAAAAACCCTATTCGCAGAGGATTGGATCTGACAGAGAAGACAAAACTTTACTCTCTAACACTGACCGTGTGCTCGAGCAGAGCTCACTGGATTTCAGATTTGAGCTGCGTTTGGCACAGACATAGCCTGTTGATCGATGACAGTCCAGCTCACCTTCCTTTGCCAATTATTTCTGCCCTGGGCCAATGGTCCCCGTTAAAAAGCCATCCATGTTATCAGTCACCCTCTCCCCTTTATATCATCTCTCCTTCCCTCTGTCTCTTTGTTCTGTCCATCCATCTCAGTCTCTGTCTCAGGGAGAGAGAGAACTGTGTGCGTTACTTTGTTCCAGTCTCCATCTATCTATCCATCTTCCTTCATCTTTCTGCATCTGTGAGCCGTTTCTCGTTCGTCCCCTCTCTCCCTCTCCCTCTCTTCTTTCTCTCTCTCCCTCGGCAGCTGTGGAGTAAGTTAATTAGCCGGTGGTTTTGTGAGATGCTGATTGATTGGACTGTCTAACAAACCTACAGACTTCCTCTATCAATCTGCCCACCACATCGCATTGCCAGGAAGAAGGGAGGAAGGCTGGGCAGGGCAGGGAAAGAGAGAGAAGTGACCGATGCGGGGCAGAGGTTCGACAAGGAGATGAAGGAGACGGATGACGAAGGTGAAGATGGAAAACTAGACTATTTGGCAAAAACAAGATGTATTTTAAGTTTTCACTCGAAAACTGAAAGGTAAAATGGAGTCCAGGGAAAGAAGAGCTTCTCCAACTGAGCAGTGGTTTTGTCATTTCTGAGGGACGGTTGCTTAATAAATGGTCGGCATAATTAAAGACACATGGATGCCAGAAGCACGGCTGAGCTGTAAAACCTCATAAAATAGATCCTGTAATTATATTGGGCCACTACGGACGCTCTTTACGAGCTTCATTACAATACATACTGTAACACACAACACACAGACTTGTGGCTTTTTACATTTGTGTTCCGGGACTTTGTGCCATTTTTGTATCTGTCGGATTTCATTTCAGTTTGCGTCAGTGTTGCTGATGGGATTGGTGTCTGTTTAGTGACGGGCCTATCATCACAGGCTTAATGGCTTTGGAGCAGTGCAGTGATTTTACTGGCTGACAAACAACTCTGAATATGAATCAGGGGGGACTTTAAATGTGAGGCACACCACAGCTGCAACAAGCTATTCATCTGGCTCTATGCATGAAACCTAATCTCACATGTTCGCTACTTCTGGCGTATGAATGAAGAGAAATTCATCAAATTGTACAGCATTATCAGCTTTTTCTTCAATTATACTTCTGATTGGAATTGCTTCCAAACCTTCTGTCAACTTTGAGCAAATAGATTTAGATTTCCTGAATAAGCTTGATGTTTCTGTTGGGTTCTGATGTGTTTCAGAAGATGACATGAAGGACTAACTCTTTAAATAACATCCATTTGTGTAATTACATATTGAGTAACAGAGTGTGACCCTTCAATAACTGAAGCAAATCCTCCAAAGCCTTGCATAGATTTTTAAAATGTGTTCACTGATAAGAGATTCTGCCTTGAGTAATATCTGTTTTTCAGGACGTACTTTAGTAGTTCTCTGTCATGGGCCTAAAATCTTAGTTTCATCAATGCTTTACAAACAGTATTTTGTTCAACCATTCCCTCGCCACAATAAAGGTTTCCTTAAACAACCCTACTATGTTTTTCTCTGTTAGTCTTGATAAAGCGTATTTCCTTTTAATCCCTTTGGCATTTTGGAGGGGATTTCCTATGTTTGTCTTTGTCGCAATCTTGACATTTAAATAGTAAATGGATTTGAGCTTGTGAAGCACTTTTCTAGTCTTCTGACTACTCAAAGCACTTTCACACAGCAGGTCACACCTACACATTCACACACTGATGGCAGAGGCTGCTATGTATAGTGACCATCAGTATTGACTTATCCTATTTATACACATTGATACGCCGCAGCTGAAGCAGCGGGAGCAACTTGGGGTTAAGTGTCTTGCCCAAGGACACATCGGACATGTGGCTGCAGGAGCTGGGGATCGAACCCCTGACCTTCTGGTTGAGACACAACCGACTCTGCCACAGCTGCCCACAATCATTTGTTTCTTTTAGCAATCATAAACCTTTTATATATGTTTACATTACATTTAAAGTGAACTACTTTTTTTGTATCCCCAGAGAGAACAATTGTTGCACTGAAGCAATACACTTTCTTTGTTTTATTGTCCATTTGTCAGCAGTCTTTACTGATCCAGCTCTGGGTTATGGACACTAAGGGCATTTTCATAAAGCCAGGATCAAAACATGATGTGGTTGAAAACTGTGTTTGTAAGTGTGTGTCCATACTTGGTCCATTACAAGGACAAATGTCATCCTGCTGTCTTGTTACAGTCAAACACATTACTCTCTGTGAATCCTTGCTGTGGAGAATGTAAACAAAGGCTGTTTCTGCATGTTTGACAACTATCCTGCGGCAGTGTTTTCAAGCATTTAAGACTACTATAGAAAGAATCGATTTTGCTGCTGAGTGTTGTTCATATAAAGGCTTCAGTATCAATTTCAGTCTGTGTAATAACCAGCTAAAACGGTTGGGTCGCTTTAAGTATCTATGCTCTTTTTTTGCCATTTCTTTAAGATGCAAACAATGTGATCGCTACTGATGAAAACGCTTCCGGCCGACTGGTTCAAATCATGTTACTATATATTGTGCTTCATCATTTCACCAGATGAAGGGCTTTTTGTCAGCTATTGAACTAAAGTTTGCAGCAATAAAGTCCCTAGCTCCGAAAAGCTACGCCTGATAGCATTTAACAGACTGTTTTTTTTATCATAAAATGTTTCAATGTTTCTTGGATTGATTTTATTTAAGATTTATAAAAAAAAGCCTCTGATAAAAAAATAAACACTGAAGAAATCTGTAAAAAAAGAACAAAACAAGGAACTAGTGGCAGCTCAGCTGACAGCCCCTCCTGAAACTCACTGTACGCTTCTAGGAGAAAATATATTTGAATGTAACATTTTTTTCAAAAATACAGCTTGGCATGTGTTGCTCTTGACTTGGTCTAGGCACAACAAAGAACCAGCGCAGATATTCCACTGACAGAATGTGCACCGACTTACGGCGAGCTGCCCCTGTGTTAACTAAAGAAAAGTTTCACTCAGTCCATGAACCTTCTTTCTACTGACTATTATCACTATATCCACACATGTAGAGTATATTTCAAAGTTACATTTCTTGCAGCTGAGCAAGTTTCTTTTCTTTCTTTATCGTCTTTGTTCAGCACTTACACTCAATAGTTTGGGGCACCAGTGTAACTCATTTGATTAAGCAGGCATCCCGTAATATACTGTAGAGGGGCTATACTACTCGACTCATTGGTTGCAGGTTCGCCTCCTGACACATCTGCCCCACGCTCTTCTATCAATAACGTCAAAAGGGCCTCTAAATAATAATAATAAACTTAACATTTCAGCCTATAATAGGCTCTTATAAAGCTAACCTTCAGTTTTCTCTCTACCACTTAGTAAAGATGTGTAGCCCCTATCTGGCATTAAAAAAGGCTGCACATAGCAGCACGCATTTATCAGATAGGTTCTCCTGTAGATTGTATAAAGCTGTGTCTTTTGCACTCTTAATGTGGTGATTGGGTTTGAGAATGTGGCTCAGAACGAGTTCATAAAGTCTAACCAGCTGATTTTAAAGGATACTTTTAATTAAAGTCAGTGATTGGATCCTTTGTCGACTTTGTTAAAAGTTAAAAAAAAATCACATTTTTTAGTTTTGAAAGCTGAGAGATCATTTCTGTGACTTGGCTTCCATATATTTCATTTTAAGATTGTTTCTTCAAGAACAGCAATTTTGGGGGAATGAAGTCTTCAATTTCAAACACATTACAGCTGGGACATCATTCCCCACACGGCCTTCATAATTCTTGTAGCCCTGACCTTGGAAGGAAATTGCGAACGCTGTATTCCTTCAAACTGTGACTCACCTTGAGGAAAGTGTCCAGAGATCCGTTTTCCATGAACTCGGTTATGATCATCACCGGCTTACCTACGGAGGCACATAACAAGGCAGCTGTTAGTGGGTCAGAATTACAAGGAAGAAAGACACCAACTATAAAAAGGCGGAGGACAGAAGAGAGACGGAGTCCTCAGCTGTGACCGGCCTTCCTCTGTCTCTCCGCCTCTCTCTGGGGGATAACATGGCATGTCGTCATCAGTCACACTGACAGCCTCTAATCAGCCCTCTCCATAAACGCCAGGAGATAATTAGAATGGACCAATCCACCACAATGTGTGTGTGTGTGTATGTGTGTGTGTGTTTAAGGGGGCCTCCTGAGATCTCATGAATGCTAATCAGCCTCAGGAGAAAGGGCAGGGGGGGGTTTGTGGTTTGGTCGCTGTGCACCTGCACCTGCATGAGTGTGTGTTTGCGTGCACGCTTGTGGGATGAGCGGTTGGTTGACTGACAGGCCCTTGCACTCTGGTCCCCTGCATGGCATCTGGTCGGGCTTACAAATGATTAACAAAGTACCTGCAACCCCGCAAAAACACAAACATGTACACACACTCAGTAGCAGCAGTTGTGCTCTGTTATACAGGGGTCCCTTTCCGCAGAGCCCCCCACAGCCAGGCATTGCCAATCACAAACAAACGCAAAATGTGCAACACCAATGATGAAGGTGTGTGTGTGTGTGTGTGTGTGTGTGCATGGCTTGTAAACACAGCCTATGTCATCTGTGATGAATAGGTCACATTTTCCCAATCAGACCTCAGGGATGCTAGAGAAAAAACCCGGGGGAGAGATAAAAAGAAACTGAATGGGTGGAGACGAATAAAGTCTTCTTGTAGATTTTTTCTACGGGAAAACAGCAAATATGAAAAACACAAAAGAAAGATGTTTCTTTCTTCCCTCCTTTCTTTCTTGCTTTCACAAAATATCACTACTGCGATGTCAATAAAGCTGTCTTAAATTAAACATCAAACTACAAGTTAAACAGGGAAGAGAAAAGAGGAAATGAATGATTAAGGGGTGTGGAGGAAAAAATCAATTTCATAAAAAAAAGCGAATGTTTGAAAGATAAAGAAGAGAGATGAAAAGTAGGAGGTGGTGGAGAAGAAAGAAAGGAAGAAAAAAAAAAAGACAGAAGTGAAAGAGAGGAGGAAAGGAGGAGGAGGAGGGTTCAGAAGCTTGTCAAGGAAAGGCAGGAACAACACCACTGAGGCCTACATTAAGATTGTAGGTAAAGACAGCAATACATCACCTTAAATGAATTCACTATCTAGCTGCAGCAAACGCACACACACACACACACACACAAACAGAGTGGCCTGGTCTCTGGCGGTGGTGTCTTCTTTGACAGTAACATTAGTCTCAGGGATAAAAGTGAAAGAGAATTGGATTTTCTTCTGCTGGGGGTGAGGACTGCTGGTCACATTTATCTCCACACGGGGCCTGGGTTGGATCCGCTGTGGTGCTGTGTGTGTCCGTGTGTGTGTGTGTGTCCGTGTGTGTGTGTGTGTGTGTGTGTGTGTGTGTGTGTGTGTGTGTGTGTGTGTGTGTGTGTGTGTGTGTGTGTGTGTGTGTGTGTGTGTGTGTGTGTGTGTGTGTGTGTGTGTGTGTGTGTGTGTGTGTGTGTGTGTGTGTGTGTGTGTGTGTGTGTGTGTGTGTGTGTGTGTGTGTGTGTGTGTGTGTGTGTGTGTGTGTGTGTGTGTGTGTGTGTGTGTGTGTGTGTGTGTGTGTGTGTGTGTGTGTGTGTGCGTGCGTGCGTGCGTGCGTGCGTGCGTGCGTGCGTGCGTGCGTGCGTGCGTGCGTGCGTGCGTGCGTGCGTGCGTGCGTGCGTGCGTGCGTGCGTGCGTGCGTGCGTGCGTGCGTGCGTGCGTGCGTGCGTGCGTGCGTGTTTGGAAGAGAGCGAGCGAGCTTGTTTCAGGGCACAGTTAGTTGAAGAGACGGCACGATGATGACCTCCTGATTTAAGCTCTGATTAGAGGAGAGAACGTGTGTGTTTGCTCGGGTGTGTTGGTCACAACGACAGATAAACCAGTTGACGGGATTGATGCAGACTAACGGGAGGTCCGACTTTCTCTAGGAGTCATGTGTGTATGTTCTGTGTTGGTGTGTTTGCTCAATTGTGTGTTAGATAATAGACCCCATAGTATGCATACACACGTCTGCATGTCATATTCTACAAAGCACACAGCCCTGAAATGAAAAGAGGCTACAAACATATCTATGAAAAGCAATTATATGTTTGAGTGACGTGTGTGTTTGTGTGGGTATGGGTGTAAAGCCAATATATGTTACCAGTGAAGGAGAATATTACTTACAGCCTCACAGTGTTAGACGCGGTCAAGAGAAACACACAATGAAACACATTCATCCTGTTGTGTCGGCTTAGAGTAGCATGTGAGCCTGGCATGAGCTCACACACACACACACACACACACACACACACACACACACATGCGCGCACACACTCACACACACTCTCTGATATCACTCGCCATCATCTGGACACCTGCCATACAGAATTATCCCTGCGACTCTAAAAGATAACAGAGGTTACCAATAAACCCGACTACATGCGCTCAGGCTGTACATTAGCTCATTTCATCTCTTTTTGCCAGGTTCTGGCGCAAACACACACACACTCAACGTATAATTGAATCCTTTTCACTCCTTGTTGCGACATCACCTCCGAGTACAGAACACACACACACACAAAGCAGGACGGAGCCTCTCAAACTCATCATGAAGCTCCTCTTCGCCAAACATTCACGAGCGCTCCTCAATTTCCCCCTGAAAGCACATAATTAACTAATCACGTTCATATTCATTCGGGTTTATTTCCTTTCATCGCCTTCGGAAAATAACACAGCCTTTTGCACAGTGTATGGATTAGTGTGTGTGTGTAGATTGGGTATTGATGTTCTGCCAGGTGGAGTGTGTTTTGGAATGGATCAGAGAGGATTCTGCTCTTTTTTTGCAGCTCTTCATTAAGTAAAAAGAGAAAATGTTGTTCCAGGTCTCGTCAGGATAAAGCGTGGGTCTTTATTGTGTGTGTGTGTGTGTGTAAGAAACTGAAAGAGGTATATCTGGTAGATTACATTATGAGGGGCTGTTTCTGTGTGTGTAGGTGAGTGTGAAACGTACATGATAAGAGTCTGTAAACATCCACACAATTGCATTATGAGCAGCTATCGGTGTGCGTGCGCGAGAAGGCCGCATTACCGCGTTATTGAATAAGACGACCCAAGGTATAAACGAGAAAATGAAATAACTGCTGTATTGATTAATATTAAGGCTTTGAACTAAGTGATACAATCCTTTTAACACACTGGACAGATCTGTGTTCTGGGAAGCTCCATGATGCAGAGGGGGTGGAGCCACAAACTCAATAACCTTATCTCCACTCTTCTCTTCTCTTCACCTCTACACCCCTCTCCTTGCTTTCTCATCTCCTCTCATTTCCTCACGTTTGTCTCCGCTCCATCTCTCCTCTCCCCACATCCATCCGGCCATCTTTCCTCAAATCTCCTCACACATCTCTCTCCCCCCCCCCCCCCAGCCTTCAGCTGCCCTCATTTGTTTTCAAGCCTCATCTTCTCTCATTTCCCAGCTCTTGTTTCCTATCTGATCCGTCCTTCCCTCCATCCTGTGCCCGTTGTCACCTTTTCTCTGCATTCCCCTCCAGTTTGATCCTCTTCCTCATTTGTCTCTTGGGTCCAATCTTCCAAATCTGCATACATATTCAAAACCCTGAATAATTTCAAACAGTCTGACAGAAAACATTGAAATACTTATTGTGCAGCGCACAAAGACTCACGGTTTAAACTAATCACCAGTTTCTTCAAAAAGAAGACAGCAGGGAAAGATGTGTGGCTTTTCCAGTTTCAACAGCACCTTTGTACAGCTGCCTTTATAACTGTGTGTGTGTGTGTAAGGGGTGCTGTGGTGTGTGTGTGTGTGTGTGTGTGTGTGTGTGTGTGTGTGTGTGTGTGTGTGTGTGTGTGTGTGTGTGTGTGTGTGTGTGTGTGTGTGTGTGTGTGTGTGTGTGTGTGTGTGTTTGTGTGCGCGCAATGTGGGCAGATGAGATGGAGCTCGGTAATTGAGGGTTTTCCAAATGAGCCGATTGTTGCAGCGATTGTAAAACACATAAAAGACGGATGGATAAAATGAGGGACGGGGGAGATGAATGGGCGATAAGGAGATGGAGGGGGGAGGGGGGGTGATGGTGGTGCAGACAGATTGTTGCACTTTTCTGATGTGTAGGGAGACTGAGGGGAGATAAAACTATTTTTCCTCTTTTTCTGCATGTAGCTCTCTAATTAGCATGACAATAGCAACAATCAGGTGACAGACAGCAGAGGAGGTTATTAGAGTGGCACACAGCAGGGACGGGGGGGCTTATGAGCTTTTAAGCGAAGTGAATACACACACACACACACACACACACACACACACACACACTTATACACTCATAGACTCGTACAAAAGTGAATGAAAAAGGAAAATGCAGACAGAGCACAAAATAAGCACTTGTGCACAGACATAATACAAAATACAACAGTGCAAAAATACAATAGATTTCAATACAACCATTAGTTCTCCAACAACCATAGCTGCCCCCCCCCCCTACTTAAACTGCTAGGTTGTTTTAGATCAATACTATGGCTACTAGAAGTGCTATGAATATTATGCTGACAATGTAACTACGAATATGATCAATGATCAAACAACTAAAACAGAGTCTAATCTCACTTTTTCTTCTACATGAATAAGGACACCATCACATAAGCCTAGTGTTGACTTTGGAAAGTCTTGACCAGGAAAACAAAAAACTAAAAATGTACTTGTGGAAATACAATATTTCTACATGTGTTCAAGCATTTTTTCTTTGTTATGAATACCTTTTAGGCAGTTATGAAAGGTACTTGCAAAGTCTCTCCCCCCACCGTCCCTCCCTTCCTGTTTCACTAGAAAGTTTCTGTGAGATAGAGACGGCAGCAGGCGAGTGCAAATATACTTCTGGAAAAAAAGATTCCGCATCAATTTCGAGGTTGGTTCTTTTGGTTCTTATTTGTCTTTTAAGGCCAAAGAAAATCTTTAATCCAGTTTGTAAAGTCTGCTGATTCTGCTTCAGTTGTTCTGTTGCGATGACACCAAGTTATAATGTCCCCAGGCATGAGCCTCCCTGAGTGGGCGACGATGATTCACATAGTTTGTCAATTTGAACACACGTACATTTTGCAGTTGGATGTCCCAGAATCTTGAGAAGAAATCTAATAAGCATATTAGATGCCAACAGCACCTTTCTTCTTCTATTCTTGTAGTTTTCTGTCACACTAACTTTGGGTATTGGTAAAGTATTATTATATTGCTAACTGTTGATATTGTTACTACTACAACTTTTGCTTTATACCATCCAATCTTCTTTAACCACTACTGACATCTCCTCCACGTCAGACCTGTGACGACAGCAATTACTTCTCCTGCTTCAACTAATAGTACTGCTCCAGCTGCCAATTCTACTTGTGCCTACACCTACACAAACCAATCCAACACACCTGAGCCCTGAGCAGTCAGGGTCAGCCAGCCTGATTAGACTGAGGTTGGTGTGAAGGGACCAGCTGGTGTTTGAGAAAATGGCCTGGAGGAATTATTGACCCATCTCAACTCTCACCCCCTCGCTCGCACATACACACTCACACTCACACACACACACACGCTACCCTGGGCTGTGACCTGTGAAATTACTGCTTCACTGGTGTGATTTGTTTCTGAGGGGCTCTATCAACTCCTCAATGTGCCGTGAAGGCAGGTGAGAAGAGAGACACAAAGACGCATGTAAAAGTAGACAGTCATTACAGGCATGCAACACAAAAACAACACACACAAACATCATTTTATATTCATGGAGCACAGAAAAGTTTACACCTACTTATTATGTTTAAGTAAGTTGCTTGTCAAACCAATTTTCTGCTTTTTAGCTATTTCACTGTCAGCTCTTATTGTCCTCTGAAACTAAATTTCAAGGATTTGGCAGTAATTCTTGAATTTATTACGGTACTTTAAACCAGAAAAAGTGTGCCTGCCACCAAAAAGAAAGTGCCATAATTACACGTCTGCCTGTCAGAGTAAAAGAAAAAAAAACCCACACATTTAATTTACTTTGTTGCTTTAGCACTTCTACAAACTGCCTCAATCCTGCTAACTAAAGGTCACAGCTAACATCCAGCATTTAAAGACAATGAGAGAGAGAGAGAGAGAGAGGGGGGGGGGGGGGGGGGGGTCACAATGAATAAGAAATGCACTGTGGTTTCATTCTTAATATGCACGCCACTGAATATTCATGAAGCTAAAAACATCCAATTAACTTTATGAATTATTAATATTCATGATAAAAGCCTATGCATATGCATTTGCTCTTTTATTGTTGGCCTAAGTGCCACCGAACACCGGTGTGATGGATTTAAGATGTATGTGTGTGTGTGTGTGTGTGTGTGTGTGTGTGTGTGTGTGACAGGAGGAGGGGAAGGGGGGAGAATGGGGTCTATTTGTCCGCCTGCATGTTTACAATTTAGTTTCTTTGTAGCGACTCTCTCCGCTTCCTCCGACTTGTCGGATCTCTAACAAACGTCTGCATAACAAGGTGTCAGGCCAGCAGAGGCACAGTAACCTCAGAGAGAAAAAATGAAACAAATGGTTTCATGTCTGAATTAAACTAATAAAATAGCATAATGTAAAATCTCATATCTGTTAGCTCTGATGCTTTTGACCACGTATTTAAGTAATGAGAACTGTTGGATCAAAGAGGTTAGAGTTTCCAGATATATCAAGGACTAATATAGCAAGGACTCGTCTTTCCTCCATGTTTCTTTTCAAATCTGTCAGGCAAAAAGCTCCAGTGGTTTGCATCGACAGAAATTGTCATCCGAAATTACAGAGCTACTTCAGTTTGCTATTTTAACGTGGTGTTGGGAACAAAACTGAGAAAGAAAGAAAACATTTTTTTATCCGGCTGACTGAGGGACACAAAGAAAGAGAAAGTACTTGAGGGACAGAAGAAGGGAGACTGTGTTTGACCGAGCGCATGTAGAAAAGAGAGAGAGAAAGGTGGAGTGATTGAATGAGAAGTTAAGAGGGACCCTGACAGAGAGAGAAAGCAGGAACGCGAGATAAGCACATGAGACGAGAGATGGACACAGAGAGAACGAGGCTCTGCGATAACAAATCAGCCATCTTGTTGAACCAGACCTGTGTCCATGAACACACACACACACACACACACACCCACACACACAGACACACACACGCACACACACGCACTCGCTCTAATTGCCTCACACAATCACATGAAGTAAACAAGTGGCCATTCAAGAGGCAGACAGTTGAGCACTGCTCACATGCACAGCGCCATGTGTCATCAGTGTGTTGCCATGGTAATGGTGCTTTTATCTGACCCAGGATCAACTCCTCTCTACCAACAAGTCTGCTGTGTATGTGACACACACACAAACACATCCTCCACACAGAAGTAGGAAGTAACGTTTTTGTTCAACACTCACATCTTGTGACGACCCCCTCCAGCCGGATGATGTTGGGATGATCAAACTGTCCCATGATGGAGGCCTCAGACAGGAAGTCCCGCCTTTGTTTGTCCGAGTATCCCGCCTTCAGACTTTTGATGGCCACGTATATCTCCCGCTTTCCCTGAACACGCAGCCGACCACTGCACACCTCCCCAAACTCTCCTACACACAAGCAAACAGACAATATAAGACTTATTACAACATAATAAAACATTGTACAATAAATAAATGTCTGCCTTCTCTATCTGCTTCTTTAAATACAGATGATCTTTATTATGCCACAGAAAAAAATCTGTTTAACACGTGCTTCAATGCCAGTTATGAAGACAATGACTGGACACAGAACTGAAATCCCTAGAAATCCAACCCTGGTTAAAGTACTTTGAATTTCATCAAGTTTGACAGTTTTTGGGTTATTAACAAAATGGCCCACTGCTGCTTCACTGCCAACTCACCAGCTCCGATGACTCTCTCTATGCGAATATTGGAAGCATCGATCTCTTTGGCAAAGTCCCTGACAGCCTGGTTCGGGTCTTCGTAGGTGTGAGGATGGATGTAGGTCCTGCTGCCTGGAAGCTTCACTGGAGGAGAGGAAAAGCGGAGAAATAGGAAGTGATAAATAAAGGAGATAAATGTTAAAAGTCACATGTTGAAATACAGCCAGCTTTTGCAGAGTGAATGCTTTTCCATTTCTTTAAAAAAAAAAAAAAAAGTTCTAGTGTTAGTAGTTTCTTGATGCGCCTAAGAGAACTGTTGCTGGATTTCTACTTGGACATTTTAGGCTTGAGCGTGGGTGCCATGTTTGAGTGACATTACCAATAATTACATAATTGCACACATATCTACTTTGTAAGATATGGTGTTAAAATGAGTCATTATTTTCACAGGAACCCATAAGGACATTTACTCTGCCAGCAAACATTCATGCAAGAAAGTGTGAAATAATTGGGGTTGGATACGGTTTATTATAGAGATTGCTACGAGGTTTGAGACGTATATATAATGGACACATACTGTTCTTGAGTTCAAGCTGTTTCTGTTACATGAATTATTCCAAGATGTGAGGCGTGAGTGTGAATTTATTGTTTATGGATAAACAGAAATCTTCAGACGTTGAAGTTATTTTCAAAACCATAGAACTGTATGCCTTCTGTTCTTTGTTTGTTTGTGGGTGTGAAGTTTAGTTTGAAGACGATTTATGTGTGTGTGTGGGTGTGTGTGTGTGGGGGTGCATGAGATGAACACAACCTTAGTTTTACACTACATCATTCAGTTTGACATCTATGTGTGTTTACCTCGTCCATGTTGGAACTGCATCTTCTCTTCGTCAGGGTCCTGCTTGGCTTTAATGTATCCACAGTGCCTGAAAAAGAAATACACAATTGGATCATGGAACTGTATTCAAAGCTATATATTTTCCACCACACATACACCGATGTAGCTTGATAGCACATCCGAGGAAGAGCACACATCCTAGATTTCTCGAGTGTGTTGGTGAAATTGCACTCAGGTGTTTTTGTGTTATATTAAATCGGAGTATTTCCAGGAAACCCTGTGCTGCACTGATCGCAGCCCTCAGCTGTGTGTGTGAACAACCACATATTTCCTTTTTTTTTCTCCACACATCCTCTCTTCTGTATTAGACAAGCCTAGAGGAAGGAAATATTTCTATTCTTCTTCTGTTTCTCTGATTCTACCTGCCAATTCCACGCTTTCCTCCAAGCTTTAATGCCTGAGGTGTAGCGAGCGTGCGTTTGTGGCACAGATGTTCCTATACAGGCAGATCAATGCATAAAACACCCCTCTCTTTACGCATGTTTGGCCCCTCTGGCTGTCAACTGCTACCTTCAGTATCATCATGAGTCCCACACACAAACACACACATGCGTCCATGCCCTTTTCCCCAACCCCCCTGCCTATACACACCCTGGGGCGTGGGTCAGTCCCATGATCAAAACACAATATTGACAAATTGATCAACTCGATCCTGCCGTCCAGCTGTGAGGAAGTGTTAAACTTATTCTGTCTTACAGACCTCCCAGGGGACGGTGCTAGTGTGTGTGTGTGTGTGTGTGGGTGTGGGTGGGTGTACGTGTGTTCTTGTGTTTCACGTAGTTGAGCTTCAGCATCATACAATGTTTAACAGCTGTAATCAACCATGACTCTGTCCAGGAGATTTATTGCACACACATTTTGGGACAAAAACATCAAACATAAAGGCTGTTTGGTTTAGTGAGCTACTGAGCATGACATAAATACTACACAGCCTTTAATTTTTCTCCTTTTATCCCATCTCATGCAAGTTTTTTTAACAGGTAAAACAGTTACCTGTCAGTTTGTCCATCCATCATGAGGATACACTGATGTGGGCATAAAGCCAGGCGTTACGGGGACAGACTGTATGTAAGTTTAAAAACTAGAGTGAGACCAATCAAGCTTTATTTATATCACCCCAAATCAGTGCTAAAGATATCTCATGACTCCCTCGCTATGTAGAGCATGTCTAGACCATACTCTGTGTAATATTAGTTACAGAGACCTGCATTATTCAACCATGAGTAAGCAGTGTCAAGGAACAACTTCTTTTTAACAGACCGACCTCAAGCAGAACCAGACTCATTGGTGAACAGCCCTCTCACAAAACCAGCCAGTAAAGGAGGTCAACACAAAGAAAGAGATGGTCGGAGGGAGACGAACACAGCAGCAGATAATACAGACTTTTATGCTGAGAATAATAGTAGAAACATAACTAATAGGCGTAACAAAAAACTATGACAATTATAAAAGGTATGGCTGATGATCAATATTTTACACAAATAAAGAAAAGACAAAGGAGAAGTTAGAAAAAGACAGAGCACACTAAATAATGACATAGAAGAACTCAGTAAATCCTTCTGAGCTTGATGAATAAGAGAGAAAGGTTGGGTCCCGGCAGGCTCAGTAAATCGAAGTCATTTGGTGTTTAATCCTTGTGTTGATTTTACACAGCTGAATGCATGGCAAAACCCAGACATCAATAGGCTGTCTTGGGAACACATGCACACACGCACACACACACACACACACACACACACACACACACACACACACAAGGGTAGAGACTGGTTGCTGGTATTTGTGGATAAAGAGGAGGGGGGCTTAATGTTCCTATAAAGGGGAAGTTAGGCCCCACCTGGTTATCAGCTGGGCTCAAGCCAGTCAAACACCAAGGGACTATCATTACCCCCTTGATACACACTCATACACACACAGTGCTCTGGGGCATGTGTTTAGAACATATGGGGAATGGGGACATGGGTCACACCTCTGCTCCAACTGTGATAATCCCATGGGAGCGTGTGCACACACACACACACACACACACACACACACACACACACACACACACACACACACACACACACACACACACACACACACACACACAACCACACACAAACATGCTTGTTATGCAAAACACTATGTTTGAAACCCTTTCCCCCATCACTGCTGGGTGTGTATCTGCCTTATAGTGTTTGTGTGTGTGTGTGTGTGTGTGTGTGTGTGTGTGTGTGTGTGTGTGTGTCTCCACGGGTGCATGGCTGCATATGCGAGAGTGTGTCTGATGGGAAATGAACACATTTCCATAGTAATTACAGAGCGACTCATTTCTCCTCTCCAGTTAGAAGTGTCATGAATCATTAGCGCTGCAGTCTTAAACATGGCACCAAAACCTGACATGGCTGTGGCTTTTGTTTCCCCCCTGACAGCTGTGTCTGCATCTGTGTGTGAGTTTGAAACACATATAGTGTATCATATCTTCAACTCAATGCAACTGACCTGTAATCCTTCTAGAAAGGACTCTGGGGCTGGACTCAGGGGGACGATGTTAGCCTTTTTCTGAATACATCACTATTTGGTCTTCAAAACGTACATTTGGCTTTAGTGCAAAAGCAACAGACCGCCATAAATAGTCACCGTGAAATCATGCACTAACATGTGTTTTTTTTAATTTGCAGTTATTCCATGTTTAACGATTCAACTGCTGTGTTCAAAAATCATTACAGATCACATGCTGAGAGTCAACCTTGTTTTCTAAAGAAAATGTTAATTAAGAACTAATATGCATTAGCCAGTATGTGTTTGGAAAATTATGCTGCTTTGATTAACACACAATCACTTACTGTTCCTAATGTATCCACTAATGTCATCGAAAACATTTGTTACATGTTAAGAGTTCTGTTCAGGCACTCAAAGCTGCGGATTAGAACTAGAAAATGATAAATGATTGCGGTATTATTTGAATAATATTTAAGAACATGAACTTTCTTTAACCGTGACCAGATAGTTTCCATAAAGTGTGACGCCCTTTCCGCTGCCTGCGGCTGGTGTATGCGTGTGTGGTTTGGCAACTTTATTCTGAACAGAGTACAAAATCGACACACCTGAGCACCTGAGTGGCTTCACACTTTCATGACTCTTGTTCCCACTTTGTCTCCAAAAGTTTGCTTTAAGTTTGATTCAAAATCTTAACTCACTTCCATTTTTCATCACTTACTTTTGGTTGGTTTATTAGGCCTTCATTTAGGCCCCCTGAAACGAGGTAAACAAACATCAACTGTTTTGTGCCAGCAGAGAGTTTAATGTAAGTCAGAGCTAATAAATTATATGTAATTTGTTAGCAGTATCAGTGGAGTACTTGGTAGCTCAAATCAGAAACTGTATTGGGGGGAAAATGGAGCGTAACATATCCATTTTTTTCCCAACTAGTCACATCCAGTCTAGTTGAGTTGTTAGTTGCGATCGATTCGGTTGCCACATGAGCATTCATAGCCTCTTTTGCTGGAGCAGACTTTATAATGAGATACAGTTGCACTCCTGCATTGCCACTGGCTGCTTCTTTCTGCAGCTGTACTGCAGTGTGAAGTTAGCACTACCTGTCACAGAGGGAGGAATCATTGTTCCATGTAGATGCCATTAAATCGCACTGTACTCTGCAGTTTCATCACACACACACACACACACACACACACACACACACACACACACACACACACACACACACACACACAGACACACACACACACACACACAGCTATAGAGTCATGCAGATTTAAAGCACACACACCTGCACCAATCACGCAAAAACACACACTTTAATGGAGTGCGATATCACTATCAGGCCCGGGCTCTCACCTTTCTCTCTGCCTCTCTCTGTTCCACTTCAGTGAGGACAACAGGCTATCCCTGTCCTCCAAAGCCACACATTCCACATTTGCATATCAATTTACTTTTTAATATAATACTCTGTCACTCGAGACCCATTTTTCATTCTGCTAGCGAGCTTCCACCTTCACACAACTCCATCCATATATTACCATTGCTGTAGCCCCTCCTCCACACTTTCCTCTCTTGCTGCCCTTTATCTCTCCAAGGTGTTATATTCTTTCTTAATGCTTCCTTTAAGTAAAAAACATTCCCTTGTCCAATAACCCATATCCCTTTTTTCTGTTCCTCATGTTTCCATCTATTTTATCCTCGTTCCCAACAGGCCCTGTCCTCTGCTTGCTTTTTCTTTGCACAGTTTTTGGATAGAAAGAATGGATACTTAGAGGTGGAAAGAGGGGAAAAAAAGAAGAGAGGTGGAGAGGGAGATGGCAGAAGAGAGTGCTGACAGGCAAGAACACACAATGGGGGTCCAAGCCTGCATACCAACTAACAAGCAATCAGATGGAGGGGGAGAGCACAGGGAGAAGGGGGAGGCACTCATGGGGAGAGTAACTCGAAGGTTAACATAGAGGAAGCAAGGAGGAATAAAAGGAAGTCGTGCTACGTGGGAAAAAGAGCTTAAAAGAAAGGGAGTAACAAATGGAAAGAAAGAGATTTAAAATCTGTACAATATGAACGCTGGCTTGTGAGAAGAAACACAGAGGAATGGAGATGTTGAATATTGGCCTCATAGATCGAGGATTAAATGAGATGGTGGAACAACAAAGTGTTCCCAACAATTGGCTCATTGCTCCACCCTAAAGGGGAGTACGAGAAAGGAAAAGAGAGTTGATGGACAGATTAAGAGCAGATGACAAAGAGGAGAGTGTCAGTCAGCAGTATGGCTGCAGGACTTGTCCTGATTAATAGTGAGAGGGACAAAAGGAACGGCCTGTCAGTGCTTCAGCTAAAGTGGTCTGAGTGAGGCAGTATACTTGAAATAAACCGTTTATAAACTTTAAGTCTTAATACTGTTTTGTCTCCTAGTTTTTTTAGACGAAATCAAGACAGCTGGATTCTTTCCCAGTTTGCATTTCAAAAGAAAACAACTCAGGGGCAGGTTGCCAAGGCATCACAAGGCCAACTCAAGACAAGTAAAACCACAACACAAGACAAAAACTCAGATTCAGATAGTTTGTAGTTTTCAGTCCATCGCTGACGCCTGCAGAGCACATGGGAGTCAACTCACATGATGAAAACTGAACTTTAGACTGCATTCCTGTCAGGTGAGAGCTAGATGTGCAATGACTAGAGTTCAATATTACACAACAGTAGATAAAGAAGACGTGCTTTTCACTAAAACCTCGTCCTTGTCTCTTATAATACTGTTTTTTAAAAACATACTTCCTTCAGGTCATCATTATGATTTACTCTATCCTCTGTTTTTCCTCAGCCTTGACTTCCACATTGCGCATCCTTTGCACTCCCCTTCATATTTCACATCACATTTACACAATCATCACTCACTTGTAAACACCATGTTACTGGCTACCACTGATTTTTGAATTTGCATATAAACAGAAGCCCTACAACGGCACTTACACAGTCTTTTAACACCTGCAGCCTCAACAGTATGGCATCCTGTACTTTAATGTACATGTTGGCAAATTGAGCTTTGAACACCTTAATGTTAAAAGTTTTACAAATTGTAGACAAGGAAGATTACCACGTTTTTCTAAAGTTGTCACCATTATGCCTTCAGTCTTTGATGGTTCATTAGCCTCGAGCTCTGTTGCTGCTTTAAAGGCTTTAAAGACTGTGAGACAACTCGCTCTGCACGGAGTCTCACTTCCTTTGATTATTAGAAGCAATACTCAGTGAATCTGATATTGTTCAAGTTTCTGGGGGCTGCTGAAGCTTTACGGTGCTGCGTGGAATCCAGAAAATGGTACTGCACTTGCTGATATGATGTAATTCAAACGCTGACTGTATTAGAATAACTCTGATGTCGCCCTTTGAAATTGTCTGGCAATTTGGCTGTAGCCATTTTGGTTTTATGGAGCCAGAAGTGCCCATATTTGGACGACAGGGAGGACACGCAAGTTCAGCAAGTTCGATAAGCTGAGGTGACACTCGGACAGCTAGCAGCACACACCTGTCACTCAAAAAAGCCAATCCCTTCATATGCAAAACTTTAATATTTAATCATTATTATTTATTTAGCTGTAAATGAGTTTAATTGCTCTGTTACTAAACATTTAACATTCAAAATGTATATGAATAAAGAAATTAGAGACCTTTTTTTTCTTTGCATCAGGCTGCCAACATGTCTGTTTTCAAGTTGGGCATTTCAATATGGGGAGATTGTTGAGTCTTGGAGCAAGCCTCAAGTGACCGTTCTTGGAACTGCAGTTTGTGGCACTTCACTGGTGGCTTCTTTTTTCTGCCCTGGAGGATGTGACTTAATAAAGTGCCATTAAAACCCAAAAGTTATCTTATAAACAGTGACTGCTAGGCCACTAGAGACAAGAAGGGAAGAAGTGAGGGGGTGTGGATTACTTGAGCCAAGAAAAAGAGGGGGGAATGAAAACAAAAAGATTAGCTTGATTATGCACTACAGGAGGGGAGAGAGGAGTAAATATTGATGGCGCAATAACCTTGAAACAAAGTGGGAATAAGAAAGTGACCAAACAAAGCTGTTTGTGGACGATGATGTGCTGGTGACGAGAGGAGATATAATGAAGCGATGGAGTGAATAACCTTGGATTAATGTTTACCTGAGATGTGAAGAAAGCTAATAAAGTGTGCGGAGCTCTCTTAGCTCCGTGGTTGTTTTATATGACCAGCCACCTTTTATTGGATTAGAGGCCGGCTGCCGGCGGAGAGACGAGAGCAGAAATTGATACACTTAGAGACAAGGAAAAGTCAGCGCGGTTCATTCACACATTAACATACTATGTTTACTCTCCTTTTCCTCCAGTCTTTCCTTTCACGTACACTTCCTTTCTTTCCTCTGCTCTTTCATTTCCTGCCTCTCCACATCATTTTCCCTCTGCTAATCAGAACGACTGAAAAATGAAATCAGTAAATCATTAGTCACCCCTCCGGCATGACACAATGAAATGACACATCTATCTTTTTTCTCCTCTGCAACCCCACCTCTCTCTCTCTCTCTCTCTCTCTCTCTCTCTCTCTCTCTCACACACACACACGCCCTGCTGTGGGTATCTGCACCCATCATTACTCATGATAATGGTGATTCCATTTAATATCAAGCTATTAAATACAAATAATTACTTTTGAAAAGAAATCAATGGATTAAATTCACTCATTATTTCACAGCAAAATTAGGCCTCGTTCACCAACCTGGAGAACAAAACACATTCACTCAAACTATGAGGTTCATCAAATCTGGATAATTAATTAAGAGTCAAAACAGCATGACAAAACAACAAACTGGAAAACAAAATTGTCTTGGTGATGTAACGGAGAGCGTTCAGCAATAGAAGTGAGTAAAAGCTCTCATTCTTGCCCCCCCTCTCTCCCCCTCTCCCTCTCTCTCTCCGTCTTGGCCGAGTCTGGCACCGGCTCAGCACTCTCTGACCACACTGCAAAAAGATTTACTCAGCTCCGGCTAATTATTAGGAAGGGGAAATGATTAGCCGAAGAGTTATGACTAATAAATCTGTCCATGTTTCATTAACACCCCTGTTTGGAAACATTTCATTTAGCTCCTGCTCATTAAAGAGAGTGGTAATGAAAGGAAAGGAGAGAAGAGCAGAGGAAAGGACAGAAAGGAAAGGAAATGAAGTTGCTTGTCTGTGGTAATTGGTATTATGTAGCCATTTTTGAAACAACCTGGTAAAAAGGTCAAATAGGAGAAGATTGAAAAGCGGAAAAGAGGAAGCAAAGGAGCGTGTCATGTGTACCGTTAAGTGAAGTGTATCTTTATATTTGCAAACAGATCAGTGTGAAACTCATTCCCTTAATGACGCTACATTACTGACACGACTTGATTAGGTCAGGATCGTAAATGGTTGCACCTGAGTGTGTGTATCCTACAAATCTTTTCTAATGTGCTAAAAGCTTGAATTAGTCTGATGTTTTTGGGACATTTCTGCAACATCTGCTCATCTGCATAAAGCCTGTGTGATATAGCTTTGCACCTGCGGCAACTAGCTCTTATTATTGTACTTGTTTGCCGGCTTCTTTCTAGGTTTTTTCTGCAGACAAAGCTGTATTCGACAACACCCTTCAGCTCTGCCGCATTTTTTTGAAAGCACAGGCATCCGAGGAACACATACAAATCTGTCTAATGATATTAAACACACATCGTTTCGTCGCACGCGTGCACACACACCTTCTCATTCTGGCAGATTGGTGTACCCAGAATCTCCTTGCAGCCAAATCATTATTAGCACTATTATCAAGCAAACAGACCAACACCACCCACAGGGAATGGGCTCGATCAGCTTTTTTCTACCTCCAACAAATTCACCATGAGAACCATTTGGCAAACATTGCTCTATCATTTGTGTCTAAGTTAGCATTTTTCCCTATTTTGGTTATTTTTCTGTGCATAACGAAGCTAAAAAGCCCTTACTGGTGGTCTTTGGTGTTTTTAATTTCAACTTCTTACATCTTCTTTGAAATCCAAACAAGCACGCACACACACAAACATTCTCCAGCTTTTTTACCCTCAATTAGTGCGCTACAGTTTCTTCGCAAGCCTCTTTTTCTCGCTACCTCTTAATTCCACTCCAGCATGTTTTCATCAGCACATGCTCCCCCCCCCCACCCCACCCTTTTTTTTTTCATCCTTCCTCTCCTCATTTGTGTCATTAACTTTTTAAGAATAACCCTGGGCTGCATAACAGATGCTGCGGAGGTAAAAGAGCTTACGTGCACAAACACACACACATCAACAGGACATGCTTTTGTGTTAGAAAGGTAGAGCTGTTCCCGCTAGCTATTAGCGACACCAAGACGTCTTTCTGCTAGAATTAGCCATGTTAATGACATCTCACTCTCCTGCATTGCATTTTCTTGCAGCCTTTTACTCTTTATAATTAAACATTCCCTTCAGAAAAAGGTTGTTTTTATCATTTAGGAAAGTAGGAACGTCTCTTGAAAGTTTAGAGAGGATAAAAAGTGAACCATCAAAGGTTTCTGTTGCTGTTTATATTTACCTTGTTCAAAGAAAACAAGAGATCTGTACATCTTATTTTGCAATAAGCATCAAATGATTCACTTATTATTTTCAGGTTTTCAGATATTTTCCTTAACAGATTGCAGCTCTTGACTCCCTGCTGAATATCTCCAGCTCTGACAACAGATAAAAAAGCAGACTTTGAGATACATAACAGAAGAGACGGCTAAAAAAAACCAACAACAACAACAAAAACAGGCCTCACATGGATTAAACAACTTCCCGCTGACTTCTCGACAAAACTCCCACATTAAAAACATAGAAAGACACACGGGATCTGGCACATAACCAAAGCCTGCAGCTACAGGGAGAAGAAGATAGTTGTAAGACTGGAGAATCATTAGACTGCAGACAAAAGAGAGAGACACACACACACACAGGCTGGGAGGCAAAGCTGTTTAACAAGGAGTGAGAGAACGCAAGGACCAAAAGGGGAGGACGCATTTTGAGTGAAAGGCCATCTGCTGAATCCACGGCTATGCCAGTCGCTCGCTAGCTTCCCATTGCTCGCACCTGCCAGCCTGCCAAAGCACCCTCAGGAGAACAAAAGCACCAACTTCACACACACAAACACACTCTCGCACACATGCACTTGCGGAGCAAGTATTGCAATAAAGGCACGCACACAGCAATAACTGGTGTGATTTGTCAGCGACGTTCTGCGTCTGAGGACATTTTTTCATGTTTTCCCTCCTGCGGTAACAATAGCATTACAGTACTCTGTTAAACGAGAACAGGAGAGAACAGAATGGCCTGCAAATCAGCCCGTTTATGAGGCGTAGCTGCTCAGCATCCTGCCAGCAAAGGCTGCTGGGAGGGTGTGTGTGCCACTGTTATAGTATGTGTGATTGAGGAGGAGGGAGACTGTATGGGCATGCAGTTATTTTATATTTTAGTGATAAAAAAAATCTCAAAATATGGTCATGATTGTAGATTCGGGAGGTTGAGCTTGGTTGTAAGACACGTATAAATTCCCAGCAGCACTTCTCTCCTGTGATTATTGGGGAAATGATTTAAACAGCTGGCATTTAGGGAGAAAAAATAAGAACCTTACATCCATTTGGTGGGAAGCCATCGAACCAGGGCATTCTCTCAGTTTCAATTTCAGTCCCAATTTCGTCTATGTCCACTGAACTGGTCGCTTTCAACAGAGACATCCGATTCTCGATACATTACGGCTTTCAAACGAATGTAAAGAACAGAACAGGAAATTAAAGCTGGAGAGGCAAAAACTGGAAAAATGAGGAGAATGCAGAAGCAGAGAGGAAGCTGAAAAGAATGAATGATTGACAGATAAGATGGATGAAAAGAAGAAGGAGGTATGGACCAATCTTTTTTTTTCCTTTAGATTTCCCCTGTTCCTCCAAAACCTGAAGTATGACTCTCCTATTGCACCTTACAGTGCAATCGCCCACCCATCATCTTTCCTTGTAATCTACCTTTTCAACTTTTTGCTCCCTGCATCTCTCCCTTCTTCTCTCTTCTCCTCCTCTCTTTCAATCTTCTTTTCTCTTCATATCTTCCTCCTCCTCTCTATCACTTTCTCTTTCACACCATCCTGAAGTGTAGCTCTCTAGTGGCACTAGCATATTTCAGATGAACCCCCCCATCACCACCTTTCCACTTCAGTCTATCATTCTCACTGCCTATTTAATGTGATCTCATTTTATCCTCCACTTGTGTCTCTCCTATACCTCGCTTCTGTCCATCTTTCTCCCCCCTGAGCTCCCTCTTTCTCTCTCGTTCTCCTCCTCCTTTATCTCCTGTGATGCAGCTTTGATCCTTGCCTCATTTCCCAGTTGCAAGCACTCTCCACCTTTGTGCACACATACACACATTTGACAGATGTACAGATGCTGTTTAATAGAAAGCAGCAATCAGTGCTACTTCCTCCCGAGTGTCCCCATCTCTAAAGGGAAGAGAGATAGATAGAGACACACTGAGAGGAAGAGGAAGAGAGAGACATAGAGACGTGGAATTGATGGCGGCACATCGACCCCTCTGTAAAACCTAGTTAGCACCTCTCCGGCCTGTGAAACTTGATTAGTTGAGTGTCATCACGTGTGTTCATTGCGCGCCACATTTAACAGGTTGTTTTGTTTTGCCTCTTACACTCACAACCTCATAATTCCCCTCTGATCCAAATAAGGTTGATGTGTTCCCCTGTGCGTGTGTGTGTGTGTGTGTGTGTGCGTGTGTTTGTGTGTGTGTGTGTGTGTGTGTGCGTGCGTGCGTGCGTGTGTGTGTGTAACACAGGACAGTCTCTGCTGATTACATCTCCTAGTCAATAGTGAATAGAGCACTCAGCCTGATAAGCAATCACCTGAATCAATACTAATGTTTTTAGTGTGTGTACATTAGCGTGTGTATGTTTGCATGCATGTGGGTGTGTATTTTCTTTAAAACGCGCCTAATCTACTCTGAGCTTATAGAGTACAAACATATAGTCACAGGCCCGCTAAATCACAGATACCTGTCATCCCCTTCTCTCCTCTGTACTCTCATTTCCTTTCCTTTCTTCTAATCTTGCCTTCACTCCTTTCCTTCCTTCTCCCCTTTCCTCTCCTCTCCCATGCTTCGTTGCCTCTTTCTTCTGCGTGCAGAGAGCCCCTCTCCTAACTTCTATCCTTTCATCTTCTCACCCTCTCACAAATCGGCAATCTTTTATTTTCCTTCCTCCCTCTCATCCTCTTCCTCTCCTCTTTTGGCCTTCTTTGAGACGGAGCATTAACAGCAGCCTAACCTTCAAAGCAAGTGATCATAGGGAGTCTGTGCTCTTCACACACAGGACAACGCAGCCTTTAGTTCAACTCTGGCTGCAGTAGAAATGTCGAAGGGCCCTGCTTGTGGCACACTAACAAACACGTACCCCTCAGACAGACATGAAGTGGGAGGTTCGGCTCTGTGTTCTTATGTTAACCCTTGTGTTTATGCAGAGGTGCACATGTACGGCATATTTAACACACCATCCAATGAGGATTGCAACACACACACACACACACACACACACACACAAATTCAACCAATGCACATGCATTCTGTGCATAATTTAGTCATATCATAGCAACCTTTTGGGATATTTAACCAATCCCCATTTTCCCTGCTAGCATGTTCAAACATGAAACCAAACGTACCTCCTTGTTATTAACACTTTAACTCCCTTAGTCTGACAATGTTGTATGAACATCTGAAGGTTTGACTCTATCCTTTACTCTTAAACTCTAAAATGTTCGGACAGCTGAATGCTGTAGACATCATTTGTTTTGGCTGTGATGCAGACATCACAGCTCTTTTTCGGAGCGTTTGTCCCACTTCAAGTTGTTTGCAGTGAATGTGGGAAGTGTTGAAGGGGAAAAAAAGCCTCCTAAAATCGCAACTTGTAATTACATCTATAGCTGCCCCCAAATCAGGCATTTTAGTAAGCAACAATCACAAAGAAACCCCTGTGTGGACTGGTTAACTTGAGGGAAAGTTTGTGTGTCTTTACCTTCCGCTGACAACGAAGCAAGTCACAAGGAAGACTAGGAGAACGATTCCCCCAGCGATGGACACAGCCAGAATGGTGGACTGGTTTGGGTCCCCGATAGCGAAAACATCTATATAGAGAAAAAAGGGGAAAACATTAAATTGACAAACATTGAAGGAGGATAAGAAGAAGCCAAGAGGGCTTTCTGCAGTCGAGGAGAGAAGACTAAATGAGGAAAGGAGTAAAAAAAAAAAGACAGCAAGGTGAATGTGGCGGGGGGGAAGAGGGAGAGAGAATGAAATATGATGGCGATAGAAAAGAAGATAAAAGACAGAGGTTGAAGGAGAGGGAAAAAGAGCAGGCAGCAAATGAGTAAAAGAGAGAGAGGGAGGTGGATTGAATAGTAAGTGAGGTCGTTGATGAAAAGCGCTCTCCCTCTCTGCATCGTCCATGAGGCTATGAGAGTGGACGTGAAAGCAATTCCCATTCGGCCGCGCTGTCAAAATGGATATGTTAACATTGCATATAACAAGGCTGCCGCCGAGAACTTTCTGCAAAGATGCATCGATTTTTACGCCACACCAATCAAGCCATTACTCAAAACAAATACCCCATTTATCTGGCTTAGTTAAGCACGAGTGGACGCGTGTGTCTGAGCTTGTGTATGCGTATATATGACGTGTGGGTCGAGGAGGCAAATGAATGCCCCCGGGCAGGCTCAGATAAGCATTGATCTCTTATTACATTTACAGGCACACACATACCCACCCTTCTTTAACCATCAATAGGATTGATCTGATTGGATAACCTTGATATGATGGCTACAGGATCCTGTATTTTACAGCATTGAACTTGAATGTGAAACTGCTGTTTGAAGGCTCAGTAAAAGCTCTGTATACACAAATCATAGTCAACATGGGTCCATAGGTTGCAAGCAGATATCTAAAGGTTTTCAACAGATATGATACGTTACAAGTATCTGTCTAATACTTTTGATTATTGAATGATTAGTAGGCTAATGTGTTCCTGTTGCATGCTGCACAGATAATCTATAGCGCAGTTCTTTACATTTACTGATTTATCCCCCTCCGCCTGCCTGTCTGGGAATCAATGTTCTCTTTGAAGAGCACATTGCGGGGCCTCTAAAGCAGAAAGTCCCCGAGCATATAATGAAGTGATAATGAAAGTGTGTGACAGCAAACTAAGGAGAGGACGAGTGACAGGGAGTTTAAAAAACATCATGACAGTGATACAGAACAGTCTGCAAACATGAAACGAGTCCTGCTTTTTTTTTTTAGATATCTTTGTTTTAATGACGCTTTGTGGAAGGTTTATTGTGAGTTTCAAACCGTGCAGATATTCAGTAGTGATATACCCAGACGGAACAATAGTCCCCAAAGTGCAGTTCTTTGTCTTGTTATAGTTCCTTCATTAGGCACAGAGAGTGTAGGCGGAGTGAGTGAAGCAGTAAACAGTATTCTCTCTCTCTCATTTGATTCGTGCTTCTGTATTATACAACTACTCAGGGATAGATTAACTGTGTAAAGTGGCAGCTTGAGTCTTGCTAATATGTGAACTTCATACAGAAAGATTCATATATGTTTTATTTAAACTGATGCGTTAATTCACCTTGTGTTTTCCTTTACATAAATAAAGACATTTCTACCACAAATTGGTGCATAGAAATACACACTAATACAGGAAATACAGGTTGTGATGTAAAAAACAAAGTCGTGACACACAAGCCTACACCCTCCATAATATATGTCCCTACTAATGGTGGTAAAAACAAATGCACCCCTGCTTTTGGTAGTGGGATTGCTGGTTGAAAAAATAAAGAAAACAAGAATCCAGATAGTCAATCTGTGTTCTCATTCTGCTCATGGTTGTGTTTCATTATTTTGCCAGGTACATATTTCTTCTAGTCTGCAGATTTTGCTCCGTTCATTTGTGTAAATCAAAACTGCACAATCCAGGAATGCTAATCTTGTTTTGTCATTGTGAAATTGGGGGGGGGGTCTCTTCTGGCAGTCAATGATACTTTCAAATCACTGATTCAGAGACGTTCATGACAACTCGTGAGGCTGTGAGGTTTCTCTGTCTGACAACAGAACTGATGTGAGCTCTTTTATAAGCATGCCGTGGATTGATTGAAACCACAGGAGGGATGAATCAGGCTCCTACTTATCTATGTTATGATATCCTTCTCCTTCTTTCTCTGCAGTCTTTTTTTTGCTTCTTGTTAGCATTCACCTCTAATTAAGATAAGTAGTGGCAACAGGGGGGGATTGCTTTTAAAGAACTAGCTTGTCACCATTTCTGTACAGCTACTGCCAACTATTCTAATTCTGTGCTGAAAACAAAACAGATGGTACAGAAAATAGCAATCCAATTACACAGAATGAAAAGAAAGGAATGAAAAGAAAGCTGCTCATTAACATCATTTTTTATTTCTTCCCCTTACCTTCGTGGCTGGTTTCCAGTTCGATCTCTCCTCCATAGCTCCCGTATCCCCCATCTGTTTTAGCCCTGACCCGAAACACATAGGTGGTCCCCGGCTTCAGCCCGTCCACTGTCATCATGTTGGAGCGAGTCTTCAACACGGTGTAGTTCTGCTCTCGCTGATTCTGAATAAAAGGAGAAAATGAGAGAACTAAATTCTGAGTTCGGTGGATAAGAGTAAAAGTCAGAGGAATAAAGTGTTGGAGGATGAGAAGGCTGAAATAATAGATTTATTCTGAAGGCTAAATAAAGAGCAATGAACTTTGGTATTGAAAGCAACAGGAGAAAAAAAAGAAAGTCTGAGAATAATAGAAAGCTCAAACGGTTTAATTTAAATGTCTCCAGGGGCCATGTCCGCCTCGCTACATTTTCATTTGTTCATCGCTGGACCATTTGCTCGCATTTATACATGAGCATCTGTCAAGGACCAAATCTTATCCTCTTTACACTCGGGGGCAATATGTGGTTACTCCAGTCCCACTTTGCCTCTTTGCTTGACTACCTTGTAGGTGTGTGCGCTAACAAATAAGTGTGTAGGAGGATGAATAAAGAATAAGTGTTTCTGTCAGTAAGCTGAATCCCTGCAGAGAGAGGCTGAGACCCTACCTAATAGAAGACACTCCACAACATGGATTAACACTATTTTACTGCTAATTCCCGCCACCACGCACACACGCACAGAGGCTTAATTTCATCACCTTGTTTTACAAGGTTTGTTCAACAGATGTGTGCTTAATTGGCTTGGTGTGATCAGTAGGGGAGAGGTTTGGGATGATGGAGAGGCAGACAAATTCGAAGACAGAGAGAGAGGGAGAGAGAGATGTTTGTGATGAGCAAGTCATTACAGACGTGCCCTAAGGCTAAACTCGCATCCTACATTCCCAGACAACACGTAGAGTAAAAGAGAGGAGAGAGACATGTTGCATTAGAGCGATGCCCCCGAAATAAAGCATCGTAGTTAAAGGAATAGTGCGCTGTTTAAGGAAATTCTGTACACTTTTTCAAGTCTTGTAAAGATATAAATAGAAAGGCTGACTTCATCATGCAGCTTGTCAGCTTAGCTTAGCTTAGTTAACCCGATTGACTGGATTCAGTTGGAAACAACTAGCATGGCTTGTCTATAGGTAAAAAAAACCCTCCAACTAGCACCTCCACTGCTCACTTAACATTTTGTTTTGCTCTTTTATAGGTTAAAAAGTTACAATTTCATTTAGCAGACACTTTTGTCCAAAGCAATGTACATCTAAGAGTAAGTACAAAACAAGTAAGGATCCAGAGAGGAGGAAACAACGTCATTTAGCGCTAACAAACAGCTTTGAGTGTGATGGAACACAGATGCTGACAGGCTCACTGGATGTATCTATGATTACAACATTAAAAGTGTAGCGCTCTCTTCAGGCTCAACAGTCTTTTTCATGCTATAGTGTCATCAGTACAGCTATTATTGAAACAATAATGTGAGATCATTTTTAACCTTTGCACAGGCAAACTGATCATTTTATCAACTGGCTACTATGCATGTGCTTACACTGATGTTACTGTCCTTTTTTACTTCATGTTAGCTCGCAATAAAACAATCTTTATAGGTCATCAGTCTGGATATGAGTCTAAATCAGGTTTCTGTATCCCTTTTGTGATCTTTTTTTGAGATCCTGGCAAATCCATCAAGCCCATTTGAAAGTGCTGCTACAAAAGTAAGCTTTCTTGTCCGTTTAAAAATGTTTACACAGTCTTCACAAGACACTGCTCCAACTTCCCACCATGACTGTGACGTCACCTTCATGTGAATCTATTCCTCGAAAAGTTGTACCACAGTGTCACTTTTGCTTTCTATAGTTTGACTTGGCTGCTGAACTGATCTTTAAGAACAAAATTGGTGGACATGCCCTTTAAACATGACTGTGTGTCTCTGTCACCTTCTCGTAGTAGATGACCTCATACTCCACGATCACTCCATTGGGTCTCTCTGGACCCTGCCAGGCCAAAGTCACGCTGTCCTTGCTCCGCCTCTCCTTTAACACCACACTCACTGTAACAAAGAAAAAGATTAGGAAATTATGAGAAACAAAGACAGAGTCGAGAACAACTACATGTGAAAAAACCCATGAAAGAAAGGCAAAAAGAGAGAGAGTAGATAGATCCCCTCTGTGCTATAATGAGAACACTTGTTCTGTCTGTAATTAGCACATTTTTACAAGTTGATTTATACATGTGTGATCACAGCGTTCGATGTGTGACCTGTATGATGTCTGATTAGGATTTTAATGTTAAAACTTCCGAAACCTGCAACTGATCCCCACACCGGGGAACATAATCGTGTCGCACTGCTTATGCATGTATAAATGTGTGACATGTAACGCTAAGTGTAGCACGTGTGACATCTTAATGAGGTGAACAGCCTTCTACATCCTCCTCTCTCCAGTTATTACACACACACATAGAACAAGAAGTATTAGTCATCACCGCCCTGTCATATGCACTTCTCCTGCACAGATTTCCCCAAATCCCACACCGTGAGAGATGCACACCTGATTATGTGTGTAGGTCAAAGTGCAGTAGTGTCTTAAGAGTGATGCAGTCCAGAAGTGATTCTAAAGTGATATTGTGATTTACAATGATATAGATTTTCTATTTTCTCCACAGCGGATTTTGTTTTCTTAATAGTGTTTAAATGTTGATATCAGTGAAATCCTGTAGAATCATTTTTATGGCCACAATTCAAATACTAAAACACAGAAAAATGATTCTCTAAAAGAACCATCTGTGTCTAGATGTCAGACAACGGTTTTTTTCATTCCTATACTGATTTGAATACGTGAATATGTTAAACAGTCAATACCATGAAACATATATCAGCGTGAGATTTTAAAAGAGGTGGATCATACTAACCGTTAAAGGATGTGACATTATTGATGGTTGTACGTTGGCTCAGAGAATGCATGACAGACAACTTTTTATTTGATGGTTTTACGGTTAAGAAGCGAAATTTGCGTTACATTCTCCACTAGTGCTGCACTGTTGTTGTTTGCTTTCATCACAAGATAAACTACCAGTCAGTTCTTTTTTGATGGTTTAGCCATAGGTGGCGGCAACAATACATCAGTTGTAGTGCTGCAGTACAGTGCCGCTAGCTGTGTAAGCTACTGTCTTTGAGTCACAAATAAATCATTATTTCTGGTGGAACAAGTCGATTTTCTTCAGGGCGAAGAAGTTAGTGTCAGATCACTTCACAATACCACATCTTGCGTTTTATGCTTTATTGTTAGCATTTCAGATACTGGTATTAAAGTTTGCACAACTCTGTCTGCGTCTACAAACTTTTTAAATGTTCTTCAAGCATCAACATTACCTCCTGTAAGTGTGTACGCTCTCACCTGTCTGTGATGTTGTGATATTGATGACGACAGTTCCTCTTGGTGTGGGACTTAGATCCGAAACGCCGTTTTGGCTCTCGACAGTGAAGCTGTAGTTTGAGTCCGGCTGCAGATCGGTGACCAGCACCGAAGCGGACATGAGACCAAATTGTCTGGGAACAAAATGAACGCTGCTGCCACAGGGCGTGCACTTCCTGCCGTCACCGGAACACTTCCTGCAGTGGAGGCTGTAGGTGATATCTCCTCGGCCTCCTGTGTCTCTGGGTGGGGACCACTCCAACATGACACAGGTCTCGTTCACGGTGGAGATCGGGTTCTCTGGAGCAGACGGAGGACCTAAAGGAAGATAGATTGATTTATTTCAGTTTGTTGTATGTGTAGAAAAAAACACGTCTTTAAAATGTGAACAGATGCTGCTTTTAGGTGATTCTCGGCTGGTCCCTTTTCCTAAGATGGGAATGTGGAAACACAATCATCAACCATCAGTTACAGCCTTATACCTTATGGCATGCCATACATGTAATCCTAAACCAGTTTGCGTTTTGCCAATACAAAAAGACAATGACGCCTACATTTACTCCAGTCTGCTATTTTCTGAGTGGTACAGTCTGTCAGCTCAGCAGTCATGGACCAAAATATCTACAACTTTCTAAGTAGTTTTACATACTTGAGGGAGTCGTAGTGTGAATCTTCCCAGGAGGTTACCTCTTTTCAGACTACTCCAACATGGGATGAATGTAGTGTGAGAGTCTTAACCAACCTCCTGGGAGAAGACTGGAAATGAACAAGACTTGTTTTAAGGTCTTTTCTTAGAAATTTGAAACCTACGTTGTGAATATAAACTTTGCAAACTTCTTCTTCCTTTCTTTTTTTGGGGGGTACATTTCTTGCTATATTCCTTCAGCTGATTGTTGATCATTGTGATGAAATAAAACCATCCGTAGGACGACAGAAATGCACACGATTTTTTAAAAAGGCAGACCTACTTCTGAACGCATTGCTGCATAGCACCTCTAGAGCTCAAGGACTCTCCAGAGCATATTCAAGGATGGGAAGCCAAACAGAATCTCTGCTCTTTTGAAATGAAATATCGCAGTATATTCAGCACTGTACTCACTAAAACTAGGCTGTCCCAGCATGCACTGGGTGAGCTGCTGAGCTTTTGCACCAACTCAAACCAGCATCAACTCATTGCAAACACTGAATGATCATATTATTTATCTTCCCAGTCGTGCTTTCTCTCAAGGTCCATTGTCTTCATGTTCATTGAAACACTGATTGCAGTTTCTATTGTACAGAATTCAAATTGATTAAATTAAAAATGAATTAACCAAAGTCCATCCATTAATTATTAGCTAGAATAGTAAAAGCTGAATGAAATGGAAAGTGATTAAAAGAGTTGGCTGGTTGTAAACGTGATGATTACACGTCCAAGGTTTAGATTCATTCACATGATGTTAAATATGTGCAGCTCGTCTCTAGGGAGGTTATTTACCATGTGAATTTAACTGATACTCGCTCTACTGTGGATAATAAATTGTGAGTTGACAATGATCTATAAAAAGTGCCAGGAGTAATTTTCTCATGAGTCAGGTAGACTTTATGATTTAGATGATCCGTTAATATCACTCTGAGCTTCAGCTGAAATGATTAGTGTTTCACTGGGACCCAAAAAAAAAAGTGTCACTAATCATTTAAGAGGAAGGAGAGACACACAAACGGCCATTATTAAACCCTTTAGTTGAAGATTTATGTATTCATTCATTCATTTTATGCATACACTTTTCATCGCCGCGTAGTCACCATAATATATTGAAGCCGGACAAAATAAAATTCCTCATTCCCTCCCTGTCTGCACGCAAGGGTGAACATGCATCAAGGAGCAGAGTCAAACTAGGCCGAACACAACTAATGAGCAGCTTAGGGGCATGAAAATGAATATTTCCTCTGCACAAATATGAGTTTAAATTCAATAAAAACTTGTTGAGGGGACTCAGACATGTTGAAGGTGGTCTGTGTGTTTCTAACTTAATGTGCTCCTAAAACCATTGTTCTCCTCCCGCCTCTCTGTATAACATACTCTATACAGCATGCATTGTGCTATCAGCTTCACAGGATTGTTGTTGTACACCCTGAATTATTTGTTTGTCTATTTATCTATTTATTCATTAAGTTATCTACCTATCTAATCTTTTATTTTTTCCAAAACCCTCAGCATTATCAAACTCTATCCAAAGTCCCTATCAAATAACTTTTCACTTTTTCACTGTCAGACAAATAAGAAGCAGATACAGGAAGTGCTTGATTTGTCAATAAATGAAGTTTTCAATATCCGTTTTTTTGTGATTTCCTGTTCTTGATGCTTAATAAATAAACATATTATTATTATTTCCATTAATAACTAGAGCCAGACAGATTAATCGGCCAACCGAAAATATCGGCCGATATTAGCATATCCAGTGACTATCGGAATCAGCTAATTTGATTGCAGAAAAATGCTGATATTACAAGATTTAGTTACCAGTCAAACAGCATTTCATTTGTCTTTCACTGTACAGTATAACATTAGCAATTCTCACTCTTTCTGTCACCAGCAGAGTGTACTATATGGATTACAACATGCATGATTACCCTCCAGAGTGTCAAGCTTACATGCGCAGTTACTTTCCAGTTGAGTGACCATCTTTGTTATACTGTTAACCTTTCCACAAGTGTTTGATAACTGCATTTGAGGGATCAACCCAATAAATGTGTATACCTTTATCTATTCCTCCCCAATATTGATATCGGCATCTGCCCCCAAAATCCCATAACGGCCACATTTCAGGGTTTTCTGTATTATTTTGGCATATAATATTTTTAAATATAATCAGGAAAGTCAATCTGATGAAATCACAAATGTCCAACACGTCATCAATGTAGGCCTTGATACTGTTGCCTGAATGAGACCCACTCTAATGGAAACCACTGACTATGGCATCAGCCATACGTAGATTTGTCAGTGAATGCCCATTAAGCCTGACATCTCATCAGGGCCTGGCTGAGCGGCGAGCCCCAGGGGGCCGCCTGCAGAGCCTGGGACTTTCCTGATTAGCCTTCCCAGTGGTGAGCCTCTCTGAAGAGCTGGAAGGATGAGGGTAAAGCTTGGTGCAGGGGGGTTGGAGGCCATGCTGGGGATAATTGCACCTGTCTGTCATATATCTCCCGAAAGGGTGTGCTGTCTGATCTTTCTACTGTAATTTAGTCTTTTTCTGTTCTCCGCCCCCTGCTCCTCACAGGCTACACTAAACTGTCCATCATCATCGCTGCTGATCAGCCTTTTATGACATTTAGATTACACGCCTCTGATGGTCCTCAATTTCCTCCTGCTGTTCTATTCTTTGCCTGTGTCTTTAAGCTTCATTCTCCATCCCTCTCCATATCTAATTCTTTCACCTTTTCACCTTATTTCCTCACTTTAGTACCCTCCATCCTCCTCCTCCATGCTCTTCACCAGCATGTGTGTGTGCGCATACAAATTAGAACCAACCATTACTCATTTCCCACTGATAACACCAACCGTTACACATCTCACCTGCTCCAACGATTAATGAGCGTAATCTACCATAACCTGATAATGGGTTTTGGTATGTCCATGTGTGTGTATGGGTGTGTATTTGGCCCTTTTTTCTCTTGTTCATAATCCCTCTCTCGCCGTGTCACTGTCCTCTCCCACCCCCACATCCTTACGTCTATCGCAATCCATCGTTCTGTCCCCTTCTTTCTCTCAATCCTCTCTCCTTATCTTTCCTATTCTCCTCCATCTCTGTTCATGAGGATGTGGTCTGATCCTGCTCGCTCTGTGTGTTTGTGTGTGTGCCTGAGAAGCACACAAAAAATAAGAAACATCATCAAATTTCTACCAGAGTATCCTCCATATCGGTGTTCTCATCGGTGATATCTGTGGATCATAACCACAGCTTCACATATTACTGTGTGTGTCTGTTTTTGTGTATGTATTCGAGTGTTGTTGTGTAAACCAACAGCAGCGGAGGCCAAGGAAAATGCATTGTGGGATTATAGATAGAAAAATGAATAAAATGGAAAGCAGCCATGCAAGATAAATTGTTACAGGAATAGACTGGCAACAAATGAAATACCATGTAATCCAATCATTGTTACCTAATACCATTCTATGACATAACCAGAGCAGCTCAATGCAAATATTTGACTCGGTAAAGGCACTGATTACACAATATGGTATGAAATTAGCTTCCAATTGTGTGAGTGTGTTTGCAGCTGAAGAGAAGAGCATGTGTTGAATTTTCTTGACTCACGTGTGCAGGCCATGGAGCGTGGGTCGGTCTCAGCTCGGTAGAAACCTTTCTCACAGACGCACTCGACAGCTTGTTCCTGCGAGGACGAGCTGTGAGGAGGACATTTGGTGCAGTACGCATCTGTGGCCGAAGCTTTGTAGGTACCAGGTCTGCAGGCTGGAGTGAGGAGACAGAAGAACGCAGGGTTAGAGACTGGGCCAATTCAACCACACATGATAGGGATCATTTTGCTTGGCTCCTTTAAAATGGTTGAAATAGTCCAAGATCCCATTCAAATTGTTTTTCAAGTTCATTGATTAAAAAAACATCTTATTCAGTGTTCTTTGTTGCTTTGTATAATGTCAATGCTGAAGGCTAACAGCCAGACCAGTTTGGTTCGAAATAAACTTCTTGCTGGAGTTATGAACCTTCTGAGACTGTTTCCCTTGACTTTATGCCACAGATCTGTGGTTTCCAGAAATGCTTTCATAAGATAATTTATAGTTAAATGGGACTTGGGTCTTATTTTCAGAGATAATTTCAGTCAGTAACCATAATATTAGACTATCAACAGTAACTGTGGAGCTTTGGGAACATGGTGACTTTGCTTAAAGTAGACATAAGGCAACACCATGACCAGACAGGTTTTTAAAAAAACAGTTCAGGGTCACAAAGCTTCTCCAAGGTAAAATGCTTCCCACATCCACACTAGCAAACTGACCAAGTATTTTTTTAAATTATTTAATGTTCATACAGCAGTCTTTTTTTAAAAATTGAACCCCGACCTGAGTCACGTATTTTGTCCCCTGTCATACAATTACATGTTTTTCAATGAAAATGAAGCCTCCTTGAATCTACAGATTGAGCAGACACACACCTTTTTGTGAGACTTTAGATTTTCACAGAACATTCGGGTGCAGTCACATTCAGGTTATTTTGTTGCTCATGATCTGGCTAAATTTCACCATTGTTATTTCTTGCCTTGTTTGACTGACATTGTTCCATGTTCCCAGATCCCATCATGATAGTACAATGCTAAACCGACCACCTCCAAATGTTGTTACCATCTGTGTCTGTCTGTGTGTTTAGGAGCAAATTTACAGAAAACCTGCTGGCTCACTATTTGACCAAATCCAAACAAAAACATTGTTTAAATTGTAACACAGCTTCCTACTTAAAGAGCCAGGTACTCACAAACAATTGCAGATATATATCTTGTGAACATACAGTTTAACGTAACTATTTCTTTACAGTTAAGTGGCACATAATAAATGTACAGCTTACACGATGAGGAGTAAGGATCCAGATTTTAATAAAAACCTTGGTTTCTCTCTTAATGCCCTTTCATTTTACGAGAAGAAAACTCAGGTTGTTTAGAATTAAACCTAATCTATAGTTTAAGCTCTTGTGAAAACAGAAGACTTAGGAGACCGGTATCCCGAAAGGTAAAAAATGCTTCACAGAACACAGAATGACAAGAGGAGGCAGCTACAACAGAGCTACTACAGATCCTGATCGGTCATAAGATGTTCCGTGCAGCACCCATGGCAAAGAAGAAGAAAACAAGGTCTGAGTTAATATATTGTGACATTAGGTCTACGTGAGATCCTTTTACATCAGGCTGAGGCCCTGTATAACCACAGGGCCTTACAGTACAATAACACAGTGCAACAACAGATCAACTGTCAGTCCTGTTATATAAGCTTTAGATCTCAGGCAACCAGGGGAACAAAAATACACAGGCACAGTCACAGCAATAATCACAATAACATAATATGACTATTGCTACTGCTGTTTCAGTGGCTGCATATTAGTCATTATGTGAAGTCATAAAACTGGGGATGGAGAACCGTGCTACCGCTCAACAAGAGCAGCTCGCTGAAATAGATTGGGGATTTGAATTATTTCCCTTTTGCATCCAAGGCAGTAAAATGGAATTCCTGACTTACCCTTTGGTAATCTGAATATAGATTACGCATGTATTTATTTATACATTCATAGGCCTGGTATTCCCATCCTTGCATGCCTTTCCTGCCTCTGTGGTAAACAGTATTACAGAGTACAAAACCTCATGTAAGGAAATGAGGGTGCCTCAAATACAATTGGTAGATTCTCGGTGCGTATGCACATATATATGTGTGTGTGTGTGAGTGTGTGTGTATAGGTTGGATCAATGATGCGATAGAACTCACCAGGTGCTGATTGCATGTTCGTGTGCCTCGGGCCTGTGTGGGAGAAGGTGTTAAGTATGCGGCGAGTGTGTGTGAGCGCCTGTGTTCACTTGCTGATTGCTTGTGCTAGTGGTGAAGGTCACGGATTTAATCAAGCTACACGTCACTCGCCCCAGAAAGGCTGTAAATTAACACACACCGTTCACAGGCAAACACACACACACACACACACACATGTATGTTCAGCACCATAGTTAACCTGCAGACAGAGGAATGGAAAAGTGGCCTAAAAGGAGTGCGATTTCTCACTGTGGAGGTAAGTTCTTCCACCTGGACGCTGTTCTTGCTCGCATACAGACAGTATTTTTAGGCAAATCATTCATCATAGGGGAGCAAAGTCCACTAGCACAATCCCCAAAAGACCTGAAAGAACACTGGAAAAGAGATGTGTGTGTGTGGAGAGAGAAAAGGAAAGAGAGAACGAAAGAAAGAAAGTAGAGGGAGTGATAATTCTCAAAGGATTTCTGCTCTCTTTCCCCCTACTTGTCAGCTTCCTAGGTAATGGGTGCCTATGTGCCGTGATGGAGAATGTGTGTGTTTGTGTGTGTGTGTGTTCCTGTTGGCTCGGCTGTAGGAGCAGGGTGGAAAAGCAGCTTTTCTCCAGGGACGTTTCATCCGGAGAGTCTTGGCTCCAGCCACAGAGGCACAAAGGACCCCGCTGCTAGAGGACAGACAGGGCGGCCCATGCCAGGCCTGCTGGCGTCCCAACAACTGCCTAATCAAAAAAACTTTCTGCAAGAATGGCTGCTTAAAGTGGCGCTTCCTTCTCCTGATCTGCTGTTTTCTACTCTGCTTTTCCACCTCGCTCTCACTCTTTTTCATTCTTTCTCTCTCTGTTTTTCAGAGTCCCTCTTTTTCCCCCCTCTCTCTTACTTTTCTGCCTCTTTCTTTCTTCATCCTACTCCAAGTGTCAGCCCCATGGGAAATATGTGACTTGACTTGGTTCCCTTATGATTAATGATTTACCGTGAATATGAAAAAGGGACAAGAAGGCTGAGGCAGTAAGACGATGCTCACATAAACACACACGCGCACAAAATAGTCACAAAGGAGCACAAAAGTGAAGTCACAAAAACTACGCTGTACAACTTTAAGCAAACTACATATTAGCATCATCTTTAAAGGAACAGAGGACATTGCTGTTCAGTACACAGGATAATGTGAGTGAGAGTGTGCGTTATGTGTGTTTCTTCAAAAGACAAAGAGTGGCCTCAGATCATGTGTCTCATTAAATATTCATCCGGTCACCAGAGAGACTTAGTGTATTTATGCCAATCGATAGCTCTTAGATATGATACAGTACTGCTACTCAAGACACACCCTCAGTCACCACGCACTGATTGAGATGGGAACAGCTCCACTGTTTTCTCTGTGACACCAACAAGTATGAGCTGGTTTAGTTTAGCTTTATGCTAACTGGACAGTATTTTAAGGACTACTTTTTAAATCGAAATAATAGCACATCAAACATTTAATAAATGAGCTCGTCAAAGGATGTTTCTGCAGGAGGAAATCTCTTTTTTATTTCAAAGGTGAAACGATAAGTGGTCTCTTAAATGGTGCCACTCAAAGTGATACATTCAGAAAGACCTGCGTCCTAAGTTCCCTCTAAACGCAGAAAGATTTTTGTTTCTCTTGATTTATTTAATTGGTTTAACTTCAAAACTGGTCGGGTTCATTCTAACCACATATCCATCCTGAGTCTGGACACAGCAGCAGACAGCTGATTTCAGCTAAAAGGCTTTTTAGACAAACAAGTCGGCTAACATGTAAACTATACAAACTATAAGAGACCCATTTATCGGTGGTGCTTACAGATGTTACAAGCAAGTCTTCACATTTTTAGAAAGCTGGAACCTGTTACTGTTAAACCTTTAAGAAAAAATGTTATTGATGATCTGAAAAAAAATGACATTGATTCATAAATTAAATCCAGTGGACTTTTGCTGTCTTTTCCCCTACTTTAAAAAGTTTACATTTATTCTGTAGCTTCAGTAAATATGATCTACTAAGGCCAACACAAAGGAGGCTAGATTAACTGCATAGGGAACAGGTTTAAAGTACTTTTTCACATGCAGCCTTTCCAGTTTAATTAAGTTACACTGTTAATGGGTTATATAAGTAAGACGCTGAGGTAGAGCTGGAAAGCTATTTAAAGCTTGAAAACAGTATGGCTGTAGGTAGGCTTTGCTTTACATGGTGTGAAATGTGACATTCAGAAAGACCTTCCCTGCATGTATGTGTGAATGATTATAGATTGCTTAAATGAGTTGAGGAGCTGCATGTTTGAAACACAGAAGCTTTTGACTGTACCTGAAGAGTTTGTGAAGTGTTTTCAATTAAAGTTGAAAAGTGTCTGTACTGCTTCAACTGACATGAAAATCCTGATATATTTAAGTCTAAATCATTACATGCTAATTGCGTGTAACCAGGCCTATTTATACATTTTCAGAATCCCATCAGCTGCACTTTTCTGAAACAAACACTTCCTCTGCATGACTGGGGGGGCCTTCTCCTCTCCCCCTCTTTTCCTTTTTGTTGCTCTTGCTAGTTTAACTGTTAATTGCTCTCTTCTTTTGCTTTACTCGTGCACTCGCTTCAAGTCAAACATTGGCTCCCCGCCGGCGTCACCATAAAGGGCCGAAAGACGAGAGAACTCTGTGTGTGTTTGTGGACAGGTTGGGGGGTATAGTGAGTGTGTGTGAGTGTGTTCTTTTGAAAGGGGAAGTTGTGTAAAGCTTGCTGGCCCACGGGAGATGAGCTCCATAATAGTCACCATGGCAACAGGCTTTCAAGATGGAAACCTTCTAGTACCCCTCAAGTGCCACAGATCCTGGCGCACAGTGCAGCCTCTGTGTGTGTGTGTGTTAGTGTTAGTGTGTGGAGGCCGCTCCGGCGTTAGTTGAGGCGAGCTACTTAAAAATTGATACATCAAGCATCAGTGGAGAAATCTGATGAGATTGAATCTGACGTCCTTTACGGCCGCCAGGGTCGCGTCTGTATGTGTGTGTTTGTTTGTGCTAATGTGTACACGCCCGTGAAACATGTTTTCGCCCGACTTGACATGTTTTCATACTTAACCAACTTAGAGCAAAAATTAAAAAAAACACCATTGTACTATATAAGTGAAAAATGTACACAGTTTCTTTGGCTGACATGTTAAGTGTCATCTCGTTAGCAACTTCTGTTTGAGGTTTTGGGATTGTGGAGTCAATTTATAAAAACAAATGAAGACAATTGATATTTTGACTGTAAAGATTTACAATAATCATTCTATGCTCATGGATACTTCAGAATAGAAATTATTTTAAAATGTGAACACACACTTTTAATCAATTGATCCTGTGTGTAAGCATCTTTTAAATGCCGCAGAGGACTTAGACACATGGGGCTTTATTTGATTAGTCTGTGATTTCAACAATTTCAGCCTGTTGATAAGAGTCAGTAATGTGTGTGTGTTTGTGTGTGTGTTTGAATGTGTGTCTCTGTTCATAGAAAACAGAGCAGATGAAAAGGGATTGTTTGTGTGTGTTTGTGTGTTTGTATGTTTGGTTCAAATAGAGATGTCAGCATCAGAGTCCGCCCCCCTGCTGAGAACCTCTAATCCCCAATCGGAGTTCATACAACCTTTAACAGCGTAATGTTCACCATTACAACTAATCCTTTGAAACACACACACAGGTATACACACTTCCTGACAGAGACTGTTTACCTGTTTAAGAATACACCTGCTCTTTCTTTTTCTGATCTGAGGATTTATTTCATTTATATTAAACTCGTAGTGTTCACTCAGAAGGAACAACAACCCCTGCGCTGCAATGATTACTCACACTACATATAAATACTAAAGCAATCAGTATATTCTTTATATTGTGCTTCTTCCCTTTCTAGTCCACAAATCAAAAGATTGAATATGTCGAAAAATGCTCTAAAAACATTTACAACACATTTTAAACTAATTGGTTATACTGATCCCCTACAAAAGAAAGTTTTTTACAAGGATTACTTTAATATTTTCAGTACATTTACAAGAAACTAGCAAACAGAATCTACATGTCTCTTCTTTTTGTATAAACATAGCAGGTCAGACTGATTAAAGGTGATTTTTTTAAAATGTCTATTTCAGATCCTTTGTTTGCCTGGGAAAGTACCCAGTCAGCTGAAAGAAAATAGCCCCAGATGTGATGCATAACCTCAACATTTTTAATAGCTGTGCTTTAATTCTTACATAGTGTTGTGTTTAGTATATGTCACGGAAATAACCAGCCAGAAGAAACATGGCCTCGGTATAATATCAAAAACTTTATATCATAATTGAATTGAAAAAGTGAACGATGCCTTTAAAGAAAGCATGGCTCTATGTAGCAACAATTAGTTTTGCCTGTAGGACTTTTGTTAGAGGAAGAGGAGGTAGAATCCCATGGATGCAGAGCTGATGTGAGCGATATGAGGCATGGCCGGGCAAACTGAGGACACAGGGCTCCATGATGATTGACACCTCAGGACAGACCCTAACTGTGTTTACAGCATCTTATTACTTCTCTGACCCACACGCACGCGCACGCACGCACACACACGCGCGCGCGCGCACACACACACACACACACACACACACACACACACACACACACACACACACACACACACACACACACACACACACACACACACACACACATACACAGAGCGGATATGAAATGGTTTGTGATGTTCAGTACATGAAGCACATGAGTACACTCAGGCTTCTTCCTGATCTACTCTCTGTCCTCTGGATACCAGCCAATTACAGTGAGCGGCCAAGAGGAACTCCAGAATGAAACTCGTCCTCCTCCTCATTCTGTCCGTCTCTGTCTTTTCTCCGTTTGTCTCCATCTCTCTACGTCTGTCTGTCTCTATATATACTGTAACTCTCTGTTTATCATCATGTCTGTCTATTTCCACACCTCTGTCTCTGTCCTCTCTGTCTTCCTTTCTGGCCATCTCTTGTTAATGTTCACCCCTTTCTGTGTTGGTGTGTGTGTGCGCGTGTGTGAGTGCATGTGTGTGTGTGTCTACCTTTTGTATGTGTGTCTTATTTCCCAGTGGGCTGTCTGTCATACGTTGACCCTGACCTTCTCTAGAGCTCCTGCACAAATATTTACTCTCTGGCTGACAGACACACACACACACACACAAATTCTTAAAAAAAATCCGAGTGAAGGAGAGACAGAGAGAGAGCTCAATTTCAGTACAATTAAAGCAAACACACATCCATACACACACTTTTTCTGGTGGTAACCCAAGTTGATAGCTCACTAATTTTCAACTGGGATGATTATCCTTCAAGTCTAAAAACAGATTAAATAGATACCAGGTGCATGTGTGGTTCTTAGGGGCCATGGACGAGGAACAGAGCGAGGGGGGAGAGAGAGAGAGAGAGAGACACAGAGAGAGAGAGGGGCATGACAGGCCTATAGAACATGTCTGTTGGGAGTTTCATTCGCATTCTGAATAACTTATTCTGTCTGCCCGTTTTGTTATCTAGATAAAAGGCCAGAGAGACACATCGATTCACTTTCTGCTTTTACACAAACTCACACAAATTCAAACCCACACACACATACACACGTGCACACAAGCTCAGATCAGTCTACATACACAGCTTTAAGCCTTTCTTATAACTACACACATGACCTCCCCTGACACACAGGTAACTAAAACATCTTACATAAAACCAACAACACACTACACACAAACATACACATCTTATTTCCCAGGATACACACACACACACACACACTTACACACACGTATATGCTACAGCAATAAACGTGCTGCCATGGTCCGGCCCCGTGACGGGCAGAGTGTGTGTGGGAGGAGTGTTCCTACTTGCCTCACCAACGTTATTTTCAGTTCATCACTCTCAATAATTCATTCTCAGGCTGAGGAGAGGAGAGCCCTGTGCCTTCTACTCTGTCACTCACTCTCTCTCTCTCTCTCTCTCTCTCTCTCTCTCACACACACACACACACACATTTACACAGTCATATGTACCCATAGACTGTAAATAGTAAATACTGTAAATAGACTGGGTGAAGCCTGAGTGACAGCACTCATCTGTTACTGCAGAGGGCTTTGGAAGCCTGTCGATGGCGGTCGCCATGCTGGAAATGCTGTCTCACCCTAACTTTCAGTCAACCTAACCACAGGCTAAGCTGGAGCTGAGGCGGGTCTTAAGCCCCCTAAGAAACAACTACACTGCGCACGCCCGTCAATCAGGTCAGCTACGCACCTTATTGTGAATAACTCTTCAAATTAAAACAGATGGGTGTGTATGTGACTTCAAGGGCTTCTGCAGCCAACCTCAAGCTGACACTTGATGAACTGCAGGATTTCACACTTCCCGCTTAGCTTCATTTTGTCACACCAGAGGTTGCAGCTTGGATGAACTTCACAAATATCTCTCTTATGTTTAAACTTTAGACAGGCAGAGTTAGACTTTGTCATACTAATGATGGCAGGAAAAATCTGCATTTCTATGATTGATTCTGCTTCACAGGAGAATGATGGACACTTCAGAGTTGTTGGTTTAAAAGGCAACTAGCAAACACAAAAGCAGATGAGATACCAAGAAAAAGAACATCTGATTGTCGTCTATAGCTGATGTGTTGAGTGGACGCTTTGCTGAGAACTAATGTATATCTGTACATATAGATGTGTGAGTGTCCTTAAGTGCCATCTTCCACCTTACAGAGACTGTATATGAATAAAGTGCTCTTCTTACACACCTCCTTGACACCACGGCATCCATTCAGGAAGTCAAGGGAGTCACACACAGAAGTGTTCACTTTGGTAATATTGCTTCTCCGTGAACCTTTTGTGCTGTCATACAGTAATAAAAAACCTGCACCATTCAGGACTGCAGGAGCTTTATATGACAAATAAATATTGACAGCAGCATCGGATCTATGAATATATCTGCTTAAGAAGCAGCCTTGAAAGGTAATGACACTCACAGACCTCAATGATGATGACAGCATTCTGATGAATGAAACCAGCTGGTTAATCACTCTGGAGAGAGAGGGTCTTAGTTCTATGTGTCATGAATGTATGATATCTGACACTTTTTTTAGGAGGGCTCATGTATGTTCAGCTTCTCTTAAAAGGATTAATACTGACATTTTATGTTTTTATGGTCGACTAAATATGTACAATACAGCTTCAATCACCTTTTAATGGGTAGAATTAGCAATTGACATCTTCTGGTTTCACAAAGGTTATGTTTTTGAGGTTTAAAGTAATTTCTTTTTTTCAGGCACAAAAGTAACATTAATAAAATTCAATTTTCATGCACAACAGTCTGAGACACCATACATAAATGAGTGCATCATATACTCTATCTATAAATCTAATTGTGTGTATCTTTATATACCTTTGTTATAGTTAAATAACATTAGTTACTATTATTTAGTAGACACGTATACACTGATGGTCAATAAATCATTTATAATTTAGATCAATTATGGATATAAAGGAGCGTGATTTTGTACAAGGAGTGTGCAAATAAAAGTTTGATGCTTTAATGGCTTGTAAACTGTTGGTTTAATTAATATATGTGAATATTCATAAAAGCACTGTGAGCTATGTAGGTATAATACATAGAAATGTGTATATCAACAGGAAGTAAGAAACCAGTGACGTAAAAGTGGGGGAAAAGTTTGCATTAGGTTACCCCTCAGACGAAATGAAGACAACAACTTGTAGTCAACTTAGCATCTTTTAAAGCATGCTAAATAAGTTATGAGCATCCTCTTCTGTACAGCTGCAGCCTCTTTAACAAAGACAACTGACGAAGGATTATATTGAAGAAAACGTGACATTTCCCTTGTAAGTTCTTGGCAGCATTTTGTTTCTCTGATTTTTAAACTAATCTAATGATCTCACAGACATCAGTTAATGATACCTACAGTACAGGAATTGCAAGTCATACTGAAGGTAAACTTCTGTGCATTTAGTCAGTCGGATTTACAGAGTAGGATTTTTGCATCAGTCAAACACCAAGGGTTTTAAATTCTCCTAATAGCCTCCATGAGCTGAGACAGCCTCTGCTGCAGCTGCGGCTGCTGACAGCGTTGTTCAGCCGGCAAAAAAAAATGCAATAACTAACTTCCTGTTGTTTTCAGGACTCTTACTCATGCATTCTCTTCTGCACGTGTACAAATCAGTTTAATTACAAATAGATATCTTCTGGCAGGTGTGTTTAGCTTCATATTCAACGTGTTTCCATCTATAACTTCAACAAGACTGTATAGTCGCTTGTCTAATTGGCTGTAATCTGTCATATCTTTCATCGCAGTCTCTGTAATCATCCTCTGTTCTGGAGCTCAGACGTCCATTTGAACTTTCTGAATGTTTTTTTTTGGGGGGGGGGGGGAGTTGTAGAACAATAGTGCAGCTGTACTGCAAACAAAAGCAGCAACAAATTGGACAAATTTGACTGCTCCTACATCTGCACATAGTGTTTTCGGGGCTGAGCAATAACGCCTGTGCATCGGTGGGCCCAATCAGTGTGACAGGCTGATCGTACATCTGGAAGCTATCCATAAAGTAGAAAGAAAGGGGGTGGGGGGATGAGGAGGGAAGGGGTCAACGGCTGCCTTCCTGTTCCTGTGTTTCCTGTTCTGCAGAGCCGCTGGCTGCCTGCACGCCTCTCAAACACATGCACCTTCCTCAGAACCGTCAGATCTTAAGTGGAGCAAACTCAACACTCATTCAACACTATGGCATTATGAAAATTATGAACTTTCCCATGAGTGCACATGTGTTTATCCATGAGCATATGGAACATAGCCAATTAATAGCAACTGTACCCAAAGGAGACAAAAACTCCCTCCTACACCTCTTTTCTCTCTCTCTTTCTGCGCTGCCTGTGGGGAATCGTGCTATATAAGGACATGAGGAGCTGAAACATGCATTAACAGTTTCTCAGTCCTTGGCCTGCTTTTTCCTGCTTTTCTCTGAGGGTTTGTTCTCACAGCTCAACCCACTGCACCAGACTCTGCTGAGCCATACGAGGTCCTTCTCGAAGTCCTCGAGTTTTCATTGTGGCTATTACTTACTGATGCTAAGGTGGCTTTTGGCTACAGCGTATGTCTGGCGAGCAATCGGCCATGGCGAGAGAGCTGAGCTGTGCTGGGAGGCTCCGTGTGAAAAGACATTATCTGGGTCAGCGCTGTGTGGGTATGTAAATGGGGACTATGGTGTGTAGAAGGTATGAGCTTTTTGTGATTGTGTGTGTCATTTATTTGAACACAAAAGAGAGGAGATGAGAGAGAGGGAAAGGGAATAGGGATGGAGTTTAGGAGGGACATGTGAGGGGGAAGAGATAAAGGTTATAAATGGAGTAAAAAACGGCCACCATTACCTACTAAATGAAAAGACGACAAAGGGTGTAGCAGCAAGACAGGTAGAAGCAGAGATGACCGGCCTTTACTCAGCCCATATATCTGTTTGTCCTTTAAGAACATCTGGTTCGTAATGACACCCTGCTGCCTGACACTTCAAAAGCTTAACGTTCTAATGCCTGACCTGAGCAGTGTACATACACACACATGCATGGACTGTACACACACCAAAATCTCTTGACATGTTGTCCAAATCCGTCTGTTAGCCACCCACTCCCTTCCTACTTGCACCTTCACGCTCTCTAGCTCCCTGAGCTGCCACTAAGAGAAGAGCAAAGAAATGAAAATGTGTGTGTGTGTGTGTGTGTGTGTGTGTGTGTGTGTGTGTGTGTGAGTGTGAGTGTACCCCATGCAGGAGGGAGCCCTTGACCTTCAAAAGTCTGTGTGATCAACATTAAAATGCTCACTTTACAGACTACACACACACACACACACACACACACACACACACACACACACACACAAGAACACACCTCTTCTGCAAGGCTAGAGGCAGAGATCGACCTCTGTGTTGGAGATGCAATAAAGAAAAGCAGATTCCCAACTGAGCTTTCAACACACATGCGCACACGCACTATACTCAAACACACACACACACGCAGAACGCTCTGTAAGTGAGCTCAATCTCTTTCACAGGTGTGAAGATTAGTATTTCCCTACATCTGTTCACTGCTCAAACCTTTCATTATGAACACAGGCTGCAATCCTCTTATGAGATATAAAAGTCTATTGTGTGTGTCTCTGTGTGTTTTAGAGTGTGTTTCTGTAGTATTTTTACACGTGAGTGGTCATAGACTTGGGTTCATCCTGATTGAGCCCCTACAGGAGGATATGCATGGTATAACTTTCATTTTTCTGCACAAAGTGTACGTTTTCTAGCAGAGAACAAACAAAAGCTATAAAAGTAAATGGTCTCCTGCTGTGCGGTGGTCACAGTCGGGTCTGATCGTCTGAATGGCTGAGCACAAGTCTTTGATCGCGTCGCTGGGCAGACAGAAAGCCAAATTCCCCTTCATCAGTTCAGCACCATTTCCAAAAAAAATCTTTTTTTTCCCCACTCCTGAAAATGACATTGAACAGCACTCTGTTATCCCGCCCAAAAGTTATGATCTCATAGTTGTGGTCAAATGGGGTTTGGAGTGTGTAAGGAGCTAAATCTGTGTGATGTTTTCCTGGCTTTAAGGGTTACATGGCTATGCCTTAAAGGAATAACTCAACATTCATCATCTGGTCCATAGTTCACTCCTTTGCACTGAAGTTGCCAGATACAGTCAGTGAGCACAGATTTTGGTTTTGATCTCTGTTCAGGCACAGTGCTGCAAAATCTGGCAACCCAACTGTAAAAACAGGACTTCAGTATATTACTGCACATGGCCAAGAAATATTCCAAAACACATGGTAACATTGAAACAGGTTGTTTTACACTGAATTATTGCAAGTGTAATGGGATATATGGTTTTATTTAGTAAGCTTTGGAGGGGCATCAAGGTGCATTTTCTTTACTTTGAATAGAGCCAGGCTGACAGTTTCTTCCTATATTCTTTATATTGGCATCAGGCTTAAATCAACCATACAGACTTTTGAGTGGTAGCAATCTTGTCGTCAAAGTCAAAGTCAATTAACAAATAGGCACATGGTGATCTGTTCTTTAAAGGCTCTGCTTTTTTACTCACCCTTGAAAGTGTCCTAACCACAATGAAAAGCATTTGCATTCTTTCATTTGCATCGTTTTCAAGCTTATTTAAGACAAACCTGGCAACGTTCCAACATTCAAATGTGTACACAAAGACTGCAACGATCTCTTGATCTATACATATTTTCTATATTGAATGGCTGCTTTAAAAACTCTACTCATGTTCTTTGAGTATTTTTATTTAACTAGCAATGATTCATACAAATGGAAATCAGCCACAATAGAACATTTTTTATTGAATGAGCTTAAAGGAAACTGTTATTTGTTCAGTTATGCAGAAAACTGTAAAAATGGCCTTTGCGACTATAACAGTGTATATGTACAGTATATGTGGAACTATTCCTGTAATGCAGTCATCTCACTGTCACACCCACCAAGTAAGAACATAATCTGAATTAACGTGATATACTATTCCCAATTTGTAGCAGTCCAAAATTCTATTGTGTCTGTCTCCACACGTTCAAAACAAACACATAGTTGACGAGACAATTCACACTGGATGGAATGCATGTTGGACTCATTCCTCAGTGATTCACACTCTGGTTTCTGTCCAATTTGCCGAGTGAAAAGAACAGCAGGAGAGCTAAGTGGAGTCAGTATGACGAGCCGGGTGTGACTTTGAAAAGTTCCTCTTGTAAGCTAAGATCTTTTTATTGGCTGTTTCAAACAAGACACATGAATACGAAGAAACAGCCGACTATTAGACAGGTATAGACGGACATGCGATGCTGACCTATATTCCTTAAGCCTGCTGAGAAAGAGAGAGAGATGAGACAAGGGCGAGAGAATTTGTGTTGAGGTGACAGGTGTCTGTCCTTCTCCACTCTTTCTCCTCCATCTCACCGGCATCTGAGGCAGTAATTGGTGCTGTCAGACACACACACAGAAGGACAGGACACACACACTCCTGCCCTTCAGCATGTTCCCCTTGGGCTTAAAGCAGGAGAGGTTTTGAGAGGAGAATTCACTACATCCCCTACCAGCTGTGAGACAGAGAGACAGCAGGGGCGGGCGAGGTTGTGTGAGGTGGAAATGGACGTGTTAGAGGGAACAGAAATATAGAGACAAAGAGAGAGAGCAAGTAGGGAATGGACGAGGCGAGTTATGGTGGGGGGCGGCTTTACAGACAGAGGCCTCTGCATGGGGTGGAGAGAGACGAAGAACTGACGAGGCTGTGCAAATGAAAGTGACAGAGAGAGAGAGTTTGAGTTCGAATAAGAGAGAGATTATGTAACTCTAGTAGTGACGGAGCAGATGAGGATGCGTTCATGTGATGGAGCTACAGAGTGATCAGAGCAGCAGTAGGCACACTAGATTTCACAAAAATTGAATAGGTAGCCTATATTAAAAAAAGTTACCCCTTTTTTGTTTTTTGTCAACAGCGAAAAGACAAAACCACACTGCTGCTCTGGTTGCTCTGGCTGGCACAGTTTAAAGTTAACCCCACATTTGCTCCCCTGCTGTGTAAATACTAAATAGAGCACCAATATTGTATTAATCTGCCACTAAAAATAGTCCCAACAACACACTCCCTGTCTGAATGGAACCTGCTACAAATCTTGATGCCTGTGTCTTTTATTGAAAAATATGGGACTTTACTTGGTTGGTTGGTTTTGCCTGTGATTGGTTGGTGACCTGTCCTGGGCGTACCCCATCACCCATCCAATGAAAGCTGGGAACAGCTCCTCCATGACCCCTAACAGGATCGGTGGTATGAATACCAATCATAGACAAATTCAAGACTGAACAGTTTATTTCAAGGAATATCACATAATTAAGATACATGACTTTAAAATCAACAAAAAAACGATTTATATGTGACCTGTCCTTCCAAACGTTTGGAGCCACATGCGGGTTAGGGAATGGAATTACCTGACAGTTTATTGGTGTGGGACTATAAATGAAATTTGTCATTATAAGAAAAACATAGAGTAGTGTCTGTTTTATCTTTTTCACAATATTAATATGTCTTATTGATAACTGATTATGATATCTTGGTATTGCATCACTGTCAGGATGAAAGGTACTGTATCTTCTGTCAGAAACTGGCTTGTCAGTGTTTTAAAACAAAGACTACATTTCCCATGAAACACATCATCCTCTTTAATAGTCAGTAATTTACTACTGAAAAATAGCATCCCCCTTTTTGTGTGCAACAACCCTTTGTGTGTTATAAAACAATTCCCCTAATTAAATCGAATCAATTGTCTAACATTTACAACATTAAAACATATACACACGTTTAACACTAAGTGGGAATAGGAGCCAAGCACAGGGTGGGAAAATAGAAAAGGGAAAGATGAACCCGTGATCTATAAATGTTTAACGAGTGCAGACAGAGGAGATGAGGGCTGTGAGGAAGACGAGGAGGGGAGAGGGGAGAGGACAGAAAGAAAAATGGTGAGGTGAAAAAGGAAGACAGCATTAGAAAAGGTGGGTGATGAGCAAAAATGGGGGGGGCTTGTAGTGGGGGGAGAACAGTCCCATTATAGAAGCAGAAACCAGAGCAAGGGTAGAAAATAACAGAGAGGACGGGAGAAAGGGGCAGAGATTGTGGGAAAAAGGGCTGTAATTGGAGGTGTCTGGTGTTTGTCTAACACACAGGGGCTAGTAATGATTCCATTAGCGCTTCACACCGCGTGAGAGAGAGAGAGAGAGAGACAGGGACACAGAGAGGGAGAGAGAGATGGGGGGGCAAATAGAGGATGCTAAAGAGGCCCAAACACTACGAGAAGATTCACACACAACAAGAACACAATGAGCTTCAGAGCAGCTAAATGGAAAAGAAAGACGAAAAACACCCGCACACAAAAAGAACAACGCACAATGTCCATTAAAAGGCTCGTTCACCTGCATGATGATGATTACAACCCCCCCACTAGCTCTCTCTCTCTCCTAACTCACCTCTTCATCTCTTTGTGCGACAGCAAACGATAGAGAGAGAGGGTGATTCAAATGCATTAGCCGCGTGTGTTTTCCCTATGGAGGACCTTCAGACTGTGTCAGGGCAGGAACCTTTTGTTTGGTGCTGACGCCGAGCGCTGAGAGGACTCTTTAAAAGCCTGGCCCTTGTTCTCTCAGGGACACATTATTGTGTGACGCCAAAGGTTGTTGTACTTCTCCGTGTCCTCTCATGTCTTTGTAAAAGCAGGCTGATTAGCGATGCAGGAAGGGAACAATATGAGGAGGCACGTGCAGGATAGAGAAGTACAGGCGTCACGTTCATTTGCAACAAAAGGAAGCTGGTTTCCACTGTGAGAATCTGACAGTGTTTCACAAATATGTTAGGCTGACATACGTGGGACAGCGAATTTCTCCGTTGCATGTCATTGCAATGCAAATCCTTCCTAAGATCCCACAAAAAATATTTTTCTAATACCGAGTAGGTGGTGCAGACAACCCTGCAGGCGGAGAAGCTTCAATTTAGCAAGAAGGAATTAAGGGTTATTGGAAAATGTTCGTTGATTGTTTCCAGAAAAATTGCTCTGCCAGAAAATAAGCTTTCAAATAAAATAAAACCAAAATGTTTGAGTTCCTTTTTTCTCTACACACACTTGACACATGTTTAGCCTACACACACACAATCATATACAGGCACATCTGCAGTGACAATAGATTATTAAACAGGAGACGCATATATTTCCTGGCCTCTGACCTGCAATAATTACCTTGAGATACAGCTCCAACACACACACACTAACACGCACACTAACACTAGCTTGTTAAAGGTGCTTACATCTCTTTATTTATTCTCTGTGGAGTGATGAGACTCAGAGAGCAGAGTGATGATGAGGTCATGGAGATCACTGAGGTCAAGCTGCTCTGCTGCGTCAGACTGACTTTAAATAAAGTTAGCATACAGATGTTGTAACATTTTAATGCACAATGAAATATAAGTTTCAAAACATTGAGTTTTTTCTTTAAAATAACGTCCGTTTCATTTCGACATGACAGCTCAGCAGCTGCGTTTCTTGATTGAGATGCACTCTGAGTTCTGCCACAATCTGTGCACATTACCATCCTGCAGGCTGCAGAGTACAGCTTCTGTTCGCTAGTCTCTAAGGACCAACAGCCATGTTTTTCTGTGTGTCTAGGCAGCTGCATCTCCAAAACAACTGAGATTGCATTATGTGCACCGATTTCCAAGTTTGCAGTGATGAATATCTAAGAATCCATTTTCTTTTTTCGGAGGGGAGTAAGCCTGTGGGGACAGGTGACGGCGTGAATCTAATACAACTTGCGCACTCAAATGCACGCACATATGGTTTGTATACACACACACACACACACACTGCACAAACCATCTGCAATTTTTACGATTCAATAATCTGCTTCCTAAGGCATACTTTTTCCTCTCCCCTGTACTACAGAAACACACATCAATCAGCATTTCCTCACACTCACACACACACACACACACCTCAGCAGCAAAAATTAGATATTCAACTCTGACAAACACAAAAAAAAAATGGAGATGCCTCAAAGCAACTCCTTCCCTTTTCCCAGAATTCTCCTCGCAGAGCTTTTTAAAAGTCACACCTACTCACACACAAAATTACCGGTAACCTACATTGTAAATGTGCAGTATCATTGTCATTACATCCCCAACTTCATAGCAGATTTCTAAATCACACTTTCACGCCGCAGAGAGCAGAATGGATCTTATTGCTATGTTTTGTTTGTAAGAGCACTATTGGAGCTGCACAGGAATGTCACATGTCACACTGTGGCACTCAAGCTTCTTTCATATCACAAGGCCAACCTTTATGAGACACGTGCATACAGTGATACACACTGTAAAACAACCACTCAGGTAATAATGTGCAACAATAAAGTCACTTTTAAATACACACACAAGCTTTAGGGAAAATACATGACGGCACTGTGCATGTTTCTTTTTCTCGCTCTCTACTTTTGTCCTCGTCTAACTCTATTTCTCTCACTTAAAAATAAATCTCACACATGCCCCCACGGACCCCCGGGCCACTCACGTTGGCAGACGTCCTTGTTCTCCTCAAAGCCGGGTTTGCACACACACCTCCCGATGGGAACCAGCCAGCCTCCGTCTGCACTGCAGTACATCTTAGGAGCCTCAAACTCCTCCGAGGCGTTAACACACGCACCGTGGACCTCCACCAGTGCCGTGTCTCCGCCTGTGATCGTATCAGGGAACTGGGCCAAGTTAAGCACAGTGAGGGGACACTTCTTGTAGAAGACCCTGACAGAGACCAGAGCAATACAGGCACCAAGGTCCTGGAAGGCCAGGTAGAAACCTTTTTTACTCAGGTTGCTGATGTCCCGCACCTCTGTGTTCAGCTTCATCACACGGTCGCCAACATCCACCTGTGGGAAAAGGACATTGTACACAGTTCAGTTCATTTTAATTGGAGCTTTCAGATCAAATCAAAGCATCTTTTTCAGTCCAAAATCAAACCTTTCTTGATAATGTTGCTGCCTGGAAGTGCATTTCTAAGGGAGAACTACATTTGTCTTGTTTTGCAAGCAAAAGAATAGGTTATCTGTTCAAACAATTCTTATTGAGATTTTCTTTTCCAGAAGTAGGTGGCAAAGGATGAATAATTCATTTTTGAATCTTCTCTTAGAGAGTCAGATGGTGACCTATGTTCAAAGGGGGTTTCATGCTTACATGGACTTAAAATCAGTTAAGAAGTTTAACAGTATAAGAAACTGCCTCTTTATTTCCTTCCAAAAAATGGGCTCAGTGTGAGCAATCCTAAATATAAAAAGTTTCGGTAAATCTATAAAAGAAATATTCATATTCACTGTAATGATAATTACTGGTATCGATTTGTTGCATTCCTCTATATTTGTGTTTTACAATTTTTAGTTGCCCGTGATAACCTGACTTGTAAATGTCACCGGATTTTATTGGGCCGGTTTGTGTACAGTATGTGTTTCCCTAAATCAGCCAATATGAACATTTTTCTTGCAGTACTTATCTTGAAATAATAATGCTTGGGAGGGATTTAGAATTGGTTTGATCACATTGATTGTCCAGGTAAGTTAGTCTCAACTGTACTCTCAGCACTGTCTGCAGCATACCTATCATGAGAATTGTTTGACTAAGTATAATGTTAAATATTCTTTGATTAGTTATTTGTTTAAAAAAGAAACATATTTCTGAGTAACTTTTGAAGGGTCCTCTCAGTGATACGATTGGTGCACAATATCTGTCTTAGAGGTCTAAATCTTTCATCAGTGAATTTTTCTAATCTAAAATTGGCATTGGTATCACCCCCAAAAAATCCTTTATTGTTCAGACATACTGTATGTTTTTATTTTATGTTTAAACTTTATATGTACAGTCCATGTAAGTGACACTATGTGATTATGCTATTATGTGTTTACATACCTGTGTAAAACTCTCATCTGCAGCAATAGTATCAATCTTGACGTACTGGCTCTCCTTGATGAACCACAGGTTTGCATTGTTGGACTCATAGTAGTACATGTTGAATGTCTGCAAAACAAACAATGACCATCAATTTTCAACTCTGCAAATGTAACTGATCAGACACATAAGAATCATACAGAGTAAAGCAGGCGGATAAATAGAAAGTCCATCCACAGCTCTCGGATTATTCTGCTGCCTCTCCTCCAATCACAGTCCATCTGTCTGGACAGCCAGTCAGAAACACAGTCTGCAGCTCTATACTGTCTCATACAGTATAATCTCCACTGCTCTGTTCTGGAGATGTAATGAGAATGAAAAGAGAGCAGAGGCCAGACAAAGTAGAGAGGATTGAATACAGAGGAGCAGTGGTATCGGGCTGATAAGAGAGAATGGGGGACAGTAAAAAAAAAAATTATATTAGAAGTTAAAATATACGAGGAGCCACAAAAGAAGCCTCCAGAGCATCATCTGTTTCATTGTGCAGCTATTCTCTCATGTCATTCTCTTCCCGCCTCGTGTCTATTTATCTATTCATGGGCCATCAAAGGGAACTTCCATCTGTGTGTTTGTGTTGAATGGAAAAGACGGAATAATCAAAATTACAAAAAAAGATGTAAAATGTCCTTTTGCCACTCTGCATTCTAATACAGAACAAAGACCACACTGAGGATTGATTTTATATCAAGCTAGTATAACAGGAGGAACAAAACCCTTTTTTACATGCATGACATTGATGTATTTGTTAACATACATGACATGAGGCAGCACACTGGTGAATTATTTAATAATCTGTGAAACATGAAGATGTAAAACCTTCCCTTTCATGATTTGATGTTCATTTCATTAGCACTCGTGAGATCTGGCTTCTTCTATTTCACGACCTCGTCTCTGAAACAAACATTACATTTGTAGTGTTCTGCTACACTGCTACTGCTACTCCTGCTTCTTTTCTTTCTTTATTTCTTGCTGCATGTTTTTCTCAGGCAGTCAGAGTAAAAACAAATACAAGGCGTATTTGCATCACATAAAATCAGGGATCAGGCAGGTTCAATTGAAAATGCAGAGCAGCGTTCTTAACGTTAATTTGCTGATTTAGTGGAGCTAGGAACAAGAAACAAAGTGGCAGTTGTGTTTTCTCTGGAGTGAATTTGATTCAATTTGTAAATGCCGTATGTGTTTTCCAATCAATCTATCAACTTATGACAAGAAATGAAAGATGCAATTTAAACTGACTACATTAGAGTTACTTGAGTTTTATCCAAATGGCTGAGAGTGCTGCATAGTCCGAGAACATTTTGTAGCATTGCAGAATGATTTTTACCCAGACAAATCCAAGTCTTCAGACAATGTCTGCATCCACCACATCCAAGTAAAACCGACTCCTGTGCTATTGATCTTCAAAAAGGAACTGTGTCTTTTTTTCTCACTTTTCTCCTGCAGAAATTCCCACAAAGCAGAAAACTACAAAAGCCCATGGAGCTGGTCAAAACTCAATGTCATGCTCACCAAGAGAGAACATAACAAGCAGCAGATGGAACAGAAGGGGGGTAGGTTGCAAGGACTTTGTCTGCCACCAAACTGTGTATGTTCTAAAGCTTGCATGTTGTGTATAGTGTATAGTGTGTTTATGTCAAGTGGTGCGTACCTCTTTGCAGGTTCCAGGGACCCCTGGCAGGCTGTTGCAGTCCCTAAGGGTGAACTTGATCTCGATGTAAACTCTTTGAGCTCCTTCTCGGCTGATGTGGCGCGTCCTCAGCCAGTTGTTCTGGTTGGCCTCCATGACATTACACACCTGGTAGGTCCTCATCGGGGTGTTCCTCTCATCCATTACGCTGATCTCCTCCCACTGAAGATAAGACAGAGGAGGGATAGAAGGAACAGATTGTTACATTTCTGGTTGGGCTGAGGGTCTTCCACTGTCTTTAAGATGGGAAGTAAATCTAAATGAAACTTTTTCAGCTTTTGTATGTCTTAGACAAACATTGAAGTTGCAGTTTCAATTATTGTTCCTTCCAGGATGAGAGTGTTGTGGCTTGGTGATACATTTTGTGTAGAAAATGTTTGGAAGAATGCATTACGATTAAACAATTTGAAAAATGGCTTCATAGGCCTAAAACAGGAGGATATCCCTACTATTATTTAAAGGGGAGATATGATAACATAACATCACTCCTTCTCGTTTTCTGTTTATCTGCAGAGCTTGTGAGTGTCAGCAGGTCCTCCTTATGACAGTAAAGCGAGGTGTAGAGTGTGCTGAGATTGTCAACAAATATAATGGGAATGGTGTTCTCTTGAAAGGATGAGAAAAACAAAAACAATCCAGATATAATAAAATTCCCTCCAGGTGTTGCAGAGATATCAAGTTCAGAAGAGTGTGACAGTGTGTGAGGTAATGCTGACCTTGGCTTGAAGTGAAAATTTGTGCCTAATTTAAAGATATTCCCTGCACGTGTAGTTCTGAAATATCTTATCCATTAGAACTGGTTGGGAGTATTGAACAGGAGAATGTTTTTTAAGGATATTATGATATAAAAGTGAGGTTCAACTTTGCCCTTATTGTTAAAAGTAGTGTCATGTATGGGAAACTGTGTCATTATCAACTAATGCATTCTTAAGTTATGTCCCAAAATGTTTGTTAATGGGTTACAGGGGACATTGATTTTTTTTTACCTTTGACCACCAAATTCTTATCAGGTCATTTCTGAGTTGTAGTGGACATTTTTGCCAAATTTAAAAAATCTGCCCTATTACGGTTCCTGAAATATCTCTTTCACAAAATGGGATGGAACTGGTGTTGCTCCGACACAGGCATAATAATGGAAATAGAAAACAAGATTGAGTAGGTGTGTGAAGAAGGTTAGAAAAAAATGAGAAAGGAGAGAAAAAAAAAGTTAAATATTAACTAGGGGGCTGCTGAAGATCACTGACCAGGAAAATCTTTTCAACTAATACATACATTGCAGATCTAACACTAAGTGGTCATGCAAACAGAGCAGAGTGACGTTCAGGAGCCCAGTGGCAGGTTGACAACAGCACCACTCTGCTGTGTGATTGTCTTATTTCATCGCCAGTCAATGGACAAAGGGGAACTGAGTCCAAATATTGCTTATGGGAAACTGGGCCCAGGTTCAATGAGCTGCGGTTTCTCGTGCAAACCAACATTAAACCAGCATGTTCTGTTTTCATGTCTGGCTGAGTATGAGTGATGATCTGTGTCAAGATGACTGAAGGGCCGTCTTTGTCTATGCTACACGTGTGCACAGAGCAAGCATGTTTTCTCTAAAGTTAAAGCGTATTTTAGCGCTCAAGGTAGGAGTGTGTGTGAGTGAGTGAGTGTGTGTGTGTGAGAGAGAGAGAGAGAGAAGGAGTAGGTAGGACAGAGCTACTTTGTCTCCCGTCATCTGCTACCATCTGTTTCCACTTCTGACTAAGGCAGTAATTGAGAACACTTCTCGCATGAGCAGAAAAACATTTCTATCTGCATACACACTCACACTCAAAGAAAAAGAACATTTCTATTCCTTAAAGAGAAGGAAAATAAACCAATGTGGTTTCAGTGTCTCAAGATATCTGATCCATTTAAGGAGAAGCTCACTGGATGTTCTTAGACACACATGTGCAAACACACACACACACACACACACACACACACACACACACACACTCAGGCTGGATGAGTTCTGGTTTGTGGGGACGGATGAGAGGACCACCATCTTTGTTCTGAGCTCCTGTCATCATCCTTTAGACTGAAGCTGTAAGCTCCAGAGTGATGAGCATGTATCACCTTACAATCCAGACCGACACACAGTTCATACATGCAGGTATGAGGACATACTATGTAGAGGTTTTCCAATACCAATTGATCCTTTCTGAACAGATTATAATACCTATATTTGCAAATCAGCCAATAAAGAGAACTAATCCCAAAGCAGTACGATACTTAAAAACAACAACTGTATACTATTAACCCCATGTGGATGGGCTATTATTGTCAATAAGTCTTTGCGTTTCCAGACTCAAAGAATTAATGACAGATTGTTTTGGTGGTTTGACGACGGTCAGTCATAACTGAGAAAGAACATAATCTGGGAATAAAAAACATCAGATTTGTTTGACACACCTGTCTTACTTGTGTCTCCTTGATCGACCTCTATGTAAATAAATCTTTGGTTAAAAAAATCAGGAACAACAAACGATAGGGGAATGCTAACCTAACATATAGAGGCGCTAGAGTCAGTCTTAGCTATGTTAGCGTTAGCTAGATTGGTAGTCCCTCAAACCAGCTGTCAATAAAACAAATAATTTACCTTGAAACAAGTTAATGTTGTCCAGGGCTTATAATTTACCATATTGATCTGCGGTCTCCTATACCTGTTCCTGCATTAGACGCAGTATCAGAGATATTTCTACAACTCTACTGTTGACACACACCCTGAATCAAGAGTAAAGTACCTTTCATCCCTAACATGTCCTGAATTTCAAATGAAAGTCAAACACTGGATGACCTGAGAGGTGGAGAGAAATAAAAGAAAGAAGTCAGGCCAATAAAAAGCCAAAAAAAAAAGCAGCAAAAAAGGCAAAGTGAAACTTTTAAACAAGTGGAGTCCAGACTTTGGTTGGATTCTTGAGGTTAATCTGATGTGACGGCCCAACAACCCGGCAAAAGCTTGACGCATTTCACCTCCGAGTCCTGAGCACTAAAACAGACCCACATAAAAAAAACACACATTCTCACATAGACCCACTCTCTCTCTTTCTCTCTTCCACACACTAAGATGCTTTTGATCTCCTCTGCTGAAACATCTACTGTGTATGAATGGAGCTCAAACAAAAAATGTGGAAAAAAATGTAAAAGAAAGATAGAAAGAAAGAAAGAAAGAAAGAAAAGGAGGCAGAAGATTGTTTGAGCTATTGCAGGCAGCTGACACAAACTGACAGCCAGCTCAGAGTTCTACTCATAAAGGAGGTATCGCTGAAGTCTTGCTCGACATTGTGCACTCACAACGAGCGAGTCATTGTGATCGCACTCACACTTTTCAATTAAAAGAACAAAACACAAGAGAGAGAGAGAGGAAAGGAAAGAAAAGAGGAATGACTGTTGGTGAATTACAGGCGCGCCTGGCAGCTAAATAGATCCATCTGTGCCGAGCTGAGACCAGTCGGACATCACAGGATGGTCGCACACACTCCCTCACACACACATAAACACACAAATCTGCATCCCCAGGGAGCAGTGATTAAAGCATTTATGGGAATAGTCATTGAGGGATAAAGAGAGCTTTATGATGTCTTTGTTTATTTCTTTGTCGGCAGAGTTTGGAGTGGCTGGATTACTGCCACTTTCTGTTGCGCAATTTAGTTCCCTCGTTGGCGAGTCTGTTCATCGTCACATTTGCCTTTTGTAAAAGCACAGGTGTGATTACAAGCATGGACGCAACCTGCTGGTCTCCATGTGTACTAATGATACACCGGCCGCTTGAGAGAAAGTCGAACAGAAACACAACTGGGACAATGTTTGGATTGGCTGAAGAGTTTAAGCTCTGACTCTCTAAACACACACACAACCACACAAAGTGAAATGTGTTTCGTGTGTTAGTTCAGTTTGAAGACTAATTAACATTCAGAATGAAACCCGCCTCCTCCCTGAACCCTCAATCACCTTGGCCAATCAGCACGGAGTAGCTTGATTGCTTTGAAGTGAAGCAGAGACGCCAGATCAAGGTTTAAGTTCAACCATTCACCAGCTTAACATAATATCTCTGCTTCTGCAATCATCTGATGGGTACACCTATGAACGACGTAATTGGCCTCCAAACTCTGGTTTGTGGAGGGGAGGGGCAAACAGACGTGGAACATGAAGAGAGATGTGGAGGAGGAGTAGTGCGGGTGGGTAATGGGGACTGAGGAGCCTCTGGTGGGAGTGGAGATGTTTGGGGCCGGGGGGGGGGCTCCCATTTTCAAACATCATTAAGACGTATCTGTTTTGTGTCCCTCACAAGGAACACCCCCTCCCTGGTGACAGAAGTGGGTCACTCCGCTCAGTCTCAGGCACATCCGGCCCTGCACGGCTCAGATTAAGTTTGACCTGCTGGGGTCAAGTGTGGTTTTGGACTAATTCAGGTAGACAGTGGGCTCAGATTGGTGGGAATTGCCTCTCACTGAGATCAATCCTGAGGTTTAGAGGTCTGAGGTCAACTAGATAATCCCCATGATATGAAACATTGGATCTTATCTTAGCTTAGGCACCTTTATCCCACAGTATGAAACTATCTTATCCCTATCTTAAAATGTCAAAGGCTATTTTTGTTTTTGTAGTTTATACTTCTTTTTATGGATATTCCTTCCCAAAGAACCTGACAAGGTAACGGTGATGTTTAAAAATGGCTACACCCAACAGATTCCTCTTTCCTGTCTTTTGTCACTTTTTTTAAAAAGCTACACTTTTTTCACATTAAACCTGCTTGCTATGAAAGTGTTTAAGTTTTTTTTATTTGGTGGTAAAGTTACAGCTGTCAGAAGAAAACTGCGTCTATTTTAAGAAGCAATTCAGCCCTCTGCATTTGTCTTCTTAACTGACAATGACTTGACTGAAACAGAGCAATAAGGATCCTGTTTATCTAGGCGGAAGATAAAATCGCATCCTTGTACCACAAGACAAAATAATTACTACCATGGCAGCGAAGACTGCGCCATCTTTAAACACTTTAATAATTTCTGCGGTCAGGTAGAGCGGCTGATAAAGCTTGTGCCTGACCTCAAAGTGAAGAAACCCAGAGAAAACACTTTTGTTTAGACAATTTCTCACTCAACACTGTGTTATCAGGGATCTGTTTGTCGTATTTATTTGACAGAGGAGTTGTGTGCATGTCTGCAGAGCTGGTTTCCCATCAATGTCTGTGCACATTCGTGGAGGAGATGCCAGATCCTTACTCTGTTGACAGCTCATGAAAAAAGATATTATAGAGGATGGAGTTTATTATTTATGTTTGACCTTGAGCCAACCCTTTTCTTTGAGCGTAAACTAACAACACATGTGCCTTTGCAGACTCATTCTCCATAAAAGTAACTTGTGTACTCTGCACTGTTTAAAATGAGATTCAACCTTTTTGTTCGGCCACACATGGAACACATTCTGTTTTTCTATAAGGACCTTGTAAAAAAAAAAACATAAACAAACATCCACAGTATGGCCGCACAATCACAGCATTTCAATAAGGTGAACTTGATACCCTCGCCTGCCTGAGAAAACAACCGGGTAGCTCTGCTTACTTCTCTGCTGCACACAACCATGAAACCGCGTGTGGCATCCTGCAATTTAACACACTGACGCTGAATAGCAGAGAGGAAGTGTGACTCAAGGGGAAATAGAATTAATTCAGTGCCATTCAACAGCTCCCGACATACAGAACCCGCTCTTATTTCTTTATTGAATGCACTTTGTCGTTCTTCCTCTCTGCGTTCTCGCCCTCTTCTCCTCTCACGTCTCTGTTGTCATTTTCTGATGCACTCTGGCTGCACGCCACACTCCTTCGGTCTGTATACCGGCAAAAGAGCCAGCTACGCAAGCCCACACTTACACGAAAACACACCTTCAAATAACACCAACATGTACAAAGAGCATCTCCTCTTATGTAAGAATATTTGCCCCTCCACCCCGTCCCTTCGCTTCACTAAAAAAATCGTAACCCGTAATAAATGGAGGCTCCTCTGCTACGGCGTTTTCAGCACAGCGGAAATAATTTGTAAATTCCCCCTGCAGACTCCCGATTTAGCACAAAGCGTTGAAGAACCCAGTGCTCTCTAAAACACACACTCCAGTGCTGCAGCTAGATCTCAGGCCCTGCTCCATCCCTGAAAATACAACATGTCAACACAACCTACTAGTTGTGATCAGATTTATACTTTTGGTGCCAGCCTGGGCATAAAGGGAGGGTGACTTTGTTTTGTTTCAGTGTATACAGAATGTGTTTGTGTGTGTTTGTTGTGCTGTACACTTACCCCCTCATTCGGGTAAGCCTCCCATCCCAGGTCGGCCAAGGCTGACATGGAGTCCAGCAGTGTAACTGCAGAAAAAAACAGAGAAAAAAGAACAAAAATATTAACAAAAAAACCATCAGTTTCTCTGATTTTCTAAATCCTTCAATGTTTTCCTTTTTTCTCATGGAGACATTTCTGTCTTCAAAGGGCATCCGATCCCATCATATTGACCCTAAGTCATAAAAATCTGCAAGATTTATTCATCCTTTATACAAGGGTGTCTTTTATTGTGTTGCAGTACAACAGCAGTGGAATCACAAACAGTTGTAAACCTATAATTTCAGCTATAAGAGCGACTGTGGTTGCGCTGCAGCTGTTACAGTTCAAGGGGACACCAAGTCAGTCGATGAAACAGCATCGGAAAAGAAGAAGCAAGAGTTTATTTTACAGTAACATTTACATTTTTAGACATTAAAGTGACAGTTCACCTAAATCCTCTTCATACCAAACACCCTTTAGTCTGGAAGAAGATCTTTTAAACATCTGAAGCTTCTTTGTGGGGAAAAGAGACAGCGGTCAGGTTGTATTCAATGTGGTAAAAGTGAAGTTTTCATGCCACATAAAAAAGAATCAAAATGTTTCCAAATCTCCTCCAACCACACATGCAGTATAATCATCTACTTTGCTTTTCATCCATCTGTATGATCGGTAGTGTACAAAAAGTCACATTTTTTACATAGAAATTGCCAAATAGCCCACTTAGAAGAGCACCATTTTTTTCACTTTATCCGAGCCAATCATTGGCTGTGTCGAACACGCGTTTACACCAGGAGAAATCGGAGAAGTTTCCATCAACATTTCACTTTTTTCTAAAAGTAGTCATTTATAAACAAATACAAATGCTTTGAATCCAAGATCATCCCATTGACTGTTTTTATTTTCAGCTCCATTTATCCAAATAACAAAAAGACAAAAATCCCTGTGCGAAAAGATGTTTTCAGTTATACAACGCTAAGATTTAAGCCACTGGAAACAAATGGAGGCGAATGTAACTTGGTTTCAACGGTAACGTTGTCTTCAAAGACTAAAAAAACTGCAATAAAACACAGTCAGAAGAAACTTTTGATATGTAGGTTAGTCTGGAAAGTCTATCAACCTTTCTCTGAACACTTTTCATCCAACTCAACCAGAGGAATAGTCCTTAAAGAGACTTCTGAAAACATGGTCTGTGGATTATCCAGATGTTGTTTCTGCAGATTGTAGCTGAAAGCCCTAAGAGTTAAGACATATATCTTAACTCTCTCCACTGCTGGCTAACACAGAAGGTAATTGAGAAAATGTGCCCTTTATTGTCTTTTGGGGGACAAAACCTTTTCTAGACTCTAAAAAGGTTTTATAAAAGAACAAAGATTCAGTTGGTATGTCAATTGAATAAAAAAAATGTTATCAGGACATATGAGTGTGATGAATCAACACTTGACTGACTTGAATGTGTTACTCCCTGTGAGTGATCTCTGTGTGACAGGAGGAAGTGAGGGGAGGAAGCAGGAAGGTGAGAATGAAATGTGAAGAGAGGAAGGTGACCAGTGGGGCGGCATAATGAGAACCTGCTCAGATCCTGAAGTAAGGACCTCCACCTGTGTGTGTGTATGTATGTGTGTGTGTCACTTGTGTGTGTTGGTGTGAGTGTATGTGTATGTGTGTATTTGTTGAGGCCTTGGCTCGGTCAGGTCGTAATCAAGCCTTCAACACCGCTGACCATCAATATTTAATCAGCATCCATCTGCAGAGGCTGCTGCTTCGGTCTTTCTTCTCCTTTCTCTAACCTAGCTCCCTACAGTTACCTTCCCTTCATTGAATTCTTTGAACGTACACATTCAACCCACAGATCCCAGATCAGATGGGTGAGTCACTGACCTGAAACAATTTAAACTGACTGCATCACTTTAAAGCAGGACAC